>BOPP01000008.1:4080328-4117417 GCA_017312745.1 Gryllus bimaculatus | reverse complement strand
CAAACAGTTTTTTGATGTCTTTGATTCAGGAAATGTTATTGTATTTGCAGGGGCAGGATTTTTGGGTATGTAATATTAGTCGTGTGTGCACAATGATTGTAATGTTCAAAGGTGCATGCTTTTCATTAGATATTGAATGTGAATCTAGTGTATATCATTACAAATACATTTAAGAACTTCAACAATTTTTGGGTGTATGCAATATTTCTCAAAGTAAATTGAAAAAGTATCTCATATTCCTTTTCTTTTGGAACAGTTCGATATCACTTATACACTGGTTGGGTTATTTGAAGATATATTTCTAATGGAATATTTAAAAAAGGTTTTAGTTTTAGTCTCATTCTCTGTTTATGTTGATAAGATTCTGCCACTGTAAATTCCAATGGAAATTAGAGGGAAAATTAAAAACAAAAGGAGAAAGAAAATGTGAATGGAATATTTCAGCTCATCATTAACATGCATTTCAGGGTGGATGCAATGAGTGCTTTCTCATCTAATGCTAACTTCTGTTTTGTGTTCTTTCTCAGCGAGTGGTCACTTCCCTCAGATGATGGCCAGCTTCACACTGGGCAGCTACACATGTACGGGGTATTTTCTCTCCTTGATATGTGATTTTCCTCATGTAATTTAGCAAGTACTTCTATCACGAGCATTTATTTCCCCTAACTCTCATGCCTTTTGTTTCTTTTGTGGTGTTGCAATAGTTAAGTTGCTGTGTTTCGATGTTTCTTCTTTTTCGTTGTAAATGCAGAATATAAATTCTTACCGTGGTCTGAGAATGCTGCCTTTATTGAAACTGCTATTGCAAAACCACCTTCAGAGGCAAATATTTCTAATTTTAGTTTTATTAGGGCAAAGCCACATGTGCGCTTCAGCGATTATGCATTTTTTCCATTCACTACCCTACAGTATCAATTGAGCCACGGACTTCGGATGATATCAACACAGCCTACAAGTCACGTTCTTTTCTAGGAAACCTGGAAGATAGATATCATTTTCACTATTAATAAACTGGCTTTTTTCACATGCAGGAACATAATTAATATGTAATTACTTTTGCGTAATTATTGTTTGAGAAAATAATTAACACAACTTTCTGACGTTGTGAGGAAGTTGTGCTTGTTGAGACTAATTTTAATTTTTTTTCATATCAGTGATGTTTTTTCACCTGGAAATGAGCCAGTTCTTTTTAGCATATAACATCTTGCAGTTTTCTTTCAGATCTTGAATTGCAATGTTTTTAATTGTTTACTTGTCTTCCTAATGGTAATGATGCTTCTCATAAGGAGCCTTACCTGAAGGAAGAGTTTCTTAGGAATAATTTCTAGTCTGATCTGCGCATTGCATTAACCGCTGCTGTCCTGCACCTCTGCGAATACCTGATTAGCAAAAGGCAATGATATCATTTTGCTGGGAGTATCATATACAGTGGCAGCTGTTTCTGGAAAATTAATATGTTGCAGTTCTATGTTTTTATTTCTTTGAATACTTTCTGTTTTAAATTGTTTGTATATGATACTCCATTTATTTTTATTTATCCAATATCCTTTTCATAAACCTCTAGCGCTTACGCGAATTACATGTGGCTTAGCGCAAAGGCGTTTCCTTTCCTGATTTCACAAGGACAGAGGTGTTTAAGTTAACCAGTCTGAGAACAATGGTGTGTGAAAATTCGTTTGAAATAAAATTTTTGCATTCTTTCAACAACAACAACAACAACAATAATTACAAAAAAAAAAGTGTAATCACAAATGCATGGCAGGCCTTGCATTCTCCAAATCAGGGCAATACCCTGCATTGTTATTTATTTTCCTAAATTTTGATGATCATGGAAAAGTTTCTAGAATAAGCTTGATTTTATTGTGTAATTTTGGAATAGCTTACTCCATTGTTGGAAAATTAATTTCGTTATGGTTAACAATTCCTCTGTGTCTTCTGAATTGCAAATGCATGTTTTCACTACACTGCTTATTTTGAAGGTCCCTTTACACCACATGGAATACATGAGCTGACTGAGACCTACCTTTTCACAAGTTTTATAGAATGATGTGGAAAATTAAATAATATTTTAAACTAAACTATGAGAATGAATTTACATAATAAAATCATCATCAGGAATCGGTTTTAAAGCTTTCAGTACATCCAGATATTTCTACACAGTTTTATAAAAATTGTGAATTAATTTTTTTAAGTATATGTAAAGATAGAAAATGGTGTATGGGACAGTTTATGGATAGTCGCTCTGATGAATGTCTCCCAAAGAATTGAACTTAAAAAATTTTTGTGGTTGAACTCTGAAAGTTTTATGATACATGTGGGAAATAATTGAAGATATTTGAAAAATGAGTACATGTGAATAAAAAAAGTTGTTAAACTATTTTAAAGAGATTTGTTTTTGGTTTATTGCGTGGAGAAAGAATTGAATGTTGGGATGAATGACATTCTCGGTGATAGTTACTGTCTCGCAATTTTTGTGTTGTTAGATTGGCATATTTGTGTATTGGAAATATTTGTTTCTTTTCTTCATCCAATACTACATTTTTCTGTTGAACTGTTCTTTAAATGAATTTTATTTGCCCATTTATAGTATGCGTTGAGAACTTGATAGGAATAGCTCAGTGCATCATGCTGGCTAATGATCTAATCCCTTTAAGTTAGAAAATTTCTTTCTAGAGTACATTTACTTTTGTGTATTTCCAGTGTTTATTTTGTATCACTTCTTTTTTATATTTCTATCCTGTGGACACATGTTCATCAGCAACTTTCAAAATAACTTGTGGGCTCTAGTGACATGTATTTATCTAATAACAGCTATATTATTGAAATGAATCACTTAGTGACTAAACATTTTATTTGATTGTATCCTTCCTAAATAGTGTTATTCAAATTTGTGTAGTTAACCATTATTTTCAGTGTATTTTTAATAACTAATTATGTAGTTTTTGTCTTTTATGTAGTTTTTGTCACTGAACTTAAATCACCTTCTTCTGTATGAGCTTGCTTTGTAGAAACTGGAGTAAATGTTTGATCATTTCCTAAATTACTTCCAGTGCCTAAGAATGTGAATGTTAGGTCTACAATTTTAATAGTTGTTGAATTCAATTCCCCCTACATCTGTTTCTTCTTCATATGACCTGCTCTCTAGTCTATCTGTTAGCTTTATTTATATTCCTGTTTTGTTTTTGAGATCTATATTTTTAGATTTATGGAGTAAAATAGGATGTGTTTGCTATATGTAGGTGATTATAATTGTTTTTTAAATCTGAAATATATTTGTAGTTACAAATACAAGCTTTCATACACTGCTTTCAAACAACTTCTATTATTTTCCCATATTGTATTATTATATTTCAGTGTTTGTTCATGTGGTTGTGTTGTGTGCTAATAATACTATAAATTTGTTTGTCCTTTGCAAAACATAGGGTTTTCAAAAGGTTGGAAAGAAACATTTATGAGTGGAGATCAAGAACCTTGGGTTTTTAGAGGTGGCCTTACTGCTGATCTCCAAGTATGTGTAAATTATTGTTACCAGCTGATAACAAGTTAGCCATAGAATATGGTTATGTACTATTACATAGTTAAGAAATATCCTGTATCTCACAAACTATCTGTTTCTGTTCCATAGCGCTTAATCCCTGTAGATTCAGGCAATGATTTGTTTATCTATAAACCACCAGATGTGCCAAGCAGTAAAATTTATACTATTCGTCCTTATTTACCGTCAGATGAGACTCAAGTATATGAAGTGTGTAGAAAGACATGTTTGGATGGAATGGATGGCACTGATTCCTTTCCTGATTTACCGAATCTCATTGGAGACAAGTAAGTAATTAGTCATTAGATAAGATGAGTATAAAATGCAACTAGAAAAATACAATATGTTTGAAAGGCAACTAATTGCTAAAGAAGAGAAAAATAAATTGCCTTTTAAAATTGTCAATAAAATACCGTACTTACTCAAATACAAGACGTTTTGCTAATTTTGAAGATGTCTCCTGAGAATTTTTTAAATTTTTAACTAATTCTTGCTATTTAGTCAAATTAAAATTGCATATTGACTTTGACTAGAAAATTGCCTTTATAAAAATATTAAGATGTATTGCTTGAATTATCAGTTTCTTGCTCTTTAAAATCATCATAATCCTGGTTTTAGTTACTACCCTAATCTTCTTCACGTGCATCATTTTTTTCTGACGCCCGAGTCATTCATCTGACGGAAACTAAGAATATTACCTTCTGTGTAAACAGATTTTCTGTCTGTTCCACACTCGTTGATGGACTCTTAATTCTTTAATAGTTCTTTCAGATTCTTTAAAAGAATATACTTGAAATGAGCATTTTTTGTTTGTGTGATAGAGTTGAGGTATGTAGGTATGTGAACTTCTACATCTCTGGTTTCGAAAGCATATTCTAAACTTGAAGAACCGATGTGTATCACCATCGAACCTCCTTTGTACCCTTCCTGGTGTATCATGGGGCGCAGACCGAGTATGTCTTTTGCTCCTATATACAACCATCATGTGTCCTATCTTCAAATTCAAAAAGCCCGCTCAAATCTATCTCCTGCTTCTCTTCTTGTGACCCTCTTACAATGATCATCCAGCACCAAATCCATCATTTATTGGTGCGTTGTTATAATTTGGTTTTTTGTTAGATCCCTGGCCATGTTAGGATAATAGGGAACGAAATTGCTGACCGGGTAACAAAACTCATGACAAAAATTGAGATTGTCATCCTCACAGTCCCAACAATTGATACCAAGCTGTTTAATCAACTCTGTTCTCTGTGCATGGCATCAGAGTGGCGGAAATTAGATTTTAAACTCTAGAGAATCAAGTATTCCATAATGCCTTGGTCTTTCTCGTGTTGTGGCTCTGGGAGTAAAATATTCTGACATGCCTTTGGATCAGTCGCTGCCATTTCTCCCATGGACCTCTCTACGGTGACTCACCCCCTACTTGCGATAGGTGCGAGGCTGATCTTACAGTGAAGCATGCTCTCCTGCACAGTTCTAAGGTAGGAGGTAGCCGCTGAAGGCATCATCTAGCTAGCTCGCTAGCAAAGGTACTTGGAAATGACGAACCTTCTGTTTGTAAACTTTTTCCTTCTTATGAAAGATTGACATTTTCAGCATTATCTGAGAGAAGACGATTATGCCAAGTATTTGGCTGGTTGGTGATTTTAAAATGTCGAATACATTATTATGAGCTTCACTCACATTTTACTTTAGGGGGGAGTTGTTTGGCATAATCATCATGCTGAATGCTGAGGATATGACTGCTAATATAATATTATATATACGTGCAATATTTTTACTGTTTTTGCAGCTTATTGTTTCATCGTTTTCAAGGAAAGGCAATGTAAAAACATAAAATCTAACCAACTAGCTTAATCTGAGAACTTAAAGTGACCGCGTATTTTTTCACTGAGAGTTTTAGAAAAATAAACTTGTCTTGTATTTGGGAAAATACAATATTACAGAAGACACTTTTGTGTTCCTTTTCTGAACAGACAGTAATTAAGTCGGTAGATTTCCAACCATCAATTCAGTTTGCATTTGAATGGAACTGAAGTTCTCATAAGTAAACTGCGAATTTTTAATATTGATTAATATTGTTCTTTATTTACCTTTGTTCACTTAAGTGATCTTTCCAGTAGTTTCATATTATGATTGTTTCTATGAAATAATTTTACATTATTAGAAACAATCCAAACTAATTTTCTGATTTCAGGTTAGTAGGAGGATTTTTAACCCTCAGTCCAGAGTTTTGTTTCATCGTAGAAGATGAAACTGACCTTGTGGGGTATGCAGTTGCTGCTTTGGATGCAAAACAGTTTTATAAGAAATTGGAAGTTGCTTGGTTGCCAGATATGTGTGAAAAGTATCCCCAACCCAAAAAAGATGATAATGATGCCCTCAATGCTTCTGAGGTATGAGAGTATTATAGATGTGGTGTTTTTGATTGGAAATAGATTAAATGTCCTTGAAGATTTCATGATTAATGAAGTATCAGAATGTACATAAATGACAAACAATTTTGATTTTCAATTTCATCTTAACTCATCGCCATTGTTTGGAAGAATAAATAAGAAAACTTATTTACATTTTCCTAGTGAAACACGAACAAACCAAGGAGGAAGGATGTTAAAAGAGCTTCAGAAAAATCCTAATTCTCCCACTGCATATATGCTCACATAGATGTCCACGTATATACTCATACATAATGTTGTACGTACACAGTAGCTAACACATGCTCACACCTTCACACTCATGCTCATACTCATGCTCACACACATACTTATGCTCTCATGCTCACACACACATACTCATGCTCTCATGCTCACACACACATACTCATGCTCACACACCCATACTCATGCTCTAAAGCTTCACACATGTTCTCATGCTTGCACACGCATGCTCTCATGCTCGCCTACACATGGAAAAAATAAGTCCCTCTCGTATGCCTTAAAAGCACTACTTATGTTGTTATCTGAAATGTAATTGCATTGAAACCTGGCATTTATATTACAAGATTTATTGCAAGGATTGATCTCTACAAACTGTATTATAACCACCTAGCTGACATCTGATATTGGGCATGCCGGAAAGTATTTACAACAGGGATGTCCAATTTCAAATGGACTCAGCACTCTTAAAAGCAACTCAAGGGATGCAATTAAAATCTTTTATATGGTGGTGGGCCACATTTTAATTACTCGTTGATCCACGTTTAACGCCCTCATATTGTTGATATTAGGGGGTACCATGCGTAATGCAGTGAAACACATTGTGTTGATTTTGAATGTCTGAATTTACTAGAAAAAAAATCTTAAATCTAAACTTGGCTGACTTTTACATAATGGTGTCTCCGGCAGGGCATGTGCTCCTGCCAGACATGTATGCAAGTCACTTTCAGTTTTGACTAAAATAACCTTTTGTGGGCCACAAATGGCATCAGGACAATGAATGACCCTGGGCGCTGTCTAATGGGGTGCTACTTAATAATAGACAATGCACATGCCCGTGAATGTTTCCAATTGAGTTGAGCAGAGAGTTGTATCTGGCCTCTGTCAAATCAAATAGTGAATAGTGTTGCTGGTTAGCAGACACTCTCTAATTTCTCTTGTAGCCTTCCTTTCTCACTGATGTGAAGTGTCTTATAATGTATTGATTTTTTGGTGGGTGATCAAACACTTACTCTCCCGACGATGGGTTGGGCAACTGATTTCATTGGTGACCTGAACCACACTGCAAACCATATTAAGTCTGTGGAGAAGGGGCTTCCCCCTCAGAGGCATGGTCCTGTATGTGGTGGTAGCCCTCATCATTTGGTAATGAGTCATAGTGAATTCTAGTGAAATATTTCTTTTGCTCTTTTGTAGGAAATGATGACTTGGTTTCACACCTTCAAAGCAGATGTTCCTGATGCAATTCATAGTCATCACCCATCTGTCATGTGTTGTTCTCTATTGACAAGTGTTCTTGACCAAAGCATATCAAAACGACTGGTCACTTGTCTTCTGGCAGCTCTGCGAGCAAACGGTAAACATTTTTTTCTTATTACTGTATACTTGGGTTATGAAATCCCTTTGCACTAATTATGATTTTATTGCCTTAAGTTTCTCTGCACACATTCCTCTTTTCTTTTGCAAGTATTTTAAAGCTTTTCTTATTTGATTTCACTTTCCTTAGTAATACGAATCAAGTACCCAGGAGCTAACTTAGGTTGCAGGTATACTCTTATGTTTAGAAGACATTTTACAAGAAAACATTGGAAAATTATTAATCAAGGCCGTATTTGATTACCTGTTGAGTATTGAATTAGAAGTAATGAATGAATCATTAACCTTGTAATATAATTTTCGATAAAGTTGGTCTATTCGTTCTGGAAAAGGATCACCTGTGTTCTGATAATACTTTTGTGAAACTGATTATAATTGTTAATAATTGTTGTAAGAATTATTAGAACACTTGTGTTCCCATAACAATTTTAAGAAACTGATCTCAGTTAAGTTTGACTGATCAAATTTGATAAACAATGAAATAGGTATCAATAAAATCTATAAATTTAAGATAATTGGGGTAAAAGTGTGAGTAGAAATAATATTAATTGTTTAATACTGTTTGCCTTTATTTGACCATTCATGTAGTAGTTTGTAAAACTATGCTCATAATAGATTTGTGTAGAGGAAACAAATGTTTGTAAACTAAATACTTACTATCTTTCTTAAGTGTTGGTTTTATTTGTTTCAGGGTCATTTGGTGTGTATGTCCCTGTGAGTGCTAAAGATCGCTTCATGCTCGAATTTTATGGCAAACTGGGATTTTTGGAACTTAGTCCTGGTCTCAGTGTTGATGTAGTTTATTTAGGACGTGTGTTCTGAGTGAAAAACTACAAGAATTGAGAAGATTGCATTTGCAAAGAAAGATACAAACAGGTTTTCTGAGTGCTTACATGTGATGAGGCACCAGTTGTAAATGTAATTTTTTTTTGCTTTTTGCTGATATTCAGCTCTATGCCATGTTGATCATGTATTTTGACTAGTATTTATATGCTGTAGAAAATAAGTGTGTATACATGTATATTTAATTGTTATATATGCAAATTCAAAGTAAACATTTATAATTCATTTTTTCTTTCTTTCTTTCTTTTTTTCCCCCCTTTTCTCCTTGTGAAAGTTTTGTAAGCATGTTGCATATACTGTTTCATTAAGAGCAGTTCATTAAAAAAGAATGACCCTGGTTTGAGAGGTGCATTGAACCAAGGTCGCAAAAAATTAGTTCTTATTGAAAGCTTTAAAGGGCAGTATTGTTTAAATAATCGACAGTTGTTTATAACTCATTAAATAATAAGGCCCTTGAACGTCGAAACAGTTTCTTGAATCAGTTTCGATTGATCCTTTTGCAAAAACTTTTCTGTATGTGGTTTTATTTCTTTCATCGTGTAATATTTATTGTATATGAAAATGAGTGATGGGTGATGAAAAGATTGAGCGGAGCAGTGTGTCGTAAACGAACAAGCAAAAAGTTTTAAAAAAGTGAAGAAGTTTTAAATAAACCCCCAAAACTCTTTCGTTTCTTCAAAAATCTGACAAATATTTGCTTTACAACAGAAAAAAAATTGAGTTCATATTTTAAATTAAAAACTAGAAATATTGCAGTATTTATACCTGAATATTTATTAGGAATAAAATATTTGTTGGTGATCATTGTTGCTAAGCCCTGATTTACTTATCTCATCATGTATCAAAAATTCAGCTTTCTTAAAATGAACATTGAGGCATATTTCTATAATTTTGATGAAAAGCTAACCACTGCAATTGAGGTTGCTAATTTGTGCAATGTATATGTGGATTTCCCCCTACACAAAGGAGAAAAATGAAAATTATGTTCACTTATGAACATGAGAGTACAAAAGACAATTTCTGCATACATTTTTTTTAATGTCATTGACTAGATAGTTTCATCTGTTGAGAAAAGGTTTCAATTTCTTAAAGAGCAAAGTGATACGATTAATTTTTTATGTGACTTCCACAAACTAGCAGAAATCAGTAACAGTAACAGACATTTTGAACTAGTTGTGCTACAGAGTGGCACAGAATTTCTCATACTTATTTCTAATTTCTTTTGGTCTGAGCTAGCTCTTTAATCTTGCCCCATCATCTCTTGCTGACTGTCATCTTGGGCTGCCCAAGTACATCATTTTTTATTTTTTCAATTTTTCGGTTTTGAAATGGTGGAACCGATATATTACAGTAGTATATGTGCTGTAAATTATATCTTATAAAGTTTCCCGAAAACTCTGATATTTCTGTGAAAATGAGCTCAAAATTCGGCATTTTCAGAAATGCTCAATGTGTTTGAGACGACATAAAATTCATTTTGCTGTCTCATGTTGAAATGTCACAACTGTAATATTTTTGAGATGTCATGTAGCTTGGACCAATATGCCTTTAATATGCACATTTCCAGTGATTCGTATACATTATTGCGCTTGTAAGTGGAAGTGCTTCAAAGTGTCTTCATTAAATTTGTTTGAAAATTCAAAAAATTTCTGTGAAAAAGAGCTTCAAATTTCCGATTCCACTTAAATGCCATTTTCTCAAAAATGACTAATCTTTTCAACACAAATTTCTTTGAAGTATGAGGTCTTACGTTTCTGGAATAGTCTTAAAGTAATATTTAGTCTACTATTAGAAAACTGAAAAATTGAGAAAATTTCAAAAAAATACTTTGGGTGGCAGCTGGCTAGAGTATGTGGGAAGTTCGAGAAGCTAGCCCAGACCAAAGAAAATAGAAAACTTGCTAGTGCAATAACGTCTGTGACATTCTGCAGCACCACTAGTTCACCTTCTATTCCACAGAATGAATAGTCTGGCCAGTGCACGAGTTAATGTAGGGTTAGGTCCCCTTCCTCCCGTTAGCCCGGTGGTCGGCCAATGCAGAAAGAGCATCGGGCAATCAGGGAACGCCCCCTCCCTCGCCGAAATGGAAGGATGAATTCCGACCGCGGTCGAGCGTCATAAAGTAGAGGGGACTGCGCCCTGAGGCGACTGGCCGTCGTGGTGAAATGGATGATTCCAGGACTCGTGGATATGCAGGCCTTGGTCGGCATTGAGGTTTGGGGGATATTTTAGAAATTTTAGTCTCTTTTATATCCTCGGTCCAGAGTTCTCCGGTTAGAATGCGAATGTTATCATAAAGAATGGCGTGACCAGTTTTACATGCGTGGGGAGCTACGGCCGATTTATTAGTATTATTGTACTTGTAATGACGAATGTGTGTTTGAAATGTGCAATTGAAGAGTCTAAAGAGTTCTCATCACACCTCTATGAGAATATCTGTCCCTTTCTGTAGCACCACTAGTTTCTCTCTTGTATACGTACGCACATACGGAGTATAGAGAAAGTTACGTAATGCTGCTGAAAATCGATTTAGAGATTTCAAATACACGGTTTTGGGTCCCCTGATATCGAGAAAGTTTTTTTTTTTCACAATATTCGTCCGTCTGTCTGTCCCTCCGCCTGTCTATCCGTGAAGAATAATAGTGCCTAAAACGAAGGTTTTTTTCCAAAATACATATTCCTTGGTCGATGTGGCCCGACTCGATGTTCTGCGATTTTGGAAAACGTTCTTTTATATTTGGGGGTACTTAACATTAAGTCCCTTGGATATTTGCAAAATTTTCTCAAAAATGGCTCCAATTTTTTTCTTTAAAATTGTCGTAAGAATGGAGCGTAATAAATTTATAAACATGGCATAGGTCCCATTTCTACGTAAACTCTGAATTTTCGAAAACTACGAAATTTTGAATATTTTCGGGTTCATACAACTACAGTATTAGCGATAGCGTTTTTCTTCAAATGAAATTTGTTCTCCGTAATAGATCCTTAATTACCACAGTGTACATTTTTTTGAAAAATTTAGTAATTTTCGTGCTCTAAATCAGAACTTTCTTCCTTGAGTCAGAAGTTGTGTCACTTCCCTACGCGTGTCAAAGATAAGGACGAGGCTCGGGCCTTCGGTCCCTGCGTTAACATGAAACCATTTGGCGTGAATCAATCATTGTAAAAACAAGTGTAAAAATCATTTTTCGACTCCGCTCGGCTGTCTTTGTACCGTTCATGGCTCCGCATGTAGTTCTCTTGAGACACAAGTTACTGTATTGAGATAGATTATTATGTATATTATTGTGGTTGTGCCTACGCTGATCGTGTCTCGTTATATTGTTGGTTCTAATTGGGTATTGGTTACTTTGGATTGTACAAGTAAATCTCCTAGCGACGACAATGCTTGTTTTGTTGGATATCTTCTGGTATAACCAGTTGTGAGAATTGTATTGGTACGATTTGGAATTTGGCTTGGAAGAAGTGAATAATAAACTATTTTGCTGGACATAATAGGATGTAATACTCTTCAATAATATTCTGAGACATTTCAGTTGTACATTAGGGGTCTGAGAAATTGAGAAAATGTGAAAAAAATTTCTTTGAGCGGCAATAGATGGCAGCAGGGAAAAGGGTGGGGCCAAACCTAAAAGGTAGCCCAGATGAAAGAATTTAGACAACTAACATAGTCCGGGATAGTCTGTGTCATTTCGAAGTACCACTAGTTGCTTTCTCGCCTACAGCTTACGCAGTGTACGAAGTAGTGTTTAATGCGGCGGGAAACACCCTTATTGCCGGGCCCTGTAACGAAAAATGGATAAATCTTGTGTAGTGAATTACTTAAAAAAACACGTTGTAAAGTCAGAATCCACATTTGGTGGGTCCTTGATACCGAAAAATCGATTGACAGCAAAACGCCTGTCTGAAACTAATCGATCGATCTGACTGACATAGTGGAACCTTAAAATTGAAACGGATATTTTTATTTTTGGAGATACTTTACACAAAGTCACAGCAACACTTAAAAGTTTTCTCAAAAATGGCTCCCAATATCTTCTTTACATATTTTCCCCTGATAGAGCTAATGACGCGTTAAAAATGGTATAAGTCACATTTTCGTTGTTTTCCTTGAATTTCGATGTTCTAGAAAATTCTGTTTATAATTTATTTAAAAAAATAAAATTTTTCGCCATCTTTCTACTACTAAAATAATGAAGAGAATATCCATCTCGAGATTTCAACGGAAATACACGGTTTTGGGCCCCCTGATATCGAGGAAGTGGATAAGGTCACGTTCAATTTTTTTGAAAATATGAGTAGTTTTGGGGTAACACATTGTGACTGATACGATAAAATGAATAGTTTTGGAGATATACAGTAAGTGAAAAACGGATAAAAGTGCGACATTTTTCATGGCTTTTTGTAGTTTTATATGAAAAACAGAAGCTTTTCGAGGTGGCAAACATGAAATTCGAATTCAGTAGGCCAAGAAACATAAAAACATTTCGGATTTTTTTCCTGGACCGGGACTTTTTATCGGACTGAACTACAGGAGGACGTAGGTGACTGGACTATATAATGAGAAATTTTGATGTATGGTGACACCAATGCGTGACAGAAGCGCTCATCTGCTACGACGCTCAATCCTCTTCATTTATTTATTTTGAGTTGGGGGATCAAAGAAAGATTATGTCATTGCAAAAGTTGCTGATATTGGGTGATACTAGGAGACCACTGTCAGCATCTTCACTTGTCTAGTAAACGTCGAGCACAAAGAAGTTTGGTAGAACGTACAGCACTTTATCTGGAGAAATAAGTGCCAGCAGGGGTAACGCAGCCTCCAGAGATTAATACGCGAGTGCCTGACAGGTTGCATACTCTGTGGATTACAGGCGGATTAAATTATTCTCTGAGAATTAACACTTTCTGGACTAAGCTGCTCGGGCGAGCGCGCCGCAAGGTATGCTGGACCGACGAAGCCCGAATGCTGTACGTTTTCTTGTTTTATGGTTCGTGCTAAGGAAACGGGGAGGTTTAGCCAATCGCCGTTCGTATGTCGTTTTTTATTTTAATTTTAATTTTACGTTTTCTTATATACCGAGGCAGGCGCTTTATAAGAATGAATAGAGTTGCATCTTAACACGTAGCACTAAGACAAAAACAGGAGAGCGAGAGGTACTCCCACTGGAGACCTCAAATAATTAATAGTTATATAAACGATGGTAATGGAAGAATAGGGAAGTAGATTACAATTTCAGGAAGATAAAAGTTACAGAACGCAAGTTTGGGAAAATCATGCATTTCTCTTTAAGGCGGTTTTAATTTACCTTTGGGAATCTAGATATGATTCTTCTGCTGAGGTTGTAGGTTTTTCCTGAGTTGATTATGGAAGTTGCATGGAAGGATGATTAGGTAAGAAAAATATTATTTGATTAGTGTCTGATAAAATGATCAAACGTGTGAAGAACAAATCGCTGTGGAGTGGCTTGTTTGACACATAGTCACTTTCACGGTAGTGCATAGGATCTTATTTTGGAATGTTTGGAGTGTTTTACGTACTGAAGAGTATGCTTCTCCCCAGGCAGAACATGCATAAGTAAGTATGTGACGAATGGCAGTTTTGTAAAGTAATATGGAGATATCTGTTTTAAGAGCTGACTTTTTGTTTATTAAAGGATGATTTTGAAACGTGTGGACTTATAAAATTGATTCAAAATGTGTCGTTGCAAAGTTGTTAATATACATGTGAGTGGGATTGCGCCGAAGATTAAATATTTTAGCTTCGCATTTAGATGGATTTAGATTTGGTCTCCATGAAGATGCACAACTCTGAGAAATGTGTAGTGCTTCTTGCAAGGGAAGTATGGCGATGGGAAGCCGTGAGTCCGTCGCATAGATGCGTCGCTTATCGTCAGCATAAAGCGCCATTGTGTGTTTGTCTCGAACGGGTATATCTGAGGTGAATGTGTTAAACAATGTTGGGATGAGTGGGAACCCTTGGGGAACCCTAGCGATAATTATTGAGGGCAGCGAAATATAATTATTTTATTTGTTCAAACTGCGTTCTGAAGGGATCCGGATAGCAGGGTGTCGGCGTACTTGTGCGCCGGCGAGGTGGTGCGGTTAAAGGCGAAAAGCCATAGGTGCCCACCCCAGGGACTTGTGCCCCCTGCTAAACTGTTGTGTTGTTGTGTTTGGAGTGGTAATCTACGCAGGGTATACGCTGTTCATAACTATGACTGGTGGCTTGATTGTGTCTTCTTGGTAAACATGATTAAACAAACGAACGACCTGAATTTCAAGTTGCTGGGAAAAGATTCAGCCGTTATTAATGTAATGTTAAATGTATTCTTAGGTTCAGGTATTTGAAACAAAATTAAAACAATGAGAAGTTGGTTAAAAACTAGTGGTATTATAACAGCTCATACTTTCTCGATTTATTACAAACAGATATATAATTTTGAAATATCTCAATTTCTGTGCTACTAACACCTCAGCCGTTACTTGAAAATGTCCAATTTAACCAATTCAAAAAAAGCGCCTATGGTGCATTCTTTTTGATTGTCAGGAGTAGCAGTAATTTCTTACATTTTCAAATGAAAGTGTAAAACGGGCTTAATACGAGTGAGCAGTGACGGCTTATATGTTAGTAGGCCTTAAGGGAATATATAAGTGTTGATATACTTTCACAGTATGCACTAGATGATTATTTCAGTCTATTGTGGACTATTTTATACGTAAAGAAGGGCAATGTATCTGCACAACTTACTCCGTTCAAATCTACAGCTTCTTGGGAAGTCCTATTTAATCCTCGAGAATTACAGACATAGTTACTTGTCGGACTTAAAGGTAGCGCTAAGATCTCTCCTGGAGACCAAGGTCGTGAAGCCGTGTCTTGGTGGACTCCAAAACGGTAACTCCGCGACGTTGTCAAGGTTATTGACCTTCCCTGTTGTCCGCGCCGCGGCTAACGATGGCTATTTATAGCAGTCTTGGAGCCCCGCACTCACAACAGTCCGCATAGCGGGCCCCAATGGCGGAAGTGTAGTTGGAGCCGACGTTTTGTTAAGTGCACGGTACAAATGTACCAGCTGTGAGATAAACAAAGTAGATTCCTTACGCCGTATCCAGTTTTTTCACTTAAACTGGAAGAAAAATATACATTAAACGGTAGAAACGCATCAATCGAGTGACTTCATAATATCACAGGTTTATGGAAAGGAAAGACGAACGTTCTATTCTTTCACGGATATCAGAGTCTCCGTTAAGGACATACAAATAGGTCGGGATGCCTCGATAAAAATCCTGTCTTTGGTTTTCGTTAGTGATCTATTGCTTTTTTGTTCACATTTTATTAACATCAACAAATTTTAGACGACTTATGATGCGCACGATTTTAAGATGATATTCATTCCTAGCTCTCCCAGGGAAAGAAGTCACGAACCGCCATTGCATGTAAGTGGCCAAAATCCACATACCAATGTGGACCCTTCAGCACGTGGAGACTTCAGCAATTCAACCGTCAGTCCGTATGTTCGTCTGTCTGTCAACATCACCTAAACTAAACATAGGATTTTCACCAAAATTGATATTCCCCACACAATTTCACTGATTTTTAAAAAATATTTGGACGTATCTCATGAAGCCTATTGTACAGAGAAGGGAGAAGAAGACCTACAGGGGGGAGGGGGTGCTTGAGCAGACTGGAAGGCCCTTCTCTATACAAAGTAAATTTTACGCCCGTGAGGTGCCCGGGAGAGGGGTGAGAGGGATAGCGCTGGTTAAGGGAGGGAGCAGAGGTTGACAAAATTAAGATAATTGCATTGGACACACTATATTAAGACTAAATTTCTACTCTACTTTGGTGGGAAGATATATGACAGAAACAAAAGAAATATAGTGATTACACAGAAATGGACTGAACCATACAAAATGGCTGGCAAAATGGCAAAATCATTACTTCAATGATTGACGAGAACTCGTCACCGTAAAGGTGAAGGTGTCGAGTCATGCAACACACGTCCATGGACACACGGCGTTGCCGAATACTTTGTACTGGGTCGCTACGGCATGCATGGACCTCAGAGGTGCTCCTCTCCCGGGCGAAGCGGGAATGCAGGCGTCCCACACACTTGGCCGGATACGGGGAGTGTCTGTCGCCCTGCAACCTGTCCATGGACCTGGCCCTAGGCTGGAACCTGGTAGCAGTAGTGTGCGTGTGGCACACACGGTCTCTCACCACCGGTGACTAACGGTGTGTGAGTAGGACCTGCCAGTACTGCAATGTAGTTCCCGCCGATGACTACATGCGGCGACAACCCGTTCAGTAGCTGCTCGTCGAAGATAAGGAAGCGCACTTATGTCACGATCTACGTACAGTGAACAGCGTTTTCATGTGCGCAAAGCGCATTGAGTTGTAATATGAAATGTGCTCATAAGCGCGGAGGAGGCAGGCAGTAGCACGAAAATTTCTCTATGTTACTCGGTCTGTAAGTACTTATTCGAAAAGTATTTTTCTCAAAAAAAGTTTTTAATATATATTTTTTTACTCAAATAGAGTAATGCTAATTTAAGGTTATGCCATAGGTGAGATTTTCATTAAGACTTCGTATTTTTGAAAATTGCAAAAGTTCGATATTTTTGAAAATCCTATTTCACCGTTAATATTGAAGATAACGATTTCTCATACAATGCAATCTGTTTCTCAATATTATGTATTTAAATCATTGTATCTGTCTGCCTGTACTTTGCGCGACAGCCCGCTAACGGGCCAGGGCCTACCAGCAGCATCCCGGCATCGCTGACCTGGGTTAAGGTGTGGTAAATACGAAGACATCCCCTCGCCGTAGTCTGGTCTTCTCAATTTGAGAAGTGAGTTTTCTTATCGTCTCGCAGCAACATATAACGCTGGAACATTGCAATGAAAACGCACACTATAATCTCGCCCGACCCGAAATCGAACCCGGGGTTGCGTCATGGAAAGCGAGCACGTTGACCAATGCGCTAAACAGCGAGGGCAAAATCATTGTATATTCATTACTTTAATAATATTAGTCAGTTTGCCGTCATATTGCATTAAACGTTGGAAAAGTTAAAATGTTCTTTAAAGGGAAAATAGCATAGCTTCATACTGGACCCTAACTTCGAACAACTCATAAACTGACTGCTTTACACGTTCGGTATTGTGCATAGTAAATATTCCTATAATGCTAATCTTTGATATTAAATTTTACAGAAATTCAAATATTCCCTCTCAAGGCCACACCCGTCTCCATCTTTATTCCGAAAATTCATTCATGTCCTGCATATATCCACCACGTGTCTCACACACATGACCTCACAAAACTCACCAACATTCTCCAAACTCATGTCCTTGTAGCAAAAGAAAACCTAGTTTTAGGATTATATTTTAGAAAACGTTGTTTTAGGTTTTAGGATTGAAAATTATGAGCGAATTTAATGTGTGTTGCAATAATCTGTTCTTCACCTCATAATCTGCAAATTTATATTTGTTCGTTCTAAATCTGTTTCGAAGGACGAATGTGGAGAAATTATTTATCCAGAAGTAGCCTACTTACGGTGTTTTGCGTCTATCAATTTTTATAAACTGGCAAAAGCCTTCATTCATCCCTAGATTATTGTACGTAGAGAAAGGATGATAATAAGAATCTTTTTATTCATTTACATTTGGTTGTGTCAAAGGGAAAAAGGAGTGCGGTGCTGTGAAACGTGTATACCAAACGATTCCAGTGACAACTGCCATTTTGTCAACGGCCTATTGAAGTTCTGTTGCAGCAGCCAATGGCTCTCATCGCCGGCACTACTGCCAAAGCCTCATAATCTCACCAGAATTGACACAATTTGTCATAACGTGGGGTCAACAATTGTGCCCCTCAGTCGTTGAAGTCAGTCGCCTAGGATAGGAACCAGTGATTGACATACATCTGCAACTCTGCTTCACTGTGATACACGTAATATTGACCAGACAAACGGACTTTGGTGGTTCAGAGCATCAGCTGATGTCATTGCAGTGCCTCTGATAGAGAGGTTCTAGAGTTCGCAGGGTTAACAAATGGGTTACGGACCGTGCGCAATCTCTTTCCTTTCTCTTCCTGTCTTTTCCTCACCCCTTACACACACTTACATGCACTACACTACCACACATGTCGAAAGAATAGTCGGGATCTTAGAGCTTGTCCCGACAGTTCCTTCCTGGTGGGATATACTCGGTTGGGGAAAACCTCGCTAGTCGATGGGTAGATCGGCGCCAAATCTCATCATTCAGCCGCGCACGATCACTGCCACTTCCAGAAAAAAATATTCATTACGCTTACGGAACTAAGAATCTTAGCAGTTGGCACACCAGGCAGCACAATATAATCAATCAATTTACCGGGCAGGAATTTCTTGAGGTGTAAAGAACGATGGAGCCGACATCAGGGCTATAGGATGGATGGTCAAACAATCTGCCACACACGGCTCGACTCGCAACTGACCTGGTAGCAGGTGATTCGTTGGGGGG
Organism: Gryllus bimaculatus; assembly: GCA_017312745.1. Lineage (NCBI taxonomy): Eukaryota > Metazoa > Arthropoda > Insecta > Orthoptera > Gryllidae > Gryllus > Gryllus bimaculatus. Next base: position 4,098,504 of record BOPP01000008.1, on the reverse strand, counting down.
TTTTACCATCAACCCCATAGTCCGGGTTTTGCCCCTCAGTGATTCCCACATTTTCTTACACCTCAAGAAATCCCTGTATGGTCAGCATTATGCGCGTCACAGTGACGCAGAGTTGCAGGTGGCTGTCAAACACTTACTTAATAGCCAAAGCCCACCCTTGGCATGTTATCCATTAGGTGTCGCGCTGACCAGAACAGACGTGCGGTTTCCCTCAGCGTGTGGGGATTTATAATTATCGTTCATAATTATCAAGTACGTAGGTGGCGAATCACTGTTGTTCTTGTAGCTCTACCTAAGGTACACATGTGGTAGAACACGGATGCGATCAACTTTGTCCCCGCTGTGAATTATTATTATTTTTATTATTATAATTATTATTATGAGTTGATGGGATGATGAATTGAGGTAAATGCGGCCTTTCTGAAACATTCCAAAACTTGTCTTATGACCGAGAGAAATCACAAAATCCCAGTCAGGATCGAACCCGGACCTCCCGAAGTCAGCGCGCTACGCACTGAGCCACTTCACTGGGTGGCTGTCAAACACTGCTACCTATTTCAGGCGGCAGACTTCTGCGACACAGGGATACATTTGATCCCACTGAATGACAAATGTATTGATACTGGTGAGATTATGTGGGAAAATTGTGCAACATGTGGTGTATCTGCTACAAAAACGTTTTTCAGAGAAATTGTCTTGCTTTATTGTTGACGATCTATAGAAACTTTCTAGATGCGCTTCATGGTAATAAGAATATGTACTACAATAATCAAGTTCTCAGTAGCTTGTTGGTTAGCGTACTCGCTTTCCAAGTCTCAAACCCGGGTTCGATTTCCGACCGGGTCAAAATTGTAACCGTGCGCTTTCCTTGCAAATGTCCCAGTATCTATTGCTGTGTGACGATGGGAAAGTCCACTCTAAGGTTATGAAGACCGGTGGATACACGGTGGAGGGATGTCTTCGTGCTAACCCCACAAACCCCTTATACCGTGGCCACCTTTTATACTGTGGAGAGGCTGGGCCACCGCTGGTCGGCTAAGGCCCGTATCGGACTGTGAAGCCAGAGAACAGGTCTACAATAATCGAGTAACACGAATTTTTATAACACGAACGTTGGTTTCTTGGAATTTGTGTAAATGAGACTTTACAGTATATTGTTAAATTATGTAGGATTCGCTATTAAGTATATACAAATTTTCCTTGTAATTCTTCATGGGGTCGGCCGTTATTCTCAGGGTACTGGAATGACATTGGTATGCATCTGTCTGTGGGTAAGAACAAGTAAAACGTCTGGGAGGTTAGTAGCAAATAAACAAAGGCAAAATAACGAAGCATATATTCTAATATGTTTATTTATTGTTTGTGAGAAATTTTTAAATATCGATCATTTATTCTACGATAAACTTTAAAAACTTACAAATTTATCTCTAACAGACAATATAATTCAAATCTTTATATATGAACCTGCACAAATTTGATAGACATCTAAAATTCATCCTATATTATCACTTCATATTTCATATTCCTGCCATGTATCGCAATTCTTTCATATCTCGAATTTCAAACTTATTGCTAATAATTTGTCATGAACTGCGAGGGCCTAGAACTTCTCGATGAGAATACGATAATTAACATTCTAGATCAGGATACTACCTATGAGTATACTTTAAAGTACAGATCAGGAAGTGTCCTACGAAAGTGATATTATTAAGGCAATGATCTTGGTATTTCAAGAAGATATATTGACGAATCACAAAGTAGTGACAGTGTTGGTGACCTGATAAGGCCCAGAAGAATGAGAATTTTCATTCCAGTTTGAACTTCAGTCCATTGTTTTACATTTATACCTTGATTCACGAGAGTTCGATACAGTTATATATTTTAGTTTTTTCCACGCACTTGTAAATTACCGATATTTATGTTTTTAATTCTTTACTGTGAATATAACAAAGAAAATAAATCGCGATCAATTGAAATTGGGCTTTTTCCTGGTCGCCTACTTTCTACTGAACTGTCACTTAATATTTTTCTTTCATCTTCTATACTTTTATAAACGTGCTTTTAAAAGGCTTAGGAGAGAATGAATAAATACTTACACTGCAATTAATGAAAGAAAGTGATTGTTTACTCTGTAGTTGCTGAGGCAACTAATAGTATTTCTGTTTACATTTTTGTACACGTCTATTATCAGAATTGAGTTTTTCATTGCCAACTTTTTTATCTATATTATTCACAAAAGGTCTGATTTATGCAGAAATAAGTCACTGAGGATCAATATATCAATCACATTCTTTCATTAATGCCAAAATAAGAGCTGCTATATTTTTTCATTCCCGACTTTCCTTGGTACTGAACCAACACTTTAAAGAGTCTGATGCCAAGTATCGCAATTGAAGATACAGAATCTACATTCATCAATTGATGTATTCTTCAATAGAATTCACAATGAAACAAATGATCTGATCTGTTTTCTACGATTTCAAAATAATTAGTGACTTTAACTACTCTCCAAAGAACAAGACAAGACGCTGTCGCTCCGGCAAGACATTATTATGTCATTTACTCGTACAAAGATTTAGTTGTGAAGGAAAGCAGAGATGGTTGTCGAGAAAGAATATGATTTTGATTGGAAAAGAAGGTGAGAGAGTGAGAGAGAGAGAGAGAGTGAGAGAGTTGGAGAGTGGGAGGGAAAGACAGAGTGTATGAGAGAGGGTGAGAGAGAAGGGAAGAGAGATATCATTTTGAAGTTAAATAATTACGAATAAGACTTTGGAAGAAATGTGATTGAAAGGAAATGTAATATAACATCAGTTTCATAATACTAATAATAAATTGTCTACTCATTTCAAGTTCATCAGTATATTTTATTTATTGACGGTGTATTCATTTCTTTCGTTAAATGTCCTTACAAGGTCATTGTAATATTTATTGTAGTAATAGCGACACAAGATGTGCTTGAGATCATTGTAAAGGTTCTTTTCGTTACAGTTCTGCCAAAGTTCTTGATGTGTTCCTATTATAAGCCCCTAATCAGCTAGACTTGGGAACGTAGCGTGTCAGCGGTGAATATAAAAAGAATATTTGATCATACCTATGGTCCTCTTCAAGCTCATTAAGAATTCTATTTACTTTTACCGCTTTTACAAAGTTCTTCGATCTAATGCAATATCCCGACGCAATAACGAAGTCTGAGTTATACGAAAATGGCTCTAAATCATATTTTGATTTAGTTTATATATATATAATAATGAAATTATATTGAGAATACATCTTTTGAGGAACATTAGCAAATCATTTACTTCCCTCACAAATTATATGAAGAAATGGAATGATCGATGATAGGAATTCTTAATGTTGAGAAGAATATGAAATATGGTTCAGGAAGACGTAATTAACAGATAGGGATTTTGAGTTCATTAATTTAAAATTGAGAAACATGTTTTGGCTATATAAGGTGACAGGAAATTGTGGGGTAAGATCCATTTCTTATATAACCAAAACTGGAAAGTTTTAACAAGTAATCAAAAGTAAAATTTCAATAATTTATTTCTCTAAATGTTAAATTGCAATATTTCCAAATTTACCATGAGTTTTTGTATATGTATTTTGTCCCGACTGAATGTTGTACTAGCAGAGATTGTATAAATACTTTTAATAGAACACTCGTTGGTGTAACGATTTTTCCTAACTACAATGAAATCTCTACCGAATTGTTAACTATAGTGATAGGAATGAAAGTGTCACAGTAGTTCCTCTAAATATGTTCATTGATGGACTTTGAATTTCATCATGCTGCATCCTTGTTAATGCATCATTGTTGATGGCAATTTCTTGAATTAGTTCATCATCAAACTCAGTCATTAAAACCCAGATATGAATAATTTCCTTTTTTACTATTAGTAATTGTAAAATACTTAATGCATTCAAACACTGTATATCACACAACTCATTACTTTCACCATTATTCTGCGTGATCTTAAAATGGTAGTGAACATATTTTTTTGAAATAAACTCAAATTGATTTTACTGCATCTTATCACAATAAATTTGAATTGCAAATTCAATACGCTTCAATGTTATATGTCGACACCCTCAAAAAGCCGATGTTAAAAACTTTAAAAACTCAATTGTGTTTAAGTGTATTGATTGCTCACCCTTGCTCACCCAGCTCACCCTTGATTGTTTTGACAGCTGCCCTTCCTGGTTAAGAACTGACAAAAGCAATGCCACTTTTACACTAAGTGAACAATATTATAATAAAACAATCGTCAGCTACTTTTAAATACTTAGTGAAACATGAAATAAATGTTTTTACTTTCAGAATTTTGTAAATTAATTATAAATAATTTAAAGATTAATGTTCAGAAACAAAAGAGAATGAAAACTTTGTAGAAGTACCATTTTTAAAAAGATTTATCATTATCATCAAGTTCAAAGGTGAGAATCTAGTTGAAAATAAATATTTTTTAAGTATTATTTGTAAGTGTCAGTTCTCCAGCTATGCGGTTAATTCTCCAACAAGGGAGAAGAATTCACGTTTTGAACAATTTTCTATAATTTTGGAAAATTTCTTGATGGTTGTTAATCGTTCAAGAGAACAAAAGAACTTGTTTTTGTGATAATTTTTATTTAATTTTACAGACTTCTTAAATCCCTATTAGATATCTCTTTTATTGTTTGCCAATCAGTATGAAGCCGGAAGTTCAACACGCCACAACATAACCGTATGTCCTAATCGTAGTGTGGAAGAAGAACGCCTTGGCTAATGGATTTGCCACACGATCGATTCATAGAAACAGACCTCTCAGTTGGTCACCTTCAGTTCCTTGGAAAGGGGTCTAATTTAGAGCAGGCTCCAAGATATACGGTGCCCAGAAATGTACAGAACATAACTGATGTGGGAAATATATGATCAATATAGAGGCATGTCCAAATTGAGGAGTTTTGCTGTAATTTTACAATATCATCGATGCCAAGAAACTGACTGCAGCAGTTAAGATGTTACGAGAGTACAAACAAATTTCGAGGCACTACTGTTTTGATAGCTCCCTTAGCAACGGGAGCGAGTCGAGTGCAGCAGCTACGCGTCCTTCTTCGCCTCCGCTTGGTTGGTGGCCGGTGCGGTGGTGTTGGGTGGTGGTGGTGGTGGTGTGAGCAGTGCCTCCACCAAGGACGGGTCCTCGGCGGCCGCCTCCGGCACCTCGGGCACGTACGCAGCCCGGTCCGGGTGCGAGCCGTCGCCATAGCGCGTCGCCACCCGCCGCACCAGAGACGACGGCGCCGTCTTCAGGTCGTACGCCCAGCCCAAGCGCTGACACAGCCCGATAAGGTGCATCGTCGTGTTAAGGAAGCCGTACTCCGAGGCCCGGTAGTCCCAGGGGAATACGTGGTGGTAGTTGTGCCAGCCTTCGCCTAAACTCACAATAGACACCCACTTGTTCTCGGCCGGTAAGATGGTCCTAAAAAGGGAAAGGGTCCATGATTTTATGTCTTCTACCACGCAACAACACTCAGGAACAATATTATATTTCAATGAAAAAGAAAAAAAACCGTTATTTTACAAGGCGTTTATATTCAATGGCGCGCTGAATGATTAGCCACTGATCAGATGCATTTGAATGTTTTATTACTGCACATGCCTTTCAATGACATTATTTTTACAAAAGAATAATCGTTTAAAACACAAATTGCTAAACAGTCTATTATATGCGGGGAGATTTTCATGACACGGGCACTTCATTGTCACAGTTTCCTGGAAGCAATGGTTTTAGTATCTACTATTGTAGGTTTTAGAGTATTGATCAGTTACGCAATGATTTTATTTTTCCTCGAGTATACATAGTATAGAGGAAAAGAATCTGATTTGGTCAAACATTTCGAAGTCAAAATTTTGGTGGTAACTTTCGACGAGTCCCTGAGACGAAAAAGTGTTTTTTACCAAGCCTACATGAATGTGTATGTCACACATAACTTGGGCAGAGAAGAACCTCTTTAGATTTATTTTGATGCGTCAGTAGATCTATTCAGTTTTAATTATGTTTAAGATTGATCTAGACAGGAAGGAGATAAATTCAGTTTTGTAAAAGCTAATGGATATATTGTCCCTTTCGACTAAAATATGGAACATATTCCCAATTTCATTTTCCACAATTCTAAGTTAAATTTTCCAAATTTTCAAATGAAATGTTATTTCTAAAAGTTTTCTTATTTATCTCTGTTGGTTATACACTTATTTGTAAATTATTAAATATTTCTCAAGATAATACACTAAACTACGATAAAGGCATATTGCAATTATTATAATTAAAAAAAAATCACTGAAATGACAAATCATTGAAATGTAAATCAACGTGATGAAAATCGGCATTCGTGCGTATTGAAAGGACACAGAATCATTTTCTCACTTGTTGAAAGGACGTCCGCCGAACATGTGAGCAAAGCTGTTGATGCTCAATATCGCGTTGACTTCAAACACCCATCGCACCATGCCCACAGCAATTCCCACCGACCACGACTCGTCCCACATGAAGATGGGTACGAGGATCGGCATGGCGAAGCACAGCAGGTACACGAGGGGCATATGGAACCTAAAGGCAAAAGAACATTACGTAAAAGAAAACGAAGATGTTAAGTAACAGTTTTCCTTCACGTAGCTCAATTGAAATACAACCGAAAGTATGATATATGTATTTTATCCAAATACATATATTACAAATACAAACTTTGGTTTGAAAATGGAAACAAAAATATATTCACTTTTACACATAATTCAAGTCAAGTTTTATGGGAAAATATTTTTAATTATAATGATTTTTAATTACAAATTGCTCTCTTAGGATGCAAATTCCATGCCTCAATGTATTTGAAACTGACCAATTTGTAGAGATGCAAATATATAATACAATGTAAAGATAAATATACAGAAGTCTCAGAGTAAATGTCACTAAGTCTGTAAGGAATAAAGAGGGATCGAAGATATTCACTTATTCCTAAGAAATATATGGAGAGAAATCTCGTATAACAAAGGTATAGAAACATCACGTCATATTGAACATCACGTCCCTGTTTGGTAGGCAATAATCCTACACCGGAGTTTGGCAGGTAAACATTTCCACTCCGTCAAATGCAAAAAAGCAATCCTTTTCGACAAAATTTCGAAACTATCTGTGAAGTTTCATATAAAGTACCTGAACAAATTGAAAGATCCGTATGAAGATCTATCAAATAACGTCAATTTCGGCCAAAGACCACCCTGAGAAAAAATCATTTTCAGTACCAAGGGCTCGAATAACGTGTATTTCCGAAATCTCAACATCGACTTTTTGTAGCCTTTATACAACTTTATCTAACTGTACCTCCTCATAAACATTATAAGGAATGAAATGAAGTGAGAGGCAGCCGGCCGGAACACCACTCTTTCAGGGAGACGAGGGCCACCAAACGTGGATCCTGACACATTGCGCATTGCTACAATGCGTAGAAAGAAATTTAATACATAAAGAAGCACGAATTTTTCAATTTTTCGGTATAGCGGATATACATTTGAAAAAATGGCATGTTTTCACGCAGTATTACAAAACTTTCTTCTTCTACGAAGTAAATATAGGCTCAAACGTCTACGAGCGCGTTGAAACGGGTACCGTTGAAGGCACCAAAAAATTGCACACTGACTTGCAAACGCCATACAGTGATGTTTAAAATCTAGTAACATCTAGTAACCGAACCCGTCTGAAACGCCATAAACATGTTCAACGTAGTCTAATTGTATCTTCAAATATAAAACTGAAGATAAAGAGTTTTGCCTGCTCTGCTCTACAAAATCAACTCTTTAAAAGGTCAGAACAATGTTTGAAAGAACGAGTAGTTTTCGCGTTTTGTATTTGAAAGTAAATCAATTTATTAAAAAAATCTCAAAAAACGCTCCAAATTGTTTCCAGGGATAGAACAAAGCACGCTTAAAATAATGGCGGAGGTCTATCTTTTTGTTGACCTCTTGAATGTTTGAATATTGCAGATGTTGAAATGAATGGGTAAAAACCAGAATGGTAGAAGTGACATGTTATAAATTCTCAGAAATCTGTTTATTTAGTAAATATTACTGTAAAGTCTTGGTGCTTTGTTCCATCATTAAAACTATGGCATTTCATATGTTCATTAAAACCAACAAAAACATGTCTACTAAAATCAACACGTTTTCTCGGAATTTATAAAATGTCACTTCTACCGGTCTGGTTTTCACCCATTCAAAAAATGCGTGAAAGGGCAGGTGTAGAATTACTGGTTGGTTTTCATAATGCCGCCCCAAAAGAGTGCTGCCCCAAGCAACGGTTTTGGTTGCTTGTGTTATGTGCCCGCCTGTGTGTACGTACTTATCGCTCTGTTGCCAGCTAGCGATGTCCCCAGGCCTGAACCCTGTTTTTATTTATTATCTACGCCTGGGAATAAGGAAGACAAGTGACGAGCATGACGTATTCCCGTCCCGAAACCATAACTGTGCCTAGCCTATTAGTGCGTAAAGTTGTTTTCTGAAAAGAAAATTAAATATTTTTGTTGGTAATAGGATTATGGTTAATACTTAATGTTAGTTGATCATGAGTTTGTCCACGGGAACATGTGTGTTGGGCACGAGAAGCGTTTGGCCGGATGTATGTTGAATGAACGCATTGCGATGCGAACGCAAAAGACAGTAAATGCTGCAGTTTTCAACAGGTCGGAGTCAGACGAAGTTATAGCCTACTAGCAAGAAATACGGCGTCTACAAGGTCAAAGAAGTAATAAATGGCTTCTCCCAATTGTTCCGTGGCAGTATGGTATTGAAGCCAATACTCGGTTTGAAGGTCCACATTGAATTTTCTGCAAATAAATTTCGATTTCTTCATGAAACCAGCGAGGGCACACCTGATTGCACCACAAAGGGCACAGAGCCGCCTTCTCATGACGAATGACACTGATTTGCACGCTTCCTTTTACCGTCTGCACGTTCGCCAAAACTACCAAATCATTCCTCGCTGAATTATATACCCTGATTTGAATAATGTACATTACACACTTTGCAAGACAAACAATATGCTATAACAGCCTTTTCCTATCAACAAATTTCAGTTTATCTAATTTTTACTTCCTCGCATACGTACATACGGAGTAATATTCTTAATGTAGAGGAAGTAATGAAATTTTGCGGCAAAAAGGTCCGTCTGTTTGGCGATTGTGAACAACACTAACGCCTAAAATATAAGTAGAATTTTTTCCAAACTAAATACTCCTCAGTCAAGCTGGCCTCACTCAAAGCTCTGAGGGTTTGAATAACATTCATTAATTTTTGTGGGTACTTTACAAGAAGGCCCTGAGACATTTTCAAAATTTCCCCCAAAATGACTCCAATTTTTTTTGTTTAAATTTCTTGTAATAATAATTGAAATAGACTTATAAAGGTGGTGTAGTTTCTATTTTTACTGTAAACTAAATTTTCGAAAATTGCAAAAGTTTAAATTTCTTCGCCGTCTTTATAGTACAACAAAATTGAAAATAGAGATTTTTCCTTCAAATAAAATTTGTTCTCCTCATTAGTTCTTTTATTGAGGTCATGCGCATTTTCTTACAACTTTTGAAGTTTTTGCCTGACATACGTGTTAAAATATTAAAATATAACAAAAACAAGAATTTCTCGAAAAAAATCACTAACTTTTTTCTTTAAACTTTTGGTAGGGATAATGCTAAATGCACAATATAAGGTGACACTAGTGCCATTTTCTCTATTATTTTGTTTTTTAAAAAGTTTCACAAAGCCTCTCACTCGTTAAAATTTTATTTCCGGCAATTTGTATACATTGTTGCATATGTGAGTAGAAATACTTGAAATGCTTTTCAAAGAAGTTTCTCGAAAAATCCAAAGTAAACTATGAAAAATAGCTTTAAACTTCACATTACTTCGCATTTAAAGAACATTGTTTCAAAAACTGCTCCAGATTTTTCAACGAAAATTTCCATATAGGATAAGGTTGTACCCTTCTATTACATAGAGTTACGGAAGTACCTTGGCTGCGTACAGTCCGCTACATCAGATGGCTAAATTTTACCACAATTTTATAAGCATAAAAAGGCATAAGCAATTATACTTACGTATTTTGTAATCATTACATAACTAAGTTATTATTGAATGTAAAAGATATGCCATGAGTAAATACTTGTGTACGTAATAACTTTACAACTTACTTGGAAGACATCTGGCTCCATTTTGCCTACATTCTGATATCGCGAGTCATTTTTACATTGATTTTTACATTCGTTTGAGTTAAATTAGTCCATAACATATCATTTAACATTCAATGTAAATACAAAATCTTGACCAATATGCCAAGTAAAATTTAATAATGTGCCGCCCGATTGAACAGTTCTTAGGCACTAATGATTAAGGTCGCTGCCGCTTTATTGTAGGTCTGACTAAACGAACGTAGTTTTCACATTGTGATGAAGTTATAATCGGTACAGCGTGGGTGACCCCACTATTGCTGGTAGAGTAATTCATGCTGGACGATTCTTATTGCGGGGAACAGATGGAGGGCTATTTCACAGCTTCCCTTCAATGGTAAATAACGACTAAACTTATTCTGGCTTATAGCTGGCCCGGAAAATGAAAACAGGATAGGATGTGTGTCTAATCGCCGTTTTGATATGGATTGAACACCCTCAGATATGTTGCAGTTTGTCTCTTGCAGTGTTTCAAATTATTTTACCCACTTCGGCGTTGTTGATCGCTATCTGCATATCTCGTCATACTTCAGGGGATTATATTTTAAACATTCTGGAAAGCGTTGTCAATATTTAAATAAAGCACCATAAGTAAGAATCTGTTGATCTACGTACGGTGGATTTTAATATCAAAGTGCTTCATGAAATTCTTCATTGTCTATATAATGGTCATATGTACTTCTACATTAAATTAATTAAACCATTTGTAATTAGAAGTGGTCGGCGGGAAGCGGTTAGGTCGATGAAATCTGTTTTTCAAACTTCTATATTTTCGACTTGAATCTGGATGTGGAGTGGAATCAGGATACAAAAACCCCAAATTATTTCTTGTTCTCTGCTTATTCGAAAAATCGAGGATATATTATTGAATCAATTGAAATTATATTTACAGAAAATTGTGCTACGTTTAGATAGTTGTGGAATGTCTACATTATACATCTATCTAGTCTATGTTCATGGTTGGGAATTACTGGTCTGTTGTAAATTTTATATTTATCATGTAGAGACTGGTATCTCCATAAGAAAGCTCAGGTGCAAAGGTTTCGATTTATGGAGCAAAGAAAAGCTTGTGGAATCAAGAAAAAATATCATTTGAGCTTTTGAGAACAGATTGTAAGCAAAAGAGTCAAAATTGAAAATGAGGTATGTAATGGCAAGTGGTGCTGAGAGCACAATACTATTTAATCTCTATTTATAAAAAATAACCCATACCCGACACACAATATACTTTACGCCATTCTGAGTAAAAAAACTTGTCTGATTTTTATTCAGATTTATTGCAATATATTGCTATTTTGCTATTGCGTCTTCATTTTCTTTGTCACTTTAAACTCGATTGCCTCCCAGCAGTTACTGCACTTACTTCCTTTAAGTCTTCCTTCTGCATTTAAGCCTTCCATTACTGCATTTAAGTCCAATGACAACGAGTTTGGACTGTATGGTGGACTGTGCGAAGAATCCTAGGGTGGGGGAGAGATGGGGTCTAGCATTGTCCTGCTGTGATAAACCCTAAAAAGACTGGGTAATCGGTCGTTACTCTATGATGAAGGAGAGCTAGAAGCAGTTGTAAAAAAGTCTGCAGAACACCACCTTCTGTCGTGATAAATGAACCGGTTGAGTTTAGCTCAGTGCCAGCATTGCGGCTACTTCTGCAGTGATTCTGATAGAGAGGTTCTGGTCAGGTTCGAGTCCTCATTGTCCACACTATCTTGTCTGCTAGGTCGAATTCAGCAGTACCCAAACAAAGGGGCCACGGCTCGTGTGATCATTCCTTTCTCTTCCTTGGGCTTTCCCTCCTCTTACTCACTATTACATGCATTATACTACCATACATGTCGGGAAATCAGGCGGGGTTTAGAACTAGTCCAGGCTGGGTCAGTCTCCCAATAGAGAACATACCTGGAGGGGAATTTCCCCGCAAGCCAATGTGTTCGTCGGCGCCAGATCTCCCTATCCAGCGAGCGAAGAAAGCCTCGCCCTCCAACGTAGAACATTCCCTACACTAGCGGGACTATTGATCATAGCAGTTGACGTGCTCGGAAACTTCACTCACTTAAATAAGTGGAATGATTGTATCGAAAAATAAACAAGTGGTGCCGAAATGAAAAAAAATATATTTGCCAATTTCTAGCCATTATCTACTAAACAAAAATAATAAGTACATTTTCTCTCCAACTTACATCGGACATAAATCGACTTACCTCTTCTCAGAGGCGCAGACTAGGTCGTTGTCGATGTCACTCATAAAAATATTACTATTTTTTTGACTTGTAACAAATATCTAATTAATCGTCAATAACAAGTTGCTCTAACAAGGATTCTGTCAATCCATTCTCATAAACGTTTAATTGAAAAAGTTTCACAACCTACTTGTACTACGTGCAACAATAAACACTATCAATAAAACACATCTTTCTGGAATGTCCCATCCACAATGAACAAAGAAACACGTGCCTTGGAAATGTACTTCAATGCAATTTTAACTTAGCCAAGATACCAAGAAAAAGGGATACAGTTTTGCAAAACTATTCATATTTTAACTGAATTGTAATTGCGTTTTATTAATTGAATTGATGTCTTATTTTTCGTGGCGAGACTCAGCCATGAGTCTGACCACGCAAATTTCGCTATCTAGAGGAGAAAGGTGGTATTTCTTGGGCGACAAATAGGCGATTTGAATTTACCTCAAGAGGCTTCATTTAGACTTGAGAATCTTTTACATGCAGTAAATTTATTAACATGGGACAACCGACTTTACTTCTCTTTCGGAGGATAGTGTACGAAGAATTTTTCGCCATTGAAAATCCACGGTGTCAATCGGGTTTGATCCCACGAACTTGGTATAACAGTCCGATACGCTAACCGTTGCACTATCGCAGCCCCAAATGTACAAGTCGCTCATGACTTATGTTGTTTATGCGACTTGAAATAAAAATAATTACAAAAATAATAATAAGTAAACTTTGCCTCTAACTTACATCGAACATACATCCACTTACTTCTTCTCAAAGGCGCAGACTGGGTCGTTGTCGATGTCACTCATGTTCACCTCCTTTCGGGCGCGAATCACCAGCGGGTGAGGGGGCACCATGATCCAGCCAATGTGCGAGAAGAAGAACCCGCGCTTGGAGTTGTGTGGGTCACCGTCCGTATCGGTGTACCTGTGGTGAACGCGGTGATCCCTCACCCAGTCCCAAATGCAGTACTGCAACACGAAGAGGGAGCAGGCTCAACAAATATCACTCAATGCATTTGTTAACGGATAATGCCAAACGGAAAATTACAACAACAGACAATGAACCGAAATAATAATATTAATCAAAAAGTGAATGTTTGGTGCGAATTTTAAAATTGGGCTTTGAAAGATTCATGAATATACCATCTCCCAATATCTCATATAAAAAAATAAATAATATTACAGATGCAACGTGTAAAATAATTGCCATTGCTTTGTTTATTGATTGCACTCATCACGTGGTTGTACTGAAATTACAGGAAAAACATATACTGCTTTGCTTATTTTCCATTATTTTTTATTTAGTATTATGCATTTTGGGAGCTGACAGTGACATGATGTAAATAATGTTGAAAAATGAAAACTCGTTTCTCGTGTTTGATCCAATCAAAAAATCCGACCGAGTTTGTCGAAAAGTAAATGTATGAAAACTAAAATAATATTTATCACAAGAAAAATTGTAAATCCGATTAAATTTCCGTTCAAGACACTGAAAAATATTAATAAAAATACAAATTATGTAACGAAATATATCGTGTTTCTCGTACAACAGCAACACATTCTCCAAATAAATCTGATACCACACGAATGTCTCATGGTGGATTCCGCAGAAGGATACATATCGTATGAATGCAATTCTTGGGACCGTTATTCAACGCAAAATGTTTACATCATAGACGCAATGTAAAATGAATTTATACGCGTAAACCTTTTGACAAGGTTTTTCTCCCTGTATCTTTAAATTATTGAATCAGTTCATAATAATCCTGTAACAGAATAATTAGAATTTTATAGAACAGAAGTCAAATGAAGTTCGTAAAAATACATTACGAAGTATACATTTAGAAGATCTGGCATTTCTATGCTAAAGAAAGAAACAACAAGAATGCACTACACTATTTGCTTAATAAAACAGCATCAAAAACGTAAAAAATAGTTTGTTCATTACATTGATATCTTGAGATGTCTTATAGCAGCTATTAATTTTTTTGCAGTTTTCACCAAAGAAAATATTTATTATCTACATTGACAATGTATCGCTCGCAAGGTTTCGATGCAGATACAAAGTGAAATGTTTTATTTACTTTCCAGTCTTTAAGAGCCGTTGGAATCAGAGGAATCTTTGGGAAGAGCGGCACTTACCATGCCAGCCATGCTGTTCCCCATCATGAGGAAGACGCGCAGGGGGAGGACCGCTTTGTAGGAGCGGTGCGACCAGAGGCGATGGGCGCCGCCCAGCACGCCGAAGCCCACCCACGTCCACAGGAACAGCACTGTCACAACCGTCACAGATGCACACGCTCCCAAGGAATTCAGTCATTTCTCACTAGCTGAATATTTCTCACACTTGTGCAAATGAAAGTATACTGAAGCACTCTTAGTTTTTAGTCCGTATATTCCATTCTTGATCAACAATTTAAAGTTTTAAAAGAAGTATTGTGGGCGCATAAGATCAGATTTCAACTTTCTCGTCTTATTAAATTATAATTAAAATTAAATAAGGACGAGAAAGTATTGTAATCGTGCGGCGGAAAAAGGTGAATTTTCGACAAAAAATCCTATTTTCGAAACTTCCAAACAACAACAAAAACTAAGATAACAAAAGTACTATAATGATGATTATCTTTTTGTTAAATGAAATAATTCCTAAGAAATTAGTTCTTTATGATGGTCATGTATATTTTTAAAATTATAGTAGTTTTACATTTTCAAATTTGCAAGCTCGAATTACCCAAAGTCTATTTGCTTCAAGAGATATGCGATTAGAACATGCCGCGTCGCGACACGACATAAATTTGAAGAATTCTTTCTCATTAATGGTAGATGTTATAGCTGTACGAAACGCATTTTAACTGACGAATTTGTTCGTTCATATAAGCTTCAAAAATATTATTTTAATGCCTAATGTCCCACAACTTTTAATGTGTTTTACAAGCGATGATTTAGATATGTTAATACGGATCGAAATTCCGACATGATATTACTTGTCTACAGACTTTTGAAAAATGAGTAGATCTCAAGAATTTTGAAAGAAATTTCTTATGTGGGAAAACGTATGGAGCGTTTAGCGTAGCATTTTAAGACAAGAAGATAAACGTGTAATTCGTCTTAACTGTAATACGTTTGAAGCATGTTACCATATTATATTATTTAACAATTTGAATTTTTTGCCAGAACTATGAGGATTACTAGGTTGTGAAATGTATAAGCCAAATAAATTCTCCATTGTTGCTTTAACAACACCACGCTCGCAACAACGGGCAGTAGCGTCAGCCGCCACTACAACCACTTCCACTATCGCTAGTTCGTATTAATGACATTTGCTTTTAAGGATAGATTGCGTAACGGATATGTTCGTGAATACACAGAATATCTTAATAAACTGGATTCAATAGCAACATATAAATGTAACTTCAAATTAACTTCTTACCATAGCACGTCACACACAATTTGTAACTGTTTTTGACGTAAATAAATAAAAAAAACCTTTTTTAATTTCAATTTTTAATTTTTTTACGTTTCTGATCAAGTAGTATTTGAAGTGCAAGAAAGAAAGAAATTGCGACATTATAATAATAAATAGCGATAATATTGCGAGAAATATGTGCTCTTGCCTCTACTTAAAATAATCACTGATTTTTTATATTATTGTAGAATATTATTTTGAATTAAGATCAGTGAAGCACCAACAGGAATCATTGGGCTTCTTTCCTCTTCCGCATGGGTGAGAAACGCTATGGAAACAAAGTCCTTTAGAAAGTAAAATATACTGTCTCCAGTGCACCTATTGTATAATGTAAAGTTAAATGAAAAAAATACAGTATCACTACAAACGTTTGTGAAAACTAATGCACTAGACGTGCTAAAATTATTAATTCTGTTTATAATAGTATGCTATTCAAGTATACAAATACAAATTTGGAGTGGTCTTTCTCTTAAACTGTAAGCTTGGAATAAAGCATCTAAAAATACATTTTGAAGATTAGGGCATCAAAAACAAAACTTCTGTCCCTACAGGACACGAAAAGCTCATTTTTCTATACCAACATTATACAAATCTCTTATGGCATCGAAAATCGTACAGAAACAGCAGGATTCTGAGACTTATTCAATAAAATAACATTCGTCATCAAACAATTGCAAATACGGGAGTTCGACTTTTTTATTTACTCGTAACACAGAAAACAAGAATTATAAATCAACAAAAGAAACCCTTTAAAACTTAAATTTGACTAATCATTACTCAAAAACACTTATTAATAATGAAACTGAAATGTGCAGTTCGAAACATTCGTAAAAGAAAATTCAGAGCTTCCAGAAAATATTTCATTTGTGAGATTTTGAAAGCTCGCTTGTGTTCGGCGTCTCTCTCCCAGATACATTTTTCCTGACAATTCTAATTTTATTGGCTACTGACTCCTCAATGCATTGTTCTGTGACTAGTAGAACGCCATTCGTATTTTTCTCTTCCATCCAAGTTACAAACTTATCATATTCTTTTTCACAATTTTCAGCTGATTTTCTAGTTATTAGCGAGAATTCTGCATTGGGAACGCCAGTAATTATTGCCTCTGGTAAATCTATTTCACAACGAACAATAAACACCCCGGCCAACCATGGCCGCCTCTATTACAGTTGGTCTTGCTACATTACGTACGCGACATACCATTCTACTTCCAGTTTCAGTAAAGAATTTTAATTCGATAATGATGTTATACAAAAAACAGCGTATGCAATGCGTTTATAATGTTGCTTTTTGCATTACTAAGATCGTTATAAACGCATGGCATAATATACTATTTTAACGCTCTAAAACGCAACGGTTGGGAGTTATGCACCATAGGAGGGTGCTGGGGCGTGTTGCGGGTTGCATATACACAATATATCCATATATTGATTTAATTTAATTTAGTGTATTTGTTACTCATTATATATTTTAGCTTCTGCACTTTTTCTCCGCATAATATTTAACTAGGCCAAATATTATGCCAAATATTATGGTACAAAGTTTTTTCTTCACATATTAATATTATATTAACGTCTGTTATTGTTCAACAATATAGAAATTAACGATTTATTATTATTATTATTATTATTATTATTATTATTATTATTATTATTATTATTATCAACCGACGCCTGATTAATGCATACTTGCATGCGGCAATACGGGAAAAATCTTAAACTCCAAACAATGTTAGGCTTGTTGTAATGAATGTGCTTCATGAAAAGAGGGAAATATGAGAATAAACTGATTTCTAATTAAGATTAAGTGTATCTAGTGTACATTTAGGAAGTGAACTTCCCGGCTGTTTGAGACGTTTTTCAATGTCTGGATGCAGCATTCGCGAATATGTTGGTTGTAAACAATTTGTTTAGTGTATTGTTATTGCCACAGGCACCGTACGTGTTTAACAACATTTTAACCGACCCGGCAGAACGCAGTGCCTGACGTTTTACTCGCCAACCCAGCAGAAATGTTCTTTTCATCTACCACACTGGAAGGAATTTGCGTCTTCAAATCTGACTTGCTTAAATTTACATAGAAACGTACATAAAATAAGAGAGGAAATGCGAAAGAAATAATATGTAAGTACAGAAAAACCGATGTTTTATAGGTTCGCGTATATCTCTCTGCAAACAATACACTGACTTTCTAAGAACTGAAGGGGAAACGAAAGGCATATAGGCA
>BOPP01000008.1:4041354-4078513 GCA_017312745.1 Gryllus bimaculatus | reverse complement strand
AATCATGCAAATTATTTATCATGAAATCGGCTGTATTAATTAATTGTTTCTTTAATGTTGTACCTTCATTGTTGTTGTAGAATGTTTCACTGGTAAAATATGTTCCATGTAGTTAAACATGTTGAATGGAAAAGATGGCTCAGAAATGTGTTTGTCCTTCTTCTTGTCCTACACTCAAATACATATCTATACGAAAAATCTGCGTACGCCTACGATGACATGTCTATCGAGACTCAACTCCAGCCCTGTCCTTATGAGATGAGCAATAACAAATGTATTTTCGACCTGAGCATCGTTATTTCATGATTTTATTTTTCAATACAACAGTGAACTCCATAAAAGCAAGTATAAGGATAAATTTACGACAATGTAGACATACTATTGTATTGAAAATAGTGAATCATGGAAGTTAAGGAATTTCTCACCGTCCTAATTTTCACTAAATTCTATTCTGTCCAATATAAGTACTTGTATGTTATTGTGTCTAATAAAGGGTGTTATTCTGCCTGAAAATGAGTATGTAAAATATGCCAACTTTTTTAAAATTGTGTGTTTAAAAATGTTCGTATTAATTTATTTGATTGAAATGTTAATGGTAACTCAAAAATTTATAACAACACTCTCATAGAAACCTGACCTTCCTTGTAACCTCGATCTCACTCTTGATTCATGTAACCATATTACGTACATTTTGTATAAACAAAATTGTCCATGAGAAATAAAAATATTCACTACTGAAAGTTATTCTTTAAAACACATAAATTTCAGCATGATTACTACAAATTTATTTGTAGTCATCATGCAAAAAAAATACTCACAAAACGTCTCTATAAAGGCCTAGTGCGGATTGAACAATTGTCTTTTGATTTCTGGAACGGAACAATTGATAAACTGCTATTACGTATTTTCATTCTTGGAAGTAGTGTAGTCGCCGGCACTGAGCCGAGACATACCATATCGTGCCCTGAGTGATCTGTCCTCGAAAGAGGCTGGAGCCGCATTCAGGCGTGGGAAGGACCTCCTCGTAGTCGAAGCACGTCTGTCGGCATCAACGAAATAATGAAAGAAATACAAGAATATTGACGGTATCGTCTCGCTTTCTCTCAGCGGTTTTTAACACTTCATTCTAGCCTGAGATCTTTTCCTGTTTACAAATATACTTCCACATGCAGAGAAAGGCAAAAGGTGATAGTACCCATCTGTTGACCAGGCTTACATGTACGGTTTGAGAGTAAAAAACATCAGCGCAAAGGTAAAAAAGCAATTACGATTAAGGGAAGAAAAATGACAAATAAATGATATCTAAAATATGCATTAAATTAAGCAAAACCCCAAAACGGAAATAAACTAAAGCACTTTGAGAATCTCAGTTAAGTAATTCTTATTGTTAAAAGTCTTAAAACTCTAATATATCCATAAAAACAAGAGGGCCTGCTGCTAAACTTCCGGACTCTATTAATGTACTGAATACTAAGTGTATTCAAAATATTAATTACTAGGGTCCGGAAGATTAAAATTACGGTAGAGAGTTTACACGTTTCCTAGGAATAAAAAAATATTTCAAACAATGCTAGAGACTGTTGTAGAAATTTTTAAGATGCCGAATCTCTTTCGACGCCACCCTTCTCGGAATGACTAATTATATAAGAAGCACAGTCTCTTAGTCGCAGCGTTACATAATTGTCCCTATACTACGCATATTACTCCATATATACGTATGTATACCGGGAAGTAATAATATCGCGCAAGAAGTCTGAATAAAAGAGTTGTGAGAAGAAGTGTTTAAAAAATGTTTGAAGAGTGCAGCAAACAGTATTCGGACGCTCGAGAATAAGACACAAAGAAGAAAACGTTTAAAAATGCAAAAAAAGGGGGAAATCGGAAGAGTGACGCATGTAAATACATCTTGCACATTGATGAAAGAGAAAAGTGATAAAAAGAAGAGAAAGGAGACGCAATGTAATCAATAGATGCAGAGAAATATTGACAGACCTTAACGGCATTGTGGACTCCATCCTTAAGGAAATTCTGCAACAGTATTCTTCAAATCCTGTTATCCCTCGTACGTTTGCAAAAACAGCAAAGAGAAGGTATTGCGTGTATCAAAGGGAGAACAATAAGATCTGTTATCTAGGTTAACTATCATGAGAAAGAAATAGAAACTGAAAGGCAACGACTGCTATGTCGTGGATGACATGACTTGGAAGGAAATACAAGACAAGACAGAAAGCAAATAGGACCAGGGCACAAGAGAAACATTTTGAAGGAAGCTAACTTTCTAAAAATTGTAAATCAATGATGATTAGACCTCACAGGAGAATGAGGCAAAGATCAATTCTTAATTCTCCAAAAACTAATACCCTTCCATTCTCATCGTACAAACCAAAGAAAAATTAGAATAGCCACATTGAAAACTAGAAGTTTTCTCGACCAGTATAAATACAGTAAATTTGATGAAACCCTAACAAACATAAAATTTGACTTTCTTGGTTTGTCTGAAGTAAGAAGGAATGGTCACAAAATATTGGAAAATCCAGACGGTAAAATATTTGCTGATATCAGGGAAACACATGTTGAAACGGAGTCCGATTCATTATTTCACAACAAATTAACCAGTATATTGAGGATATTATTGGATGGCTTGACGGTATTAAAGTTGCAAAGTTCCAGTTCCAGGAAACTACAAGTACAGGTATACGACGCGCCAACCACAGGCAGCACAGAGGAAGAAATTGATACGTTTTATGAGAAACTCGACGAAACTTAAGACACCCGTCGAACACACGTTAATTATTTTATTAGAGACTTCAACGGGAAGATCGAAAGTAAAAATAGTAATGACAACGAAGAGGCAGTAGGACTTTACGGAGTGGGTAAAAGGAATGAGGGACGGAATGAACTAATTCAATTTGGAGAAAATCACTGACTCAGATTAATAAATTCATTTTTTTACTTAAACACTAGTGATGGATGGGCATGGTTGTTCTGGACGGAAAAAACGAAATAGATTTTATCCTAACAGACCAATTACAAAGTGTGTCTAAAATATCTATTATTAATAAATTAAATTTTGAATTGAACAACAGAATCTTTCGAGCTGACATAAGCATAAAAAATAAAACGGAAAAAAGTATAGGAAGTTACAAAATTACCTTCCAATAAACAATGAAGAATGTTAAGGACAGAACTGCATAATAACCTCAACCAGGAATATGACAATCGAGAAGTATACGGGGAGACTACTCTTCTCTGGAGATCGTATTGCGAACTCATTGGAAGAAACACGCAAAACTGATATCCTCAAAAGAAAGAAAATGTCAAGTAAAGTCTAGAATTACTAGAAAAAAATTTGAAAAGGCAGATATATGGAACGGAAGAAAACAATATTAAATTCAAAGATCTGAACAAATAAACAAAACGAAGTATCAGAAAGGACTCACGGAATTACAACACAATAAATTATGGACACGTCAAAATTCACGATAATTATAAAATCATCTCTCCGAGGGCAGATATTGAATATTAGACGCCAAGGACCAGATTAAGAAGGCTGTGATCGCAAGGAAGAAAATTGTTGAAACAGCAACCACATTCTACAAAACATTGTATTCTATGAGTTCTATGACAGAGAGAGGGAGCCAAATGAAAAAAAAATTATCAATTTAGGCAGCGAAGAAGTTCTTTCATTTTAATATCTAAAATTCGGGCGACTATGAAAGATTTCAAAAGTAGAAAACCCTGGGAGAGTACGGAATTCGTAACTAGTAACTATGACATTATTACTATCCCATTAACATTTTGTAACCAGATATAGACGGAGGAAGTGGAGGATACCACATCAGTGGAGGACGATCGTAATTATATTCTTATACAAGAAAGAACCTAAAGATGATCTAAATAACTACCGTCTCATTAGCTTATCGTCAAATGTCTAAAATACATATTCCTATCTTTTGAGCAAAAGATTGTTCACTGTTTAGATAAATAGATTGGCTAGACGAAAACCAACCACCCGAGCAAGCAGGCTTCTCTATTAACCACTTATAATAGAGTGCCAAATATTTGAGATAACCCAAGAATTCATCGTAAGATTATATAGCCTTGTTGACTTTGAATAAGCGTTCGACTCAGTGGAACCTCCACACTCCCTCTAAGCAATGAAAAAACAAGGGACACCGACAAAATACGTTAGACTACTTGCAAGACTACTTAAATAGTTATATAAGCATTAAAACCGATAGGGACGGATCTCGTTTCAAGCTGAACTGGTATTCTAAATAAGAATTTAATGGTGGATACGTTACAATGTGATACAAATTTCCAATACATGAATACAATATAAGAATACATACAATAATATTTATTATAATTATAGAATACCAGCTGGTTTCGAAAGTACAGGATTTTGCAATCAAGGGAAAATAGATTGAAACTGGAACATAGCGTTGAATGCCTAGACCGTTGCATCATGTAAATTCGTAGTGTTACTGAGTCAAACCTCTAATGGAATAATAATATAACAAAATTAAACACTAAATTTAGTTCATTATGTTACGCAATCAGAATTCTACCGAATTCATGCAGCTCGTTGCGTGTATTTTGCAAATGTACTTTCCAGCCTGAGATACGGTGTAAAATTCTGTGGAAACACATCATGTAGTACTCAGACATTTAGATTGCAAAAGGAAATTATTCGAATAATGAAAAAATGCCATCCGCGTCACCCTTGCAAGCCTCTCATCACTGAGCTTGGAATCCTACCACTGCCTTGCCTATATATTTACGAATCTGTAATATTTGTCAAAAGTGACTTACTTAAAGGTGGGAACATATTTTCATGCAATACTGATATTTATAATTACGAGTACAATACACGTCGTAAAAATCACTTTCATCACATTCATCACAAAAATCACGTCGTTCAAGTGTCAGTATCAACAACTCACTATCAGATATCCACATACAATACATGTACGTTTCTTTACAACGCCCTGCCAGATGACATTAAAAAATTGAAGTCGGTTCACAAACTTAAGTTAAAAGTAAAATCTCTGCTGCATAACTGTTTGTATACAATTAGAGACTCTACTGATTATCAAAAAGAAAAATAATCTTTATTTTAAGAAAAAAGAAAATTAGTTTACATTGGCATTGTATAATTTTTTTAAAAAGACTTAATTTGTTTGTAACAAATAATGTACTTCAACTTCCGGGTCAATGACCCCCATCTTGATCAGGTTTTTGTCCAGTTTCCCTGATCCACTGAGCAAATGCTGTGATGGCCTGTTTTGCTTCTGTACGTAAATGTAGCTTCACTATGGGCACGTTTTGTTGAACTCTCCTTTTATTTATAATGATAAGAGTAGAGGTAAGGGCGAGTTGCTAGTTTGTTAGCAATGTAGAAAAATCATACTTGCAATTAGTGTACCGATGCAAATAATTTTTCTATAACTTAGAAACGAAAATGACAATTTTTCAAATATTGATAATCTTACGATTTTTAAAATTTATTTATGTTTAACTTTTACTCATATTATATATTTATCATTTATACTTAAAATGACGGGAATGGATTCTGGAACTCTAGAGAACGTGCGCAGATAATCTTTTCCCCCCTACTTCACATTCAGTTTTTACTGGTTTTTTGACTGAATAAATCTAAATCTAAATCTACTGAGGTTGAAAAGAAATTATAATACTGCTGAATGTTTATTGATAAACAGAGCAGAATATACAAAATGTGGAGGAATGATATCAACTTCTCACATTACCCTTGAATGTCTTAACTCCAAAACCGAAGGAATTCTTGACTTCAAAACGACAGATATGAAATATTTAATTCAATTGAAAGTTTCACATCAATATTAAACAATTTAATATGGCTGGTCTTCATAAAATGATCTTAATTATTGTAAACATTTATTGTACCTAATATTTCTGTTTGTTATAATTTATAAAATGTATCTCTGGTGTAGAACTTTATATTTAATGATTCTGATAGTTATAATGCATAATAACTTATTTAAATGTAAATTAATAGTGGTCGCTAAGGAAAGTAGGCTAATTACCTTGTTTATATAGCAATATGAAGTCAATAAATAAAAAAGAACAGACAGACGGAAAGACTTAGGTTCATGCGATTAAATTAAACAGAATAGCGAATAGTAATCAATTCAATGATACACAGATTTCGAAATACCACGCGTTTTTTATCATCTAAACCAAGCGGTGGGGGGCTCAAAGAGGTATATCTTAAAAAATATTTAAAAAGGCCCAGAGAGTTTTCACAACCAATAACGGTCCAAAAAATGTTTTACCTTCGGAAACTAGAAGCTGTTATCTAAGATTCTAGGACGCACGGTTGCCGAGTTATGCACGATGGTAACATGTATTGAAAGTTGTATGTGCGCCTGCTGAATTCTTTATCGCGTAATCTACAAAATTGAGACTTTTCGTCTCGAATCTGTTTGATGCTCTTCCCGGGAAAAATTGCCCTTTTCAGGAGTACCACATTATAAATCGTGGAAAATTGTCTTGTGCCTGTGAATCGTGACTTGTAAATCGTACAAAATTATCTTATTAGCAAATTATATGGAGAACATTTGGAGAGATAATCTAGATAATAATACAACATTGCGGATTTGCATTATTGTATCATATACACTAAAAACTATTTAAGATTCGAAGACAATCTCATGTAAACATTTTATTTAATCTGAAATAAAAACGAAAATAATTCCTATAATAAAAATTTTAGCGAACCCAATAATCATCATAAGGGTGGTCTTGTAAGAAAGTTTAAGACAAAGAGTTTGAAGAAAATTATAATGTTATATATCATTATAGTAATGTTCTTTGTCGATATATTTCAGTATTCTCTTTATATCGTCCATTAACTTACAAAAACTTAATCAATAATTCTGATCAGTTAGCCTGGCCGTCATATTAATACGAAGGGGATAATGTCACTTGTTTCTGTATAATTGCTTCTTTGTGACAATGTGAAACATTTGAAACAATATAGTAGTGTAATATGATGTACATTCAAGAACAAGATAATTTATTGCTATCATACATTACACTTCTAGGTACTGGATCGGAAAGCCAGAACCCTCGAGTTGTCATGCCTTCCTGCCTTTCTCAGTCCTGAAACATTAATTTGAGCTACATCTGAACACTTCGTTGAAGGCAAATCGATTCATTCCTGCCTTGAAAATATCGATGTCGAGCAGCCGTGCGTTGCCTTTGATAACAAGGAAGCATAAGGGATACATCGCACTAATAGATCTAATAGAAACTTTTGGATTCAGATGTGAGCGGCGTGTTTTCTGATGCAAGAACAAAACTTTTACAAACCATTTTCTAATTTTATAATAATAATAATAATAATAATAATAATAATAATAATAATAGGAACAAATTACTTTTAGTTATTGTGAGGATCAGTTGAACGGAAACCAATTGTGTTCTGCTCGATCCCCAACTGAACTATCAAGAACCTCCGTTCAGTAATAAGTTGTTCCTTTTATCTTTCATATATGTACGTACATTGTCATAACAGCTCTTTACGAGCTAAGGCCTACTAGCAGCGTCCCTGACTTGCGGCCATGGGTACGTGTGGTTAGCACATAGAATCTTTAACTTTCATATTGACTTCAAATTCTAATACTGAAACATTAAATATGCCGTGATTTCTTTGTTCCAAGATTATAAAAAAGTCAAGGGAGAATCAACAAACAGACGATTACTTTAAGAATAACTAGGTTTATTATTATACATAACCTAAATAATAATGACTATTACGGGATGAGTAAGTGCACATAGTTACCACTATTCTGTAACAATTGTTTAAAACGGAATTACATTCAGAAGGTGGTGTTTATGACTAATACTTTCCGACGGAAAATGCTTTTTCCGGGCAAAGCAGATGGTTCTGAGTTTACGCCAGATTCAGCACGCCCGCTGTTTCTGCGGTGACTCTGACCATGAGGTTCTAGGAATCGAGTCTGGACAAAGGTGGTTCGACACAAGCTATAAAGTTAGGTTTCATTCAGCCGCTGTCTGGAGGAGGATTCTAGAGTCGGCTGATAGAATCCTTTGTTTTTACGATCGATACCAAGCGTATGTCTGAGCATAATCCTAATAAATGGGCCAAAGACTCTATCTTTCCTTCCTCTTCCTCGTCTTATCCAAGGTTACACACATACTTACATGCTCTATATTATCAAACATGTCGAGGCTCCAGTCGGGAGCTAAGAGCTTGTTTAGCATCGTTGGGGAAGATACCCGGAGGCCCAAGCCCCCTACAAGCCAAAGTGCAGGTCGGCGCAGGAGTTCACCGTTCAGAGGACCAGAAACACTGCCCCCTCCCGTGATATAACATGAACTACCCTAATGAGACCACAGAAGGTAACAACAATCAATAAAACCCATTCTTCTTTCGCGCCCCTTGAGCCTTCAAAGTTATGGAATTTGGCTGTTGAACCGTCTCCATTGGGACTGTTAAATGTATTAAGAGAAAATTATTTCAGTTCAGCAATCACCTTAGTATTTTGACTTTAGATTACTTGTCCGGAATTAATAAAATTATTGATAACCGTAAAATAGCAGTGCAATAAATGGAAAACTAGCTAATTAGCCCATTATCCCTTACGACAATAAGGGATATGTCAACTATAATGATAATATTATTTAAATAAAACATACATAAGCTTCAAAATTAATATTATAAATTTAATGAATTTTAAATTAATACAAATATAGGAAAGACTTGAGCTTTGGGAGAAATATATTATAAAACCCAATACTAGATTTCAGATTTATTCTAATTGGATACTGCGCCACAACACAAGGTGAGAGAGAAAAAACAACAATATGAATACTAATAATAGCTCTACAGCAAAAGATATAAAAGGAATGTAAAAATTTACATCTCGAAGTTAGTGATATAATAATGATGATAATAATATCAATAATAATAATAATAATAACAACAGCAGAATTGTACTTATCATAATATTACTTAAGGCAAATTGAAAACTTTGTCATAATTACAAAGATTATTATTCTTAATGAAAGACTTTGAAAAAAAACAGAAAACAAACCAAGGAGAGTGTTCTTACAGTATCTCGGAAGGGTTATTTTCATAAACGACTATAAATATTTAAGAGAGAGATGAAAGGAAAAAGAGAATATAAAATAAAATGGGGTTCAAAGGAACGTGCAGTCTATTGACAGATTTCTGATTTTGGAAAAGTGCTTATAAAAGAACACTAAAGTAGACAGAAGAATGGATTGTGAAACTAAATGATTGGATAAATAGAATAATGAAGCAGATAATTAGAAACCTCTTAAACGCGAAAAAAGGTACGTTAGAAAGAAACCTGCAATGTAAAGAAAATATTCCAGTGCACAGAGTCCACAAATTGCCTTATTTCTATTTTCTAAAACAAGATTTTAAGTACTTAGAGGGAAAAAAGAAGAAATGAGTAGAATTATAAGACAAAGGGTACGGAAAAGAAGAAAAAAAAAGAGGAGAGAAAAGCAAGAACGATAAAAGGGAAGATAAAGCCATAGGGAAATAATAGGATATTAAATTTAAAAAAAGGGTTTACCTCAGCGTGACTTTTACGCCATTCTCCATTAGAAGAATGTGCTCGAAATAACAAAAGTATTTCAGAGCTACATTACATATTAAATTATCTGACCGTTTCTAATTCGTATTTTTACTCTGCTAGCCAAACTTTGAATTCAGTTTTTACTATAATGTTATTTTTTTAGCTTTGAGTAAATAAATCACTTTGTTGATGAAGTTACTCATATGAAATGCATTACAAATAGAAAAATATGAGAATAAAGATGAATACATTACAAATGGAGCAAAGTGTAATAAATACGCAGAGACAAGGTAAAAAAGACAAAGAGTAAGTTCATCAAACTGAAAGAGGCCAGCGATTGCAAATGGAGCGCAAGGAAGCGAGGCAAAGCGGAAGGAAGCCATCACTTACGCCAGAGCCACGTCTGCCAGCGTGCGCGCGGCATCACCGTCACGGAGTGCAGCACCCACACGTGCATGACGACGACGATGACGATGTTGTCCCAGCGCATGGTGCGCGCGGTCCACGGCAGCGGGGCCTCGTCCGTGGGCGGCGGCTGCTGGGGCACGTCCGCTAGGGCCTCCAGCTGCTCCTCGCCCGTGGGCGGCGGCGCGGGCGCGGGCGCGGGCGACGCTGTGTCCGAAGCCATGGGCGGCCGCAGTCTGAGCTGTTGGATATGAAGCGGCGGTTCTTTTATGGCTTCGCGCGCGGCGCGCCTCCGCAGGCCGTGGCTGGGCCCCTCTCCCTCCTCCCTTCCCCTCCCCGGCCCTTCGCCCCTCCTTCCCTTCCGCCCGCCCGCCCTCGCCCGCCGCGCCCACCTTATAGCGACATCAAAGAGTCATACGCGCTCCATGCGACAGTAATTACCCTCGTTTGGAGCTGCCGACATCGTCGACGCCGGCGTCAGTATCGCACTATGCTCTTTCGATTAATATTTCACCGACCTCGATCTGTTCGTTAAGTTTTCAGCGTTTTCGATCCACGGCCGCGACCTTGGGCAGACGAAGTTAACAAGAGGCCTCCGCGTCGCCAGATGGGGCAGTTTAACATGCATGTATTATTTCCCCAGCGGCGTTTCGATCCTTTTGAAATAATTCGAACCAGGTCATATCAATATTAATAAACCTTACGAAACTATAACTGGCACGAAATGCGTTAAATAGCATTGATCGAAAGAAAAGTATAGAATAGAAATGCGTAAGAAACTGACAAAGAAACGTTGAAACTACTCTAGAAAATATTCTGAACGTAAATTTCCTTGTGAAACACATTCCACGTAGAAGAATTGGTAAAACAATTTTTTTCGTGTATGAAGAGACGTCCTGTGAATTGTTATAATTTTTATCAATTTTGAAACCAACTAGAACGTGAATATAGGACTGAACATCTTACCAGGCATCTAGGCTGCAAGAGAGCTGAAGTGTTTATACCAGAGTAAATACAAGCTCATTTTAGGGTCGTTGTTCTTAAAGTTTTACGGCTTGTGGCTCACATTTAGGTGATTGGAAGACTGGCCGCATGCCAAAATACGTAAGTTATTCAAGCTGACAATCTGATTTACGTTACTTAATTGTGATACACCGTCATATAATGGCATAAATTGAAGTAGATGCTGAACTCTCTAGCATACTGGCCTTGAGAAGCTACTTAGTGCCATTAAACACGTATAGAGCTGGCTTTGACACCTTATCTAATTCGACACCAGGACTAATACGTTCTGAAGACATAAAAAGCAAATGCATTTTATTCTTACATTTTTCGATGAAATGAGCAAGCATTAAAAAATCCAGCTTATCATTTTTGCATTCTTAATTATTTTTCGAAAGTAATTTTTATATAACGTCAAAAGTAACGTCGTTCGCGACTTAAATACAGTCCTACAACTCTTTTGAAATACATCCATTTTTAAGAAGCTTGTCCAGTCAGCATACTTCATAGATAATTGTACATTATTTGTTATCCGAACATTTTTTAATTTTCATGCCCATTGTTTGTTTCTTACAATTAGTTACAATGAAGTTCTGGCAATTTTATATGAACAAAGTAAATACTTGAGCAAAGGTGATATTCTATTAAGTCCGACTTTTTCATAAATTAAAGACTAAACGAAGCTGTATCATCTTTCTTTTTTCATTATTATTACTTTAATATAATTTTGCAAATTTCTACAAACTTTGATAGAAATTCAGATTGTCACAATTCAGGTTTAGAGTTCTCTAAAATTCATAAGTAAAAATGCATATGTTTGAATTAATTATCCTTTACAAATATCGGCATATTTTTAGTTCCCATTTACTATATAATTTATTTATTCAACGAACTAAGCCGAATACCTAGCCTCAAAATTCAAACCCATTACAATAACATTTGAGGTTTTCACACACAAATAGAAGAATATGAACCAAACCCCTACCAGAGTACCACATCCCATCAAATTTAACTCAACAACAGAAATTCACAATATTATCAAAAAAGTTGAAAAACAAAAAATCACCCGGTTGTGCATCGCCAATGTAACCTTCAGACAACATCCAAACTTGTATTACTGTCATAAAAGCCATTTTTAATGCTGCGCTCCGTTTAGAATCTTTACACAAAAATGGAAACATGTTACGAGTATAGTACTTCTCTTTAACAAACCTAAAACCAACCCTAATGAATCCACAATCTACAAACCTATTGGCTTGTTCCTTTCTCTCCTCAAAGTCTTAAAAGCTATTAGTAAACCGCTAACTTCCTCAATGCCAGCAACATCATGGCAAAAATTCAATTTGGCTCAACCACTCACCTACCTACCCTCTTCTCAGGCTAATTAACCAAATAGCAAATAGCTTTTACACCAAAAAGCGCCCAATTACATTATTCTTCGGCATTTCAAAGTCTTCGATAGCATTTGACACAAAGGATTTCTTTTCAAAATTAAGCAGCTAGATACTTCAGACTTTCTCCCAAAAATTCTCCAGCTACTTATCTAACAGAATTTTCTAGTCAAACACCCGTAACTTATAGTGACATAATATTTCTCTATCTTTATGTACCTTTACATTCATTTTTCGTTCTCCAATTCCTACAGCATCCCCTCAATCTTGTCTTCGCATTTTCGAAAATTCTACATCTCTTGTCTTCTTAATTCCACGTTTTTCAAGATTTTGTTTTGTATTTACATACAAAATATATTCATCTATTGATGTGTATTTGTGAATTCTGAAGTTGGGATACTCACCAGTAAAACCAACTTCTCACCTCGTTCTCAACTAAACCTTGCTATCCTATTCCTATTATTGTTATTTTATTCTCATTTAAGGTATCTCGGTTTACCGCATCTTACTTTTTAGAATTCATTGTACGTCATTGCATCAAATGCTGTGTTCTTTAAGGTAAATTATTAATTTTCAACTTCATAGTTTTGAATTGTTGACTTTTGCAGTTTTCAAAATATAGAATTTACCGAAAATGGGATTAGCACCCCTTTTATCGGTCTTTAATACATACCAGGAGAACATTTAAAGTAAAATGTGGAGCGGCTTTTCAGAAAAAGTTTAAAAATTGCCTATATTTCACTCAAAATCATGCAAAACTACTAATATTTTCTAAAAATTGTTTATGACTTTATTTTAAGATTTTTTAAAATTCAATTTTATTGGAAAAAATCTGTATCTTC
Source organism: Gryllus bimaculatus (assembly GCA_017312745.1). NCBI lineage: Eukaryota > Metazoa > Arthropoda > Insecta > Orthoptera > Gryllidae > Gryllus > Gryllus bimaculatus. The sequence goes on along the minus strand of BOPP01000008.1, from coordinate 4,065,256 downwards.
AATATTATAGTTACAGGAAGACGTCGAAAAAAATGTTGAACTTATTAAATTTTCCAAATATCAGGAAATTAAACGAAAATGAATCATGAGCCATTATTTTAAGGTGTCTTAACTCTATCCGACGACGAAGTTTAATAAAAACAATTAATGCCATTTTTAAGAAAACATTTAAAATGTTTTTGAAGCATCATGTAAAGTACCCCAAAAATTAAATATCCATTTTAAACTTAGTTTTCGAGACCATTTACATCAATCCAGGAATATAAATTTGGAGAAAATCGGCTTAACGTTGCACAGATGGCGTTTTGTCGTCAATAGATTTTTCGGTATCTAAGATCCAGAAGTCGTAAATTTGTACTACACATGTTAGAGAACTAATTTAGTATATGCATGAATAAATATATATATGATAATAATAATAATATATATATATACTATTTATATATATAATATACATATACACACACATTACGTTTCCGGTACTAGAGCAGGTCTATAGGGCTTTTTCTTTCGAAAATTCTCCGTTTTCAACTCACTATTACAATACTTTATCTTCTTACGAAGTAAAGGAGAGGAAGTAAAAAGTTATCTGAAATCTCTGACCGGGAAATTACTTGATGAAAAACGACCTTACATGATTTTAAATTATTTATATTTTTGTAAGATATAACGACATATCCATTTATGAATACGAACCATCTATTTTTAAAACCTTACTATACTTGGAATTAGAAAATTATAATATTTAAAAACTTTGATTTGAGGTACTTACCTTTGATAAACCTTATTGGTATAAGCCTACTTTGTAAACAACTTTCATGTTCATTTATTTTACCTGACAGCATTTAAAGCCCTTGAAGGCAATTCCTTGACTGTGTTTTTATTTATTTGGAAATACTATAATCTTGCATCGGAAAACGGCGACTTTTCTACAGAAAAAAACTCTTATGGCTTTCGTACCTGTTAAGAAACAACGAAAAAAATCTTGTTCCTTTATATAGATTCTAACGCTTCGTGTAGTCAGAATCCATGTGTTGCAGATCCTTGATACTGAAATATCAATTGACAGCAAAATGTCTCTCAGTCTGGATACAACGCTACCGTCAAACCGTTCGGCTGATTTTTTTCAAAATTGATATTTCTTGATCGAACTAAATGAACTCAAGGTCTTCTAAGTTTAAAATAAATTTGAATTATCAAATTTTCTCAAAAGTGACACCAAATTTTTGGATGAAACTTTGACCTCGAATAGTGTAATCACTTAAAAAAATTGTGTGGGTCTTATTTTCTTATATTTACGATTTTTAGAAAATTGCAGAAGTTCAAACTTTAATCGCATCTTTCTACAACTACATTATTGAAGATTCGAGATCTTTTGCTTGAGCATCTGTTGTTCAAAGACAGATCTTGAAGAACGGTCATGCACAATGTTTCAAAAACTTGTATAAACTATCTGTAATTTTGCTTGAAATACAGCGAATTTCTAAACAGCTCTTTTCTAAAAGACAGCTGCAATTTTTCTTTACATTTTCTCGTTTTATGTATCAAAGTACGATGAAAGTGGTGCTAGTTTCATTTTCGGACAACTCTGTATTTTTGAAAATCGCAAAAAGGTAAATTGCAAAAGTATATTATTGAAAACAAATATATTTATCTGAAAAGAAAAAATGTTCTTAAAAAATAAAACCTTAAAAAAGTTTGCAATTTATGAAAAATGAGTCATTTTTACATAATTTCTCTTTGAAATTAATACAAATAATAATAATAATAATAATAATAATAATAATAATAATAATAATTATTATTATTATTCTCAGAACATTGTAAACAATTCTGATTTAATTTTTTCCTACAGGTCGAACAAGGAACGCTTAAAATAAAGAGTTTTCGAAACGGGTAAATTGAGAAAGAATACGAGAAGTATGTGCAAATGTAGCACCAATAACTATAAAGTATTGTGTAAATATAAATTTGAATATAAAGAGATATTATCAATTTTATGTTATGTATGAGCTCTACAAAAATAATTACAATGATTAGATGTTCATTTTCAATTAAGTGAACTAGCTATCTTGATTTGCACGACAAGTGATAGAAGAATACTATCAGCAGTTCTGAAATCAGCAAAAGAATAATTTAAGAATACAAAAACTCAGATGATTATAGAGCTCATGATACAAAGTATAATAATAAAATTATTGAAATACATAAATAATTGAATATTCAAGAAATTAATACTTAAAACCAGAAAACATAAGCGCGATACGAAACGAACATTTTTTTGTCGTTTTAAAAAAATGCAATGGTATGTTTGTGACACATGTAGTAATGTCAGGTCTTCAAGGTTTGTTCTATTGAATTCTCTGTTACAGGGGTTCTCCGAATTAATGTTAAAAAGTTTTAGGAAATGTGGGGGTAGAATATGATATCTGTTGCCAATTATTATGATGTGAAATGTATGTAAATAAAAGTCTTAAAATACGAACTGAACTATTTATCGAAATATTTCATTTAAAAAAGAAAGAGGTATCATAAACATAGAAATACATTTTAGTATCGAATTCTAATGTATTGTGAAACGTCGCAGTTGCGCCTGGTATGTAGGCAACCCATTATGCATTCGTGTTCGGCAAGGAGCTTTCTGACGCAGTCACCAAAACTCTGTACCTGTGCATAATGGGTAATCTAACAAACAGATGGAAGAGTCACTCGTGTAACTTCGTTATATGAAATTTGTTATCAAGTGCTCATTGTCAAAGTGAGATCATCTTTGACCAGTTACAGGCTTTAGATATTTGGCATATTTAATCTGAATCATTGTATATTTTCGAAAGTGTAGTTTTTCATAATTCATACTTTTGGTGAGCTAAATTGATTGAATTATGAAATATTACGATTCTTTGGATTCCTTCCGACCATTGAAAATTCCCCAATTTTTGGTCTCTGTACAATGCTTGACATCCTTCTCGAATTGGGCTCTCCTGAATGCCTGATTCTCTTATTATTGTAGTGGCTGTGATAACTTAGGCCAACAATTTCTTCAACTGCAATAGTTCTAACCAGAAGGTCCATGGTTTCGAATCCTGACGACAGTGGACTATTTTTGACACTAAAAAGATGGATAGATCGAATTCAGCTCTATCAGAAAGAGAATTGTAGCATTTGGCTGCTACGATCTGTAGTTATTTGTGGTTGCTTCAACTAATACCAGACGAATGCTTGGCAACAAATGGGCCACGGACTGCCCGCGATCGTTCCTTTTTCATCGTTGTGTCTCGTTATACTCTTACACACACAGCTACGAATGTGTTACATTTATATCGGAAGGCCAGTTTATGAAGTTTAAAGATGTCCTGGGCATGGTCGATGCTCCGCTAACAGAGAGGGGGAACGTCTCAAGCTAACGTGCTTGTTCGCGCTGTATCTCATGTTCTTGTAGGGGAGGTCCATCGCCACCTTCCGAGATTTAACACGCACCACACTAATAGGACTAAAAGATCATAGCAGTTGACAGGCCCGAAAATGCGAAATAATCATTAAATCGACCAATCAATTACCTAATACGTTATTAACGGTCTCTCGTGAATTATTTTTCACAGCTTTCCTGGGTTGTCTGGTCGTGGTTCAGAACATGTGATTTTCATCTCCGTACATTTGATTTCAAGTGCGAAATGAAAGTGAGAAAACATATGGTACTACAGAACGGGGTGTTATATAAAGACTTAATTTCAAGAACCTTTTCGTAAAATACATTTTGTAGTAATGAACATTATTTCTAATAACAGATTTTTATTAAATATTGTTGAATAATTGTTGAAAAAGACTCCGTTTAAATAGGTAGGCAATACATATTTCTTATCAATGTGGAATATTAGTGTGAAAAATAATCTCAACAATACTTTTAAAAAACTCTTAAGCGCTCGATGGTACAGTATTGATTTGTCGTCTTGAGAGTTCGTTTTGCTTCGTATTTTTAAAATTTAAATATATTGAGTATAGTGAGATAGACGAAAATTAATCTTTATAATGACCATCATTATTATAAAATCAAATAAATTATATATTGGATTTAAAAAATGCTGTAAAGTGGCTCATGGGCTGCATACTAGCTTCCCTTGATGCGATACCGGTTGGAGCAAATAGACTTCTTGCCTTCCTTTAAAATCCACTTAATTTCTGTAGTTGTGTGACGAAGAGAAGCTCAGGCAGGTGGAGCTTGCTAGTTATGGTGAAGGGAATACATCGTCTTGACCACACATCTCTCTAACCTCCCAGTGTGGGAATTTTGCTAGACAGCGTGGGAATTAAACTAGGTATGAGGGAACTACAGGGCAAAGTCGGACAATTTATCCAAAATGCCAATCACATAAATGATAAAAACATTTAAAAGATAGCTCAGACGTAACATACGAAAAAGATGATTTGAATAAACAACAACAGAATGTAACGTTTACCACTAAAAAATTAAGTATTTTTGTAAAAATATCCACAAAAATGTTACAATTTAATAGGATATAACATCTATTAATCGGATGTAAATATTTTTTTTAAAAAAAGAACTCTTAAGTTAAAAAAAATATTTACTAAAAAAAGTTGAAAATATAATTTCTAAATTAAACATTGATAGAAAATAAATACTTGCAGAAACTGCTCATATCAATTGAATTTTTCTTAATATGTTGCATGTTACTCTCCTTTATTTTTTTGTTAGCTGTCGTAGGTTTTTCCAAATCATAAATTAATCAAGGCAGGTTGTGGGAAATGTCTTGCACCATTGAGAACAATGTTAATATTTTAATTTATTTTCATTTTTTGTTTCAGAAGTGAATGAACTCTTTGAGATCCCTTAAATTCATTCTCCGTTAGCCCGAAAAGCATTGAAAAATGCACAGAATTTTTGCTTTGGAGAGCTGTTATAAACTTTTGTGCCCTTGTGGAATTGCGTTGCGTTGGTGTCAGTTGCCCTAGCAACTGACGAGTCGATTCACAATTGGAAAATCGACTGCGACGACTTCACAACGAAGGAATAAGCGTATCCTACTTGCCTGTAAAGTGGACATTGCTAACTCATGACTATTTTCAAGATACTTTTTAATTTTGTTCGTTAGATGTAATTACCAAGAAAATACGAAAAGGCTACCTTATTTTATTTTTTACTTTTGAATTATTTAAAGCTCCATAATTTTCCCATTGAATATTTTGATAGGTGAATTAATTGTCTTTATAGTTATTAACGTTATTATGGAAATAAAAAACAAATAATTGGCATGTATAATAATTTTAAAACGAAGTGTTACTGAGATTTTAACCACCAAATTCATTATTTGTAAATTCCACTTGCATCAATCAGCATTTTTCGTACAATAATAATAATAATAATAATAATAATAATAATAATAATAATAATAATAATAATGACAACAACAATAAATATATTTATTTTTGATCAGATCAAGTGTGTTGAATTATTAGCGACCTCAAATATTGTTACAGTTCCAATATTTGATATATAAATTACTTTTGATTATAAAATATAAAGTATCGGTTAGAAACAAAACAAATAAACCACAGTGTACATCTGATGTCTTCAACTTTTCGTTTTATCGCCTTCAAAATCTCCAAATACGCACGAGAAGCTAAGTTAATATGTTTGAAATAAAATTAAAAAATCATATTAACGCATGAACTCTTGCTGCAAGTTTGAGATGTTTTTAATGTGAATTTCGTTTTTATGTAGTGTTCTTAAGTTTGAAATTTGTTTTTTGAAAATCGAAAAGTTGACTTTCGGAAGTTATACATGTTTTCAGATTATAATTATAGTCTACATAAAATCGGTAAATAATCTGCGTGTTTGCTACCGCTTTCACAGAAAAAAGTGAATGCCAGGTAAATTCCTTTTACACTTTAAAAACGCTTCTATGTAAACATTAGAGCAATAGCCAGAACCAACCAAAATATCTGTGAGAATTTCACTAAGAACTGAGAATTGTTCTTGTCCTGTATGAAGGAAACCGCATATTAGTGACCGTTTATTGGAAGTGATAGGTGCTGAACGGGAAATGTATTAATTTATCATTTATTATTCTTTAAATATTAAAAAATATAAAAACGAAAATATTAAAATTTAAATAGTAAAAACATTCTAACACACATTTAGTATTTCGATTCAGCAGACTTTATTTAACAGAAAGTTTGCTGCAGAAAGTCATTCTCATATATTCGTTCGAAAGTATTTTTTAACGTACTTGCAGGTAAATTTTTGTATTTTGAGGTTAATTCTACATTTTTTAATTTAATTTCTTATTGAGAGATGAGCTCTTACGAGTTTTCTTGCCATTTGGAATAGTTAGTTTTCTACGTCAAGATTTGTTCGTCAATGCTTTGTTCGTCATCGTAAGGTTTAGGGAAGGGTTATGTTAAAAAAATACTTAAAACACTTTGAATTTACCGTTTCGCGTAAGGAGTAATATGCAAGGAATATATGGAAGAATATTCGCGAAACTTGAGGAATATGCAAGGGAATTTAATGGGAATATGTAGAGAAAATTGTAAGAAAAATGTGGGGAACATGAGGTGAACATGCGTAAAGCATGCGTGGGAATATGTGGTGTTTTGATGTTACGATCTTCTAAAAACTCCCACTTCCTTATTTGTATGGGACGAAACGTTCAAAATATTGATATTATGTTAAATTAAATTGATTATTTGATTTTATGTGCAATTTAATTATAAGAATTGGTTATTTCAATTTTTAATTAACGCTTAGCAATATTAGTCTGGTTACCCATGCTCAGTACCAGGCATCGAAGCGGTAGAAAGCAGTTGAAGCGCAGACCATATGAAGTTGTGTTCCGGTATGGAAATATTTACAATTAATTAGCAACTATTTTTAAAATGTGGATTGTTTGCATCAGTCTAATTAGTATTTTGTATATCAAGATACCTGTGAAGAAGCTGGTTGGATCTTGTGTAACTCCGATATGTCATTTTTGTAGTGAAAATACATTATATAATATTTCCAATTAAACTGTAATAATTGTATGATCTGTTATGGGAGTACAAGAGCACGTAAGGTTGAGTTGTAAAAATATAACCGCGCACGCATATGTACTTGCATGTATGAATGTGTGTGTGTGTGTGTGTGTGGGTTTGTGTGTGTGTTGCAGTAGTCCATTTCATTTGGAGCCATGCGGATCTCTGCAGTGTCTTCAGCGACGCGAGTTTCCAGGTCAATGAAGTCTCATGGGTCCGGAAAGGAGCTTTTCCCTCAGGACCAAGGGAAGCCGCGCCGGTCCTTTCCTTTCCACAGGGGCATCGATTTCGAGTTAAAGCGTATCTCTGGGGACTAGAATTTAAAAGAAGATACTGTAGTTTAATATGCTGTGTTCTTTCAAAAATTTACCACAATCTTCCTTTGTGAATCAATCGTTTAACAAGGAAACTTTTAAGTGAATTGCCAAAGAGGTACATTGCTTATATAAAATACTAATTATTATTGTAAATGGTAAGCTTCAATATTTTTATGAGGCGAAGTTTGATATAAAACTTTTAAATTATTGATAAAACGTCATAAAAGTGTTTGTTGTCTAAATTTTAATTAACCGAGCTGGGTTATCTATTTTATCTGAAAGATGTCATTATGTGGCGGCATTTTTAATTTATCAAATGCGAGTTGTATTTTACTTGAATATTCAACCTGTCTAATGAAAATTCTTATAAATATTAACCTTCATTACGGATTTATACTAGAAATGAAAACAAATTGATAGACATGGTGCGTGACAAACTCAGCAATTGCTGGCGTAGGCCTATTGATTTTGTGACCGTATGTGCGGTCCAGTCTGAATGTTTCAGCATCTGCATGGAGTAGGTAATTCGTTCGGGTATTACTAAATGTACATGATGTGGAAATAAAGTAAAGATTGCAGATAAACCCGTTGAAAGCTTATAAGTCAATCCAAGATTACTTTTGTTTTGAAAACGTATTTGCATTTAATAATGGTTGGATTGCAGCACTACTAAAATTTATGAGTATACCTAGTATTGTACTAGGAGCTAAAATTTGAAATAGACGAATTTACTTTTGTGGTAATACTTCGAATTTCTCTAGCTCGTAACATGTACCACATTAAATGTTTGTAAGTGTTTTTATTAGGAATGTTTCGGACTATATTTCTTATTTTACGATTAGATCTAATTAGGATTGATAAGACCATGCATACGTAGGTATAGAAAAGTTCAATCCTTTCTACTTTATCGAGAAGGAGGAACTGTCTGACTATCTGTAAGGAGGCCTTAAGTTTCTCAGTAAATTTCAGCTATGTTTTCGACAGTTCACCTCGACTTAATTTCAAATAATCTCTACAGGTAGCAGCACAAGAAAGTTCGCCTAAGTTGATATATTCCGCTAGATGACTCCATGAGTAGTCATGCACTAGACAAATTCAAACATTATTGCAGTAGTATTACGTAATATGCTCGGAAAGAGGTAATAAGTAAGAGCGGAATGCGCTTGGTAAAATACTTAAAGTAAACTCAACATCCGAACGGTAATCTCTGTACTTAATTCCTGAAGCATACACTAGATCTGGAACGTACCAAACAGTGACTACACTACGAGTCATTCAAATAAAGTTCATATGATTTGGAGAAACACACGAGGAAAGCTCACTTCAGGTCTAACAATCTACTGGGAACAAACAACGATCATGCAGCATTCGTTCGATGCGCATTTCTTCTCTCCTTACCTGATCAAGCATCACGAAGTGAGTCTACCAGCCGCGATCGCCGGGTGGTCATACGCGCCTTCCCACAACTAACACTCCAAAAAAAACCACTACCGCCGAATTACGTGGCTATCGCATTCCCGAACTATATCACCTTTCACAACCGACGCAGTCCACGCGCTTCACTAAAAGCCCTCGTACCCCTTCGGGTCGCCCGCCGGCAGGAGGTTCCCGCAACTCTTTCGCTCGCAGTCATTCCTTATCGGGAAACGCGAAGCTGTCTCCTGCCAAGGACGTCTTCGACAAGCCCTTAACCAGGAATCTCCAGAGAAGAGCATGGCGGGAGCGCGGGACGTCTCGCAAGCGACGCGCACGTGCCCGCGCGGCGGCCCTCGGCTGATTGGGCAACCCGGGCGGGCGGGCAGCGGAGGTGGAAGATGGCGGCGGGTGTGAGCGGCGCGGGCGCCCGCTGCCGTGTGCGAGGGCGCGCTGCCGCCCTGCGCCCTGCGCCCTGCGCCGCGGGGGAGGGGCGCTGCAGCGAAAGGGGCGGGCCGGATCGATACGCGCGCCAGACAGAGACGGCGCATCGCGCGAGTAGCTCCCCGCCCGGCGAGACGAACGACGCCGCGGCTCCCAGGCGGCTTCCACTCATCGATTACTTTGGCTTTCTGAGCGCGACAACTACTACGGCCATTACTTCCGTATGTGTAATGAATGTTTTTACACGAGAGATGGCGGGGATATTTCCCCTCGCAGGAGGGAGACACATAGGCTAGCGAGATGCTCCCAGCCAAGTATCTCCCGGCAGTAGGGCACCAACCCAGAAAGGGCAAGCTCTAACACGAGATGTCTTCCGACGTGTATGGTAAAGCAGTGCATGTAAGTGTGTGTGTGAGTAAGAGATGAGGATAGGACAAGGAAGAAGAAGCACAGATCGCCTGAGATCCATGGTCCGTTTGTTAAGGTTTTGCTTCAGGAGTGGCCTGGTGTTGATCGGTGAAACCAGGGACATCTTGTGATCAGAGCAGTCAGCAACTCGACTTTTCCTCCAGACAGTGGCTGAAGTCAATCTCGCTAAAAAATCCTGACCCCTTTGAAACTCGAGCCTGTAGACCATCCGATCGGAGGCGCTGCAGAGGTATCAGTTAATCTCTGGCTCACCTAGGCCGGTAAGCAGCTTTGGACGTCTGTTGTTTATACTGGGGGCTGTAACGGCAAATATCCTTTCGTATTTTTGGCAACGCAGTATTATTACATTGAAATTTTTATCATACTAATACCATAATCTTCACTCGAAAATGCAAGTGATATAACTCAAAATTACGTGAAAACTACTAACACGTTTCATTTAGAAAATGTTTATATGAAATAACTGAAATATTTTACATTACGAAATAAATTGCATTATAAAAAAACAAATTTTACAATTGAAAAGTACTACAGATACAGAAAATCTTGAACTTTTCCAAGTTTCCAAATTTCAGAGTTCTTAATGAACATTTATTTTTTATTATAAAAAACAGTTGGGGAAAAGTCCATCTCTATACACGGTTTCTTGAGCCCTGAGATCTTCGCCCTAATATACTTAATAAAAAGTTGAATTAAGAATACTGGAAGCAACGACGTTTTTGGCAAAAATTAGTGAGAAAATATTCGGTTCCACGTAATAAAAACTATTTACAAAGGCAAATCAGCCACAGATTTGGCCTTTAAACCTTTTTAATGACCTTCGTGAAGGAATCGACTCACTGCTGTGAGAACATGGAGAACGACATTCCCCCCACTGAGCTCAAGAAAACGTGCGCCGACGGTGAAGCCATACTTACACGTTTCTCCAGAGGTAAACAAGCGACCATCTCAAAACGTGCTCAATGAATCAGGAAACTGGACGAAAAACATGGTAAAGATGGAAGAAGATTGACATAGATGCTGATGTACAATACTTGTTACATTTTTTACAGGCATAAATAATCTTCATTATTATGCAGGCCAGGTTGAAACTCATATTGTCTCTTATATTATTTCAGTAGTATACATACCTCTTTCAGGTTTCACACGCAACCGATCTTTACAAATGAGGTCCCTAATGAAAGAGAATGGATACAATACTAGGTGAATGAATTTAAAAAAGCAAGCGAATTTAAAGTTTTAGAAAGAATAGCGCAAGTCACTCGACAACTACTAACGATCACAATCCAGACGCCCGAATTAAATGTTGGGGATATCTAGAAGTCTATACATCAATGCCAACTGTAAACTCATATTGTATATAATACACCGTTTGATATTAAACTTTTAGAAGTTGTCGGTTCGCTAAGATATTAAATACGTAAACATCGTTTGAGCAACATTTCCATGTGCCAAAGTGACATCTAAGCCTACTGAATTGTTTCGAATAGTAACAAATGCATTTATTACCCAAAGATGAAAATATTAATTTTATTATTATTTAGCTAAGAATTGCTTTTTTTGAGGTTCTTAAGACGGAGCAAATAATCCAAACTTTGTAGTATACAATTAATGTTTCAGTTTTCGCTCTCCAGCAAGCTGGCGCCCTGCTTCTCCAAAACTCCCTCTGTTCCTCACAACAGATCAGGGAAAGTTAAATAATATTGCAAAAAGTGGGGTTGTATTTACCCGATCCTGTGTTTTCGGATGGAAAAGTTCACGTTCTGAAGAGTAAAAATCTTTTCTATTATTCTCGTTACTCTCAAGGATAGCGGACAGCTAACTGTCAAGGAATATTGAAACGTTTATTGAAAATTTGTTTCCAAAGTCAATTGCATTGTTTTTATTTTTGTTTGATATTTTGTAAGTACGATCATGTATACATTATTTAAACAAATCAGCACATTTCATTAACAACTTTTCTTCTTAACAGTAAGGATAGGGAAATCGTGGGTATTAACGTGCGAGAGGTCTCGAATGGGTACGCTAGTATTAAATAACACAATTAAAATCAATATTATTTTCCTTTTTGATGCTCAGTATAGTGCATAATAGAAACAGATACTCATCAGAAACTATTGTCACAGTTCAGAGCTAACAGCTGTAGCGAGAGGCTGTGACTGCAGCGCTACCTTGTTAGTTCAGTCGGAGTCGAGCTGAGCACTCAGAGAGTGGCGAGTGCTCGTGAAGTGACCACAGTGTTTTCGAAAGTAATTTCATCTTTTTAACCAGTAGTGAATATAAATAAAAGTGATTTATATTGCTCTGATCTCGGACAGAGTACCAAAGAAGCGATGCAGGCCGTGAACCTCACTACGCCCGACGTCATGGAGGTAGAACAACAACTCATCATAGATCAGCAATATCAGTAAATACAGGCGCAGCAGCATCAACTTCAGGAACAGCACTAACAACTGATACAGTTGCAACAACAACTACAGAATCTTCAAACGCAAGTACAAGACTGCCAATGCTCTAGTTGGCCGTCCTTGTAACTTGTGCACCTGCGCCAACAGAAAAAAAATGAGCCCAAAAGGCAAAAAAAACTGATTCTGTTTCACGTTACGCTATCCCTACGGGAAACAGGTTCGAAAGGTTAATACTAGAGAATTCCAGGAGACAAAAACATTGACCGAAAACAAGTCCCTCAAAATTATCTGCAACAGACAAACCCAACGCTATGACCTCCCAGAAATCCGTGGTTTTGAAATCCTCAAAGACTTAATTACCAAGTTCCCTCGCAAATGAACTCGAATCTCCCTTCACACCAAGGGCAGTTAATAACTACAGTCATTAACCAAGTAATAAATGCACTCATTCCACAAATACATATATTTATATAATCACCCCTTCGATAATGGACGTAAATAAATATCCAGAAACAAATAGTCTCAACTGGAACGCGAACAGAATAAAAAGGCAAGAAAGTCAATTACGATTCTTTAACAAGAAAAACATAAAGTTAGCATGTATTTCAGAAACTCATCTTCTACCACAAATCAAGTTTTCAATACCAATATATATCGTAACGACCGTCTCTCAGAGACCGCCGCAGAAGGTGTAGCCATATTAGTGCACAAACATAGAAAAAATGTTAATTATCAGTCCTACAAGCAATGACCTAGAAACAATAGCAATAAACACAAAAATAAATAACAAAGACACAATCATAATTTCTTAATAAATTATTCCCTAAAAATATATATACTTTTTGGAAATAATAATATGTTAATTGGCAACGTTTATAGCAAAAACAGCGCTTGGGGATGCAACACAATAACCCCTCCAGGAAAAAAATTACCAAATCTAGCAACTACCCTCAATTTAAGTATTCTGGCCCCAATAGAACCCACTAATTATCCTTACAACAATAATATAATTCCGGACGTATTGAATATCATCACAAAAATATTGATTTCCCGATATATCAAAAAGTAATTCCTGAACTTGATTCGGATCACAACCCAATTATCATATCTTTCAATCCTCTCTATCTTTTTATAAACAGTAAAAAGGTCAAATTAACTCGTTTAATTCAGGAAAAATTTAAAAACTAACTACAAATATCCTCACAGCATTCAATTTGTAAATGACTTAGACAATGAAATAGAACGATTAGTTAGCAACATACAAGAATCCCTCACAAATTATACCACATATCTCAAAAGAACAAACCCAATAAACAAGCAACTAATTCCAATAAAAATTAGAAATCTAATTAAAAGTTAACACAATTTAAGATGCTATTGGTACGTGACATGTCGACCAGACAAAGAAAATTAAACAAACTGACGAGACTAGTTAAAATAAAACTAGCCCAACATAGACATGCAAGCGTGCAGACTTTTATAAAAGAAATTCACTCACTATCTAGGCATATGTGGTCAACCATACAGAAAATAAAAAGACAAAAACAAGAATTTCCACTAATTAAATTAGGTTCAGATGTGGCAAATTCCGATTTTGAGAAAACATCTCTTATAGCTGACAACCTTGAAACGTCGTTCAACCCAAACCCAGTCGAGAACGATCACATTAATCAACAAATTAAGGAATTCAATCAGAAACCAATATATAAAGCTCCAATTAATACAAAAAATATATCCCTATCAAAAGTTAAACAAGAAATCAAAAAATCAAAAACTAAGTAATCAGCAGGATACGACTTTATTTCTAATAAAGTTCTAGAGAAAATAAATGCGAATTTGATAGCAGACATTACAGCAATATTTAACGCAGCACTCAGAATAGGTTACTTTCCCAACGATTTAAAAATTGTAACAGTGCTACCCTTCAGCAAACCAGGAAAGAATCCAAAATATCCAGCAAACCAATAAGCCTGCTCCCCTCATTGTCGAAACTATTAGAGACACGTAAAATTACTGACAAACACACACGTAATCCCAGACATACAATTTGGATTTCGACCTAACCACTCCACAACACATCAAATATTACGGTTAACCGAATATATAGCGCAAGGATTCCATGACAAACAACACACTATCGCAATATTCCTGGACATAACCAAAGGTTTCGACAAAATATGGCATGAAGGCCTTCTCTACAAATTAAGACAAAATGATACTTCAGACTACTTATACCAAATTCTTAAAGGTTTATTAAATCAAAGAAAAATCCAAGTCAAAATTAACGATGCAATATCATCCATACGGCAGATTTCAGTAGGACTGCCTCAAGGGTCCCCATTATCCCCAATATTATTCAATTTATATATCATAATCAATATATTTGATTATCCACACCTAATAGGTTCGAAAATAGCGCTTACGCTGACGACACTGCACTCTTTTCAATGACATAATGACAGCTAGGAACAACATACAAGACGATCTCGACTCATTCAATGAATGGGCAAAAAAGTGGAGAATCAAAGTAAATCCAAATAAAACACAGGCAAACATTTTCACTCTAAGATATCCCATCATCCCTCCCCAGTTAATTATGCACAACGAAAATATTCCCTGGGTACTAAGTAACACAGCAGCCAAGTATCTAGGAAAGCAACTTGAGACAAAATTAAACTGGAAAACACACATTTGCACAACAGGAACAAGAACAGAAGCAAAACTATCCCAACTTTACGCACTAATTAACAAAAAATCCTCTCTTAAAATAAAGACCGGAATATTAATTTATAAGTATGTAATTAGATTAACTATGTCAATATGGGGAAATGCAGCCAAATCTAATATAAACATTTTACAAACTAATCAAAATAAAGCGCTAAGAATTATTATTAAAGTCCCATGGTTCATTTCGAACAAACATATCAACAAGAATTCCGACAATAAAAGCACACATCACCAAACTCTCCTAAGATTTTTTTCTACACATCACTCCCTTCACCTCCCAGCACCTCCATATTCAACCTTGGATGCACAGCAGAACCGAACCTACTCATCAACTCTCGCTTCCCTAATGCCAGATTCAGACCACCTTAAAATAGCAGAAAATCGACCTCAAATGATGTGGCCTTCATCGAATAATCATATCAACGATCATTTTGTATTTTTTTCAATTTACTTCCAAAATAATTTAAATTATTAAAATAAACCAAAAACGTTTATCGCACCCGTCCAGGGTGCCACAGTTGGGAAACAAACCAAAAGTTATATACAAGTTTCTATTCACAACCCAGAAAAACATGTATGTTGAACAAGAAGGCAACAAATTAAAAAAAATATATATAACAAAGAAGAAAATATTGTACTCGACACTGAATCTTCGGAATTGATTTTAATAGTTTAATGTCATTTGGAATGTGTTATTAAATAATAATCTATTGTATGTGAGTTTTTGTAGAAAGCTGTTGATACTGATTTCTTGATGAATGTGATTACTAGGTCGAGTGTTATAGACTGTGTACTGACTGAAAATTTGTGATCGTCATTGAGTAAGCCATTTTTGACAAAGTCATTTATTCGTTAATCAAGAGACATGGCAATGTTAAAATTTCTAGCTTAATAAAGAGAGGTTTACAAGAACCACGTGGGTGAGATTTGATTGTTATTCGTACAATTCTCTTTTGCAATCTAAAAGTATGAGAGCAATTGAATGTGTTTCTCGGGAATATTGTTCCATATCTAAGGCGAGAATTAACATTAAAACAAAAATATACACAACGAGCAATATCAACGCTGGCTGAATTTGAAATACTTCTAAAAGCATAGTATCAGTGGCCCAATTACATTTTTCATCGTCCGTGACAAAATATTTCTTTGATACCTCTCGAATTTTAAGTATTTCAAATTGTTTGCTTTAATGGTACTTCAAAATTATGTATTAAAATAACAAAGAAATATGTAAATAATTTTTGTGGGTTCAAATACAAAAAATAAAATTAAGGTGCTACATTGTGAAGTAGCCAACCATCAAAAATATGTATCACGAGACATAAATTATAATAAATACTGGCATAAAGAAGACTGAAGAAATATTAATAAATAGGGGACTTAAACAAGGATGTAGTTTCTCCGAAAACACTGATTCAATATTATATGAATATTGTGACCTTATTAAAAAATGGAGATGCCTAGCTAGTGTTCTCGGGAATATAGTTGAGCAGAATAAACACTAAAACGCTTCTACTTATGCAGATGACGTAACAATACTCGCAAGAAAGTGAAGAATGATCGTGTATGACACTGCTGTGATACACACTGCAATCAACTGGGAAGAAAAGATAAATTTACGAATTTTCTAAACGAGACGACAAAGTTATGCCCTTGCGGTAAATAGCCATACGCTCAAGAAGATAGTATGCAACACAGTGATCCGACAAGACTTCAAATCTTAATTACCTGTTGTGACCTCAGTTATAGACACAGATAAATGACATCAGGAAAATAAAAGCTTAATATATTTCAATCAGAATATTCTGGAAATAATAACAGAACAGCTACAGAACTAAAGCAAGGAAGACACAAAACATTAAGTTCTATAAGACAATGGATGCTCAGTTTTCCTTATGGAAGTGCATAGTGGATAATGGAAAAAAAGCGGAACCATAGCGAAGATTCCAAGCAGCATGAGAATGAATTTCTTAGGAAAGTTAAAGGTGCATAAAAACAAGACCAGATAAGAAATGAGTGACATCCATAAAGAACTAGATATATACAACAAAATGAAGAGGATCTAAAGAACAGGAAAGGGGAAATTGGACGGCGCCAAATAATGAAAAGAATGGAGGAAGATCGTATTCCACAATTAGTGATGAACTACCAACCGAAGGGAAGAAGAAGAAGAAGAAGAAGAAGAAGAAGAAGAAGAAGAAGAAGGTGCTACAAATCATACTACCAAATGCTAAAAAAATAGTAAACGTAAAAAATAATGTTACATGGTAAAGTGGACAATTTAATTTAATTAATCACATGAAGGCGATAATATCGATATCAAAAATGTATGTAAAATTATATTATCTAACAACACATCTTAAAATTCAAATATATAAACAAATATCTTAAACATTCTAAACTTTTACGTTTCTGCTTTTAACTACTACAAAAGTCCGTTATTAAATCAGTGTAATTTTTAGAAGATGACAGTTAATTTTTCATTAAACATTGGCTAATTTGATGATATCTCTTGTGCCATTATTGTTCGCAGATAAGACTTAATCAATTTGAGTGTGCTGATCGACCTTTAACCAGATGTCACGGTCGCTGGTAAAGTCAAAGGATTGTGTAATTAGGGAAAGATTTTTGTTAACTTCCAATCTCAAGTGCGAAATAAGTAGAAATAGGTAAGGAATCCAGTTAATTTTTCTTT
Source organism: Gryllus bimaculatus (assembly GCA_017312745.1). Lineage (NCBI taxonomy): Eukaryota > Metazoa > Arthropoda > Insecta > Orthoptera > Gryllidae > Gryllus > Gryllus bimaculatus. The sequence goes on along the minus strand of BOPP01000008.1, from coordinate 4,047,791 downwards.
TATGCTCTTTGAAGCCAAGATACTACATTCTTCAATTCATCAAATAACTTATATCCAGTTCAATCGTCTGTAACAATTTTCTACGCCCTTTGCAAATGTATCGTTAGTCTGTGCAACTACATTGAGATATGAATCGATTTATTGCAAATTGTTACGTATGGTTTAAGCGGAGGTCGCCAAAAATTGTATTTGGATATGGCTTCTCCTTCAGATATAAAAAATAAAGAATTGACCTGGTCACTTTGAAATCTATGGACTTTTGGTGGAACAATATATAACGGTACAATTTCGAGACTTTCGAGGCAAGAGTGCGGCGCCGTTTTGTATAGTTTGCGTCGAAATTGAGCTAATGAACACAGAATGGAAACAGCATCAAAATAATTTTATTGGAATATTACAGCATCATCAGGCTAACGACTCTAAAATGTAAGAAGGACGTTGCACGTTTTTTCGATATAAATGTGTAGCACAAGGGATTAATAGGCACGCTCAAATTTAATAGAACAATTAATAAAATAATAACTAAGAAAATGAAAACCGTCATCGCAGTATTCTTAGAAACACGCTGCATGATATTAGATGCAAGATTAAAGATAAAACAAGAATTAGTTAATAAAAATATTCAAATCAAAAACTAATCAAACTACAAAATGGCACAAACTTTTCAGTATTTTCTTTTTCCTTTGGTCTCGGTTAGCCATACAAACTTGCCACATATTTTTGCCACCCTTCCAAGTTCATTTATCGCCGCCCAAAGTATGTTTTTGGAAATTTTCTTCAGTTTTCTGATTCCTCATAGTAGAACGGAAACATTATTTTAGTAATATTAAAGAACAGTAAAAAACTTCGTCCTAAACTGCAATTTCCTTTAAAAAAATTGGATTCCCTTTTAAGAAATCGGCGTTTAAATGCTAGTGTAAAATCGAAATTTGAAATAGTTTTCGAAAAACTTCATTAGAAGTCATTTTAAGGACCTTAACTCACAAATTCAATAGTGTATACAAATTGTTGGAAATGTGCAAATTAACGGCGTGAGACATCTTCCAAAAAATTATATTTGTGTAATTATAGAAAAAACAAAAAAAATACTCCAAAATGAACTTAATGTCATATTAAACAGTGCAATTAGCACATATCTTAGAAAAGTTTGAAGAAACTATTTGAAGCCGTTCTTGAGAAAATGATATTTGAGCATTTTTGAAAATACGAAATTTTGAACTAGTTTTCACAGAAAATAGTTGAGTTTTTGAGAAACTGTATCCGCTATTATTTAAATCATATGTTTTAATAAATATAATAATATGAACAAACTGCCACTAATATAAATATTAACGACGTGAGAAACACGTCAAAAATTACATTTTTGTCATTTTTGAAAAAAAAACATACGAAACAATAGAGCAATATGGCGTTTATGACATCTTATATAGTGCTGAATTACACACTATCTCTACCCAGAGAACAAATTTAAAACTAAACGTAAAAGAAAACTCAATTTTCATTTTTGTAGTTGCTGACGACAGAAAAAATTCAAACCTTTGAAATTGTTGAAAATTCAGAATTAACCCTGAAAATCGGACCTATGCGACTTTTATAACTGAATTCTACTCTATTCTTACAATAAATTTAAAGAAAAGTTTGAAATCGTATTTGAGAATGTTTTTGTCCCAGATGTCATGTAAAGTATCCCCAAATTTTAAAGAATGTTTTTAAAAATCTCAAAGGTTCCACTCGGGCCAGTCGGAAAGAGGTTTATTCATTTTGGAAAAAAATACAGGTGCTAATAGTGTTGAAGACGTACGGGCAGGCTGAGAGACAGACGGGAGGAGTTTGGCGAAAAGAACACTTTTTCGGAATCAGGGGACCCCAAAACGTGTTTTGTCGTTGAAATCTCAAAATCGGTTTTCCGCAGCATTGCATAACTTCCTCCATACTAAGTATATTATTCCGAATATATGTCCGTAAACGGGAAAGTAAAAATGTTTTTCTTGCATAAAAAGACTGTCGACATTGTTTGATAAATTATTAGTTATCTTTTTATTATCATAAAAGAAATCATGAAATCCATTAGAATTGGCGATGAATATATGCCATTTACGACCATCACTTCACGTATACGTCACCAAAAATCTCCGGTAGGGTTCATTAATTCTAATTAACGACGCGCTTAATAATAATGGTAATGCGATTAATTCATAATTGTAAAATTCGTGATGAGCAGTGAAAGTCAATTTTGCCATTCTTTGAAATTTGAGAAGGAAATTCAAGCAAAACGTGTAATAACTGTTGTTTCTAGAGTGTAATTGATACTTTAAAGGTGTAATAAATGCCTTCGCTCTCACCAGTAACACGTCATAGGAACGATATTTCGATAAAGTGAGTGCGTTTTGAAATACCCTGTATTTCGTGGTTATCTTTATGCAAGCCACTGGATTAAAAAAAATATTAATGAACGTGCTTGTCAAGAGACATTTGAGGGAGACATTTATAACGAAAAAATCTTAAAATGGAAGATGAAAAACATCAAGAACTATATTTGGTTCATCACATAATTAAATAAATTTTTTGTTCGTTATGAATATGAGAGTGTAGTTGAAGACACGAGTGGAAGAACCAGATAATAACTGTAAGTAAGGTTTTGAGAAAAATGAGAAAAACATTTTACATTTTTTGAAACATGAAAAGCATCACATTTTCTGATGTGAGATGAAGGAAGGGAACAGTGTAAACATTTCATCGAATTTTAAATGCAATATCTTTAGTAGAAGTAAGTAATAATTAGATAAATACGTGTTGGATATAAGTGGTTATTGGATACGTGTTAGATATATATGGTTACTCAAAATTACTACAGTGGTTTAAAGCAAGAATAATTGGATATAAACGGTTCACGCATCACGCAAATTTTCGACATTCAGCGAGGATCGACGCGGCGGCTTTCCACTCACCAGTACGCTGGGGCCTTAAGGCGCTGCGCTCGTTGCTACCGGTGTCAGTAGCTTTTGACTTCCCCGTCTGGTGTAATATTCCGGAGTGAGCGAAGAGCTTTGGCTCGGACCCAGCAATTCTCGTACCTTTCTCAAGGTGCTGCTCGATTTTGTCCTGTTTCGCAAGCAATGAACATGGACATGCGTGGGCAGGGCATTTTCCTACTAAACCAGGCCCTAGCATTTAAAATTTCCCTAGCCGCCTCGAACGTTCTCTTTCCCACGTTTCTGTTGTCTACCAGCCAGATGTTTGCCTGTTATATGAATGAAGATCACTAGGACAAGTTGTAACAAACAACAACAGTAAATTTAAGCCTTTTTTACAAAGTTCCAGAATCCCACTCGTACCAGAAAGCATTTTCAAAGTAAAAAAAATTGCCGGGGAAGAAGAACCAAATTCAAAAACTAGTAACAGTTCACCAGAGTTCCACAAGTGTATTAACTATGATGAAATCATGGTTGACGTACAAGGTATTGAATACTATGGAGTACTCGTATTATTGAATACTCATAAAAGCACTATCACCCACTGATCACTCTGAAAACTAGTCTCACTTCTCAGGTGTCGGGCCGCTCGTCCCACAGGCGGTGCCGCTGCCAGCCCGGACTCGCTCCACAGCTCGGCGCTTGTTGGAGCGTGTATCAGTGTCGATTTCTTTCGCGGCGCTGCAGAGCGCGCGTCGATCTGGCCGCGCGGAAGGACTCGAATGTTTGCCATGAAAACAACAGTCTGGAAAATGTCTTCTCACATGAACTGTCTTGGACCTCACAACTTACGGCGGTGGGGGACTGTGGTTCTGAGGACTACCCGGCGAGGTAATAATGGTGACGAGTAAGAATAATGAACTGGAGCTCTAGCGCTCTTGTTCTGGACCCGTTCGGCAATTCTGCAATCGCGACCACTAAAGAAACCACTGCGGTAAGACGAATAACGGTCTGTGTTATAATATTTGCAAATCACATCTTAAGGAATAATGGGTACGCAGTCTTGTGTATGTGTGTACGTACTGTATGTGCTAACACACAAAGCTATTAATGTAATAACGGTCTCTGTTACCAGATTAGTAGTAAAATTCATGAGACAAAGTACACATTTAGATTTTATGCTTGTCTTCTAAACTCCATAAATCGTAACATATACCGTTATTAGGCCCAAAAAGTCAAATAGACGCGTTTTGGCGTTGAAGGCTGTGTCCACTCCGTCGCTTGAAAACACGTTCTTGGAATAAACTGCACGGGTAGTCGCGTCTTGCCAGCTATCGTCGATCTGCAGCGTGGACCTGGCGCACACGCGAGTGGCTGAAAAAATCACAGAATTCTGTCTAAATTGTAAAATATCTAATATTCTGCCTAATATCGGGCCAGTCTTACCTTCGCCTGGCAAAGTGACTCGATGTGGCGTGGACTCAAAGTCGTTTGGAGTTCCCTGCAGAAATCTAGAGGGAAGCTGCCTCTTTAATTGTCCATAATAAGGGATGTTTTGTCAGTGCATGATTTTGTGCACGAACTGACCTCTCCACTATGTTCCATAAATGATCGATGCGATTCATGTCGGGCGATATTGTTGTTTACATCATAATTACTATCAGTTGTAACCCGGTAACATGGCGCATTATCATCTATAAAAAATCCATCGTTTGATAACATGAGGTGCATAAATGGCTACAGATGGTTTTGAAGAAGATGAATATATCCACTTCCCGTCAATTATCGGTTCAGTTGGACTATAGGACCTATTCCATTCCAAAACTGTCCACATCATTTCGAAGCCACTAGCATTTTGCAGTCTTCTTGTCAACATAGATTCACAACTTCGTGTAGTCTGCGGCACACTCGAACCTTCCCATCAGCTCTTACCCACTGAAATTGCTCAAGCCACGGATTTCCAGTCGTCTAAGGTCCAATCGATATGGTCACGAGCCCTGCAGAGACGCTGCAAGAGATGTCCTGCTGTTAACAAAGGCACTTAAGTTGGTCTTTTGCTGCCATATCCCACTAAAGCCAACTTCTGTTGCGCTGTCCTAACGGATTCGTCCCATATTGATTATTGTTGTTATTTCACGCAGTGTTGCTGGTGTCTCAGCACTGACAACTATGCAAACGTCGCTGGTCTTCGTCATTAAGTGAAGCCGTTCGGCCATTGCGTTATCCGTGATGAGAGGTTATATCTGAAATTAGATATTGACACACTCTTGACACTGTGGATCTCAGAATATTAAATTTCCTAACGATTTACTAAATGGAATGTCCCGAGCGTCTAGCTCCGCTTTCAAAGCTGTTAACTTCGGTTTAGCGGCCATGAACGAGTCGGAAATCTTTTTACATAATTCACTTGTGTACAAATGAAAGCTCTGTCAATGCACTGCTCTTTTATACCTTCTGTACGTGATACTACATCTGTATATTTGCATATTGTTATCTCATGGCTTTTGTCACCTCATTGTATATTAGAACGAGGTCACGAACTCTTTTAAGATGCAACAGGTGTTTATATTACAATGCAATTTGCAACTCTGGGGTCATGCAATAACTACATACAAAACATTGTTTTCTTAAGTAACTGTAAGCTATTAATGCAAGAAATACGTCAATAAGATTTAATGTTTTACCTGAAATATGATACCTGACATCATGTAAGGTAATGTTCAGCATACTAAAATTATTTTCTTCTGGATGTTTCGGATGATGGGATTTGGCCGGAGTACTAATTAAAACACCAAACACCTTTCCTTTACCAACGTTTCGGAATATTTAATTCCATCATCGGGGCTAATATTATAAGAATAAATAACAACACTGTTAATATATGTTTAACATACAAATACTATTATACATAGAAACTGAAAACTGTACACCACGCCTGCTCAGCATTTTGCACTTTTACGAATCTAGGGAACCGCATGCGAGCCACTCGAGCGCAAATGCGGAGAAATATGTAGAGTAGGGATGAGACCAATTCTGGAAATGTGGATCATCAATGAGAATAATCAATTCGAAGCATAGTGCGTAAATTGATAGATCAATCGGAGAGAATACGATGGACCCTTACTTACCGTTCAAGTAATACTGCCTTTTGTATTATTCGGACATGTTTTTGACGATCGATACCATTATGAAATACGAACCTAAAACGAATTATATAGTATAAACGAATATATAATATATTATAATTATATCATTTTATATAATATATATATATATATATATTAGTAATAAATGTTTTTGTTGTTATTTTTCTTTAAAGACGTGTTCCTTTTTGGTGCACAACCAGTGCATACAACCAATAAGATCACTCGCCCTGAAACAGATTCCCTTTTCCATCTTAATAATTTTATCTAACTGATAAAATAATGTGTGATCATCAGTTCACCTGCGTTCTGACAGACCCCGCCAAAAGAGGGTCTAGGGTGAGTACGGTCACTACTATATATATATATATATATATATATA
>BOPP01000008.1:4008399-4040434 GCA_017312745.1 Gryllus bimaculatus | reverse complement strand
TTTTATATTAAATGTCTTTTGTTTAATGATGTCAGTAATGAACTATTTTTTCATTAACAATGTTTAATTGAATGAGTCGGTTCTATCAAAGTCAAAAAATCTTATTTGTAAATAATTATGATTACTTTTACTCTAATATCTGACAAGAGTACTTATTTCTAATTTCAAATCAATGAACATCAATTAGTTATTATCGTTTACTACAAGGTGTACAAATATTAAGCCATTTGCATTCTTTTTAACAATACCCATACAAATCTCATGATTGTCCGTAACATATCGTTAGAGAAATTTGCTCCTTCATACCTCCGATTCAGATTGATAAAGGGGGAAATAGTCATAAATATATGATCTGTTGGTTCCATAGAACGTTAATTAATCTTCACTGGCGTAAAACTAAACCTTTATAAATATCTCTTACATTCGCTTTGAACGATATGCAGTACATCCGACAATTTCGTTAGATATTCTTATAATTTCTTTCGTTTTTCTATGATATGGAAATTATAACATTTCTGGTGAAAATTATTAAATTGTAAATTTTTGTTTGTTAGATTTATATAATAGTTTTTAAAAGATCCTTGAATTCAAAGATTGTTTAATAATTAGTATAAACACAAGTAACTGTGAGTATAAACTAAGAAAATAGAAAAGGAAAAGCACCTTTACGTTTACGTGCACCATTCTAAATGGATCCATCGAATTACTCTGCCCCTATTTGAGTGTAAATTAACGTTTAAAATAAATTACACTAATAATGATCCTTATGGCTACATCGCGTGAAAGCTAGAGACTACATCGTCAACTAGAATGTACAAATGAGGACATTCGTGTGGTGTGCCCCGAATAGGTCCGGGACGTGTCTAGGCGAATGTTTTCCGCCCTGCGGTGGGCGGCCGCCCCAGCGCTCCCGCCCAGCAGGAAGGACGCCCAACAGTGACACGAGGCGCCCCGGAATCCGCGTAGGGCGATGCGGCGCCTCTGCGGAACCTGCGATTCCGGGAAAACGTCCGTGGAAAAGCGCGCTCCGGCTCCAACCCGCACCCCACGCCCCGTGCCCGCGCTCGTTAGCTTGGGGACCATTAGGCCTCGCCACACCGTCACCCGGAAGTGTGTGCTTCTCTTTGTGTATATTCTCTCTCCCCTTCCCCCCTCACTCTCTCTCTCTCTCGCTCTGCTACCGATGGCGCTGCATGCCACGCTAGGCTCTGACCTGACAACCTTTTCGGTCGGAATTTTTTGAATACATGGGGTATCATTCATTCAAAGATAAAGGTTAAGCTTAATACTCGGTTCTCAGGAAGCTGGTGTAAACGTCTTCTAACATTTCCTTTTGCAAAGAAGACACATTATTCTTTCCAAGATTCTAGGTCCAATTATATCTCTACTTTAATACTTCCTTAATATTCGAAAAATCAACGTATCCTCTTTTTTCTCCTTAAAATAACGTCTCCTAATTCTAGAAGTGCTCCTTGATTAAGATTGTAAGCTTTCCTACAGCGCTAGTAGGCTACAAAGACGCCCTGTTCTGCCTGTGGACTAAATTTCTGTTTATCCTTTCTCATGTTAGCAAAGAATACTTTTGCCCCCAAAACTCTAAAATGTGCTACATTGGTTTTACAATAGTTTTTGTAATTTTAGAAGAAATATGAAATATAATAATAATAATAATAATAATAATAATAATAATAATAATAATGTGAACATTAATTTTATTAAGCTGAACAAGTAACATACATTAATAAATTGGTGAACTTTGGTACAGTATTATAAAACGCATGGGATGTTGTTCGGTGTTATTGTGAATGTCCCTTATTAATAAATCCTCTATTAATTATATTTTGCTTTTTAGCGCTATTAACTTATAAGTTAAACTATTTCGTGCCAAAAATCTTGAGTCATAATACTCTAATTTTAACTTTAAAAAAGAAAGCGTATTTCCCGTTTATTATAGGTAGAGATGGTGCTGAAGAGGGGTGAAAGGAGCCATTTATATAAGATGAGCCCCCTTGGTATCTTTTCATACATCTCAAACATTCTAGCAGTAACTATTTTAACAACTAGTTTAAAAACTCCTTTTGCCATCATAACTTTGTGGGTCAGTCCTAGTGTGAAACAGAGGTCTTCGTGTTTTCTCTGTTCTAAAAGCTTTGTAATGTAAGTCTTTGGCTTTTGATTATAGTTTGAGTTCGCTTAGATCGATTCTAATTCTAAACGAATGAAATACAATGTTTTAAATATTTTTTATACCTGCGATCTGTTGTTTAGAACGTATCAAAGCCTGATTTTAGTTTGCAGAATTTTAATAGATTTTGATTTCGGTTTGTTTTGTCAAAAAAACAGTAAAAAACTGTATGTGACGTTTGGGGGAGAAGATCATCTGCACCCGTTTTCTTGAGTTCCAGAATCCCTTCCCATCATTTCAACTATAAATAATTGAAAGATGAGTAAAAGTTAAAGGTAGGTAAAAAATAAAAAGCGTGAGATTAATGACATTTGAAAAACTAGTTTCTAGTGATAGTAGAAAAAGTTTCGTTCCCGAGTTGTAGAACATTTATTTGCAACGGTAAACGTAATGTACTTGCGAAATGTACTGCAAATACGAAATTTGAAGCTCTTTTTCACAGAAAACTATTGAGATTTTGAAAAACTTTAATGGAAGTCGTGTCATGCACTGCAACTCACAAATGAATTAATGTACACAAATCACCGGGAGTGTGCATATTAAAGGCGTGAGGCATTTAAAAAAATTACACTTGTGTGATTTGTGAACAAACAAAAGAATGTAGCAAAATGAATTTTATGTCATTTTAAACTGTGCAATTAGCATTATCCGTACCAAAAATTTCAAGAATAAATTTGGAACCTTTTTTGAGGAAATAATGTTTGAGTGTGAGCGGAAATTCGAGCTCATTTTCACAGAAAACGTAATCCAATTCATACTAATTTTGGCATTATGATAACAGAAATCAAAGCAAAGTATCATAGAAATTGAGCGGCATTTTTCATTTGAATATAAAAACGAAAAGAAAGAAAAATTACGATTCGTTCTTGTGCATTCATGAGCGGAAGACAGAAATCTTTGGAGTTTCCGAAAAGCTCCAAACATTTTATTCCAATAGTGCTAAATGCACTGTTTAATATGACAAAGATTGATGACAAAGAATGTTGATTTTAGAATATACTATTGTTTTTAAAAAAAAATTACAGAAATGTTTTTTTTGAAATATCTCTCACATCGTTAATAACTACATTTCCAGCAATTTGTAAACACTATTGCATTACAGAGTTGAGGTGCTTTAAATATCTTCCAATGAAGGTTTTCGAAAAGTGAAAACATTTCTGCGAAAAGGAGCTTCAAATTTCGCATTTGCAGTAACACTAAATTCGAAATCCCGTCTCTGGCTATAGTCGTCAACTATGGTTAACATATATCTACTACTTCCTAAGGATGGTGACGCGATACAAGTCGACAAATAGTGTTAATAATTTATAATATGAGGTCTTTTGTGACACGTTCGCGAAAGGCAACCACGAAAACTCACCGCATAAGCATTGATCGCAAATAACATCTTGAATTTCAGCGTTCGCGAACTAATCCTTTGTTCTTCATCACATCTATAAAAGTATAGTTAATATGACACAGCATCCTGTGCCATAAATTTTCCACTTTTGCCTTCGATTAAAAACATGTTTCTATAAATCCCGTTCTTTTCTCTTCCATTATTTATTCTCTCGTCTCTACATATAGATTTGACCCTATCGCTGATTTACATGTTAAAGATGAACTTTTCTTCGACTAACGACACACTCGACATCAACATACCGTGTTCTACCCCAGAGCTGTAGAAAACTATATTATTTCCTTTAGTAACCATGTTTGAAACAGAAAGTAGATTAGTCTCCAGATCTGTAACAGGAAGGACTCGTTCTATATTCACTTTAGTAACAGCCCCTTTGCTTGTAACACAAGAGCCCTTTACACGGCCTTCCATATCACAGATGTTCCTTCCGGACTTGTTGATTTTCCCTTGCTCACAGTCTTGTTTGTAAGTTGCTCCGCCTTTTTGTGCCAGCTATCTTTCGACTTTTGTCCCATATTCCTACATCCAAAGAAAGTCATCTCGCGCGTTTTTCTTACCCTGTTTGCATTTGTATCTTTGGTCATTTGCAATTTTATATATTTCTTCTCGTAATAAGTGAAACGTTCGTTTCAAAATTAGTTTCAGAGTTCGCTAACAAAGCTGTCGTGATTTTACTATCCGTCTCAGGCAGTCCATTCAGTATGTGTTACATCATGGTACATCTTATATATGTGCCCCTAATTCATTAATCTCACAGGCAATGCCTTTAGCTCGTACTAAGTAATCTTCAACAAATTCATGGTCTTCCTTTTCTAATTTTGCTAAGCTTTCAGGGTGGTCAGTTTATATTTCCCCTGTCCTTCTTGACTTTTTTGCAAAGTATTCCTTAGATCTGCAGCTTTAGTTATTTTCCGTCAGGCAAGAAACTGCTCGTTTGTAAACGTCATGACTAACAGGTCCGTTACTTCGTCGTTTTCCATCGTTTCCGTCGAATTCCACTATTTCCATCGTTTTTCTATTACCTCGTCTCCGGGAATTTTCTTCGGCTCTTCTCCTTCAATTATTTGGCATGTAAATTATACGATTTTATCAAAGTTTCATCCGTATGCTCCGTTATGTGAAATTCGTGTTGTTTAGAATTTCAACTTTTCCAAAAGACACATTCGGCCATTGTCCGCTTTGATATCAAATCACGCTTTGCTACTAGTTGTTAGAAATATCAACTGATCGACTTTCTAGTAATAGCGAATATGTTTTCTTGAAGATTGTTCATGAGCTTCCATGGTTTTTCTTTAACTGCTTCTACGGTCTCAACCCTGATCCGTTGCAAAGCAGTTTATATTTTTGGAAATAACAAAAGTCGCACGGGTCACACGGTCTGGCGAGTGCGGAGGATGTTCTGTATCAGACACTTTATTACAGAGAGGGTGGTGAGTGCCGGTGCATTGTCTTGGTGAACCATCTCCCCACAGTTCGGGCCGTCGCCTCCGCACCTGTAAGCGAAAAGTTGTCAAAACCTCCGTATAGTAGGCCTGTTTTACAGTTTGAGTTTTGGGAACCCCAATGGTAAACAATCTCCCTGATGTCATCATCGCTTTGGATTTTGATTTACTCTGCCGTGTGTTTTACATTTTCACAGTTTGTGATGTGATGATTTATTCTGGCCTAGGTTGGGACCATCAGAAAGGAAATTAAGATAACGTGAAAAGGAACAAAAGATGTCGATATGGACGCAAGCAATAAAATATAAATGGTGGATGTCGGAAGTGAAGTCGATAGCGCAGTTTTATTGCGAAATAATTCATTATCGTTGTTGAATTAGTTCTAATTACGCGAATAATTAATTAGTTAAGGAAAATCCAATTAATCCAGTTAATATGCACATTTCCAACGATTTGTAAACACTATTATATATGTGAGTTAAAACGCTTCAAATAACTTCTAATGAAGATTTTCGAAAAATCAAAAATGTTTTGTAATAAAGAGCTTCAAAATTTGAATTTACAGTAGGGATTAAACGCCATTTTCTTAAACACGGCCCCAAATTTTTCAAAGAAAATTTCCAGATAAGGTTTTTACTGCCCTTTAATATTCTTAACATAATATTTCCGTTCTACTATAAGGAAATCGAAAAATTAAGACAATTAAAAAAAGTTCTTTGGGCGGCGATAGATGGCAATTAGCAAAATTATGATGCAAGCTAGGGGTGACCAAAGGAATAGAAAACTAATTCAGGAAAGTCTGTGCCATTCTGTAGCACCACTAGTTCATTATCCGTGCGCGGCAATGTAGTTGTTCTGCCGAAAAACTGCTGTTTTTTTCGCGTAGCATTACATAACTTTCCCTATACTACGTATATTACTCCTTATATGCGTACGTATACGGGAAAGTAAGAAGGTGCGGGACGGGGTCAGAACGGAGCCTTTGGTGATTGGCAATCCTCGAACCCTCGAAGTCCACCTCAACCGCGCCCAGTGGCAAGGTGCCCGGGTCTTCGTGGGCCAGCCATATTAAATGCCGCGAATCTTTGTAACATCATCTGAAGCAACTTTTTGTCGCAATGTCTTCCTATGGGTTTGGAAAGCTAGAGCGTTTTATTTAGCAACGTTTGCACAATATTTGTAAGAGAGTAATCTTGCACGCATTGTTGTTATTCTAGTCTATATGTGAGAGTGATATTGAGTGTCTTAGTACCTGTGTAAGATAGAATGGGAGAAGTGTTTTTGTAATTAAGAGCTCTTTGTCTACGTTCTTTACTTACTTTCTGCATTTGTTTTGTTAATTTTAACCATCGCTTTATTTCTATGACTAATTATATTTCCCAGCAATGGGTTTCTAATTATCAGTCTCTTCTTAAGTAATGAACTTTTGATCACATATTCAAATTTTAGAGTTTTATTCACAATTCTCGCTAATATTCACCATCACTTATTTTAATATTTACAGTTACCTGTACAGCTATTTCTTCACTGTTTATTTATTACTAGAACACACGGTTGATACCAGCTGTGGTGTAACCTGGACCAGTGGGCAAAATTATTTTGATCAAAACCGACTTAGATGTGACAAAACACGACATAAGGAAACACGACAATTAGAAGCCCATGCCGTCGACTTAGCCCATTCCACCGTACCATTTCATCTCTCCCCTATTCTCTCTCCATGACACCTCCTATACCCTCCTATTCGACGTCAAATGAATTTTAATTAAAACACCCGTCAATACAAAAAAAACTACGAGGGGGAGGAATGGCTGAAGTAGGTCAAGATCCATCACATGAGATACCTCGAACTCCTGATTAAGTTAGAATACAAATTATTGAGAAAGTTGCGAAGGCATGACTGATTCTCCAGAGATTGACATTACTTTATGAAATCTAGTGGTCGATTTCGTAACTAATACTCCCACTTTACCCGCATTTATTCAATCCATCGTTCAAAAAAGTTGCGAGAATACTAAACCGCATATACGGCCTTCAATAATTGTATCCAGTGGTATCATAGTAACGATAGGCGATGCACTTTACTGTATTTCCTGCCTCCTGGTGTTAAGTGCGCTGCTGAACAACATGTTTAACTGGCACTATCTCACCAGCGCAGTCGCCTAGTGTGTTCTTCGCTGAACCATCCGGCTCTCGCGCCTAAACTATTTTATTTATCATTTCGTGATTCTGGGCGCGTCAACTGATAAGATTAATAGTCCCATAAGTATAATGCATTCTTTATAACGGGAGATGGCTGAGAAAGATGAGATCCGGCATGCGGGAGTCTCCTCATCCAAGTACCTCCCACCAACGGGAAACCTCCCCAGCTGGAAGAAGCTTTAAGCTCCCGACTTATGTGGTAGTGTAGTGCATGTAAGTGTAAGTGTGTGTAAGTAAGAGGTGAGGATAGGACATGGAAGAGGAATGATTTATCACGCGCCCGCCGAGGCCCGTTTGTTAGGATACTGTACCGCATAAGCCGTGTTTGATCGTAGGAACCTCGGAAAACTAACGATCAGAGCAGACGGAAATTAGAATTCTCCTTCTAAAACTGCATCTGAATTCGAGCATCGTTGGGACTCGAAACTTATTACCTCCCGGTCAGAGGGACTGCAGTGACATCAGTTGATGCCCTGAGCCACCTGAGCCGGAGCGCCTAAACGAGCAATAAATAGATTTAAAGCTTTTAATATTGCCTGTCATATCCCTACATCATTTTAATGTATTTATTCAATTAGTTAGGTCAGAATAGTCTAATACTATTCATATTTTCTTTATTCTATTAATTACAAAATATTCATTTTGCAAACACCTAAGTGTTGGCGGGGTCTGGATGATGTCACACTGTCTCGTAATTTCTTAGGTAATTTTCTATATTAATTAATTTCCATCAATTTGGTGTTAGTTAATTTGGAACTGACTGTATTCTTTCTGTATTTTGTTGGTCGTAAGCAGACGGGTCTGATTTCCTTACATTGTTGTATAAGTAATATTTTTCAGCCAATGCACGGAGTACCTATAATTCCTGTAAAATTTACATTTAAAAGCGAAAACAACCTGTGATATGCTTTACATAGAGCATCTACGTGCCTGCTTCCGATTGAAAAGCTCCAACTATTCTGAAAACGGAGCTTGGTTAGAATTATCATTTAATTGCCGAATCCATTGTCATTTTGGAGCCGCTCAAAGGTACCTGTACATTCCATTTACTTTAACATTAGCTATATTTTTTTACATGCAGATCTACTAGAGGTGAGGGCTTGGTTCAGTACATTATTGTCATTTATAGCAATGGCCAAATGATTCATCACCAAAAATTATGTGTTATGATTTTATTTTTATTTTTAAGACAATTACATTAACCAATTTTTGTACATATATTTATATTCTTGTACATTAAAATATATTCATGCTGTGGTATACAGTAACAGCAAGATATTACACATTTTAATGCAACTTGAAGTAACAATATTAGTAACAATAAATTATAATTATTATAACTAGTAATTGATCATTATCGTTGATCCGGCCTCTCTCACCCATTAACATTCCCCGACCTCAAATAGAAACTGGTGTACAAATGTTATTAACACTTGTTTGGTATTTGCAAAGGACTTTTAAGCCTCTTAGTTGTGTATACTCGTACTTCGTGAATCATAATAATTTTATTCCAGAAATTTCAAATGTAATGCAACGGCAAAAAATTCCAATGTCTTATTCTATCAGAGGTTTTTTGGTTAATAGAGTTCGCATTCAGAAATTAATTATAATCTTCAAAAGTCTTTTATTTTATTCCTTCACATTCGTGAAAATTTAAGATCCCGATCCACTGCCAAATGGTTGCATTAAGTATTAAAATCAATTATAATATTTAATGATAGTGCAGAAGACAAATCGATACATCATAATTATTGAAATGCACGATTATTGAATATACAGTATGACATTCTCTTTATTCCCTGATACCTTTAATTTTTTTCAATTCTTATGTAATTTCTTAAAAATATATTTTTGTACATGATTCTATCACTATAGTTTACAAAAATATAGATATGGAAACATGGCATGTTATTATATTGCAAGAAATTAACGTAGAGTGTCAAGTAGATAAGTTGATACAACGCTACATCTCAAACAAATGTTTATTGATTTTTGTGATACCTTTCAACAAATCTCATTATTTCAAAAGTAACGCCTTCAAAACCAATTATCAGTTACCCCAAAATAATGTGAAATATTATGTCCGGATGAAATAACTCTTGTGTCAAAAATGCAAGTAAATTTCAGATGTAAGGAATAGAAGAAATACAAAATACAGCGTTGGAGTACAAATGGATTTTTTCAGTAGAAAAGATTACCTAACCCTTAAAGGGATCTTTCAAGCTAACATTTTTAATATTATTTTTATTTCGTTTTTCACTATTTCACGGGTAGGCTGCCGTTGCCAACCTCTGAAATACTTTCTGGATCCATCCATGTCCTAAATAAATTCAGTGACGGGAACTTAAAGGACAAATAAGAAATGCCATATTTTTAATTTTTCATTTGGCAGTCCCATTACATGGGGAGACATTTACAAAAATATAGTTTATCTTTGGTCTCAAACGCTGTACATCACGAAGCCCATTTTATGCCTACAGAGACCTGGCTAGATCTTGTGGTGCCCGAGACGTACTTAATGTTCGAAAATGGAAAATGAAAAAAAAAATGTTCTGGCGAAAAATCAGACAAAAGCGTTGGTGAAGAAAGACGATTGCGGTGATAAGTGATTAAATGAATGAGTGGAAATGACGATAGAACGCTTTTATAGATGAATGGTGCTATTTCACAAGATTTCAATGGGATTTAGGAAGATAGGGGTTGTATCTAAATAATGCAAGATATTAATGGGAGAAAGATTGGTGTGCCAACTTCAGAATTGGTGGTCCCTATTGTCCGATTTAAATCATAGTAACTTGTGAGAGATTATCAGCTGTAACGCAGTTATCCAATCGGGGTCTTGAATACCAAAAATTAAAGACGTAACAAAGCTCCTGATTGAATAATCGCGTCCAGCTGATGATCTGTCAGAAGTCCCTATGTTGAAATCGGACAATAAGTACTTTAACCCCCTCTCCCCGATGCAATAGAAATGTATCATTTGAGAGAGCCCTTGGGCCCCGTCTGGCCCCCTGCCGGCCCCAGCGCTCTAGGCCGCCTTTTTGTCGCCGTCGGCGGCGTGCAGCGGGGGCAGAAGCCTGTCAACCACGGAGTGGTCTTTGGCGGCCTCCTCGGGGATCTCGGGCGCGTAGGCCGCCCATTCCGGGTGCGAGCCGTCGCCGTAGCGCGTCGCCACCCGCCGCACCAGCGACGAGGGCGCCGTCTTCAGGTCGTACGCCCAACCAATGCGCTCGAACAGCTTGATGATGTGCATGGTGGTGTTGAGGTGGCCGTACTCCGACGCTTTGTAGTCCCAGGGGAAAACATGGTGGTAGTTGTGCCAGCCTTCGCCCATGCACATGAAGGACACGAACCTATTGTCAGCTGGGTTGATGTATCTGGAAAGAAGCGTGTTGTAATGTATTAAGAAGGAGAATTATGTCTTAATGTCCAAAACAAGTAAAGCGCTGAAAAGCGGGCTAAACATTTGAGAGCTTGGTATATGCGTATGTGGATGTTAGAAATTCTTCATTTAACAATTCTGTAATTTATGAAGTAAAATGAAATGTAAATTGTGATGTTCTCTCATTAAGTTGTATAATATGTTTTACTAGACTCGTTAACTCATCTGTTGGTATAAGGGTAATTGCATAACCTAGTTGTCTGTTATAGATTGAACTTATATGACTTTTATTTACCAATACGTTGTACTAGCTTAATTAAAGGCAACATTCTAGTCGTAATAAATGTA
This sequence comes from Gryllus bimaculatus, assembly GCA_017312745.1. Taxonomy (NCBI): domain Eukaryota; kingdom Metazoa; phylum Arthropoda; class Insecta; order Orthoptera; family Gryllidae; genus Gryllus; species Gryllus bimaculatus. The sequence goes on along the minus strand of BOPP01000008.1, from coordinate 4,029,476 downwards.
TAACTATGTCTCATTAGTAACCGTTGAATTCCGTTTTAAATAAATATGCAGGCAATAGTTGTGACAGTCATCGATAGTAGTATGTCCGAAACTATTGTGAAATTACTATTTTTATGTAACTGATTAAAAGATAATTTTTTAAGAGACTTCATATAAACACTACTAGTTCATTTCGATGTCTCCATCATGTATGTGGTGTTAAGTAGCACATCTACAATTTGCATGGTTAGTTGAGATGTTGTGTTTCAGTTCAATTTTGTCAATAATATTTCAACTTTTATCTGTAATCGAGTTTATAGTATTGAAACAAACGAAATTTACAATTTAATAATCAAATTATTTTTTTAATTCTTAAATTTATTTCACTTCCTTGTTGTCAAGCTTCTACGTCAACATTAATCGAGGAGGGAAGGACCGCTCGGGCTCATGTTCTAAAATACTTCAGGTATTCAAAATCAATTAGTAACTAATGACAGCAACTGACAAAAATGTCACTCTGGTGACAAATAACGAGAACTTCAAGAAGACAAAAAATACAAATTAAGCTATTAAGCGAGAAAAATAGATCTCAAAAACACATTAACAGAACGTATTTAAATAGGCCAGGCAAGCAAATCACATCAGAAAATATCTTATGACATAAGGTGTTGAAAAAGAAAAACGACAAGATCCTGGTTTGAAATTGCTCAAATTAATGATGAAGACTTGCAGCACTTAGAATACCAAACGTCGAAAAGATGTGCTTGGAAAGTTTTAATGATTGTAAAAGAAAGATCTTTAAAATACAAATACTACTTGTCATTGATTAATTCAATGAAATTGGAATAATTATTTTATTTATTTAATAGGTAATTATTACAAACGAATTAGATTACTTGATCCTATGTGGCTAGGCCGAAGGCCTTTAAGCCATTACAATACCTACATCCTTTCGCGTTCTAATCTTTCGAATTCTGGTATTCACCCCAAATGGTCTCTCCATCGCATCAAAGCCGCGGAAAAGAGACCACAAGGTACGGCTCAGGAAAAAAACCCCTGAAGGGGGAAAAACCTGCCGTCAGAAGCCGAGTACATTCTAATCTATCTGAAGTTTATTTTAGCTATTTTATTTCCTGGCGCGGGCGTCCCGCCGTCTCCTTCCAGTGCTTGGCCTCCTCAGCACCTGAAACCAAACGGCGCCACAGAAGATCGTCCGCACCAACGCCTCTGCCCTTACATTTTCGATCCCCCCTTTCCTTCACCCCCTAATGTGCTTATTACTATGCCAGTTTTATTTTATTTATTGTATTGACCAGTTATTTACCAATTGACTACGACTTATGACTTATTTCTGTTTACTGACTGTTTACTAACTTAACATAAAATTACGTACTTATTGTTAGCTTATTGACTTATTTATTTCTCTCCAGTCTAGGCTCCGCTCAAGCTAACCAGTGCTGTTTTCCCACTCCCTAATTTCAGTTTCCCTAATGGTCCGGACCTTTTCTAAAAATAATACTAAACTAAAGTTGATTAATATAAGTTTCTTTTTCTCACCATGTTTTTCAACAAAAATGTTTCTCTTCTTGAAATAAGTTTTGCTTACTCCTAAAAATCCAGTCAACGTAAATTCTACATTTCCTTAAGTTCTCAATACATAACTTTCGTAGGATTTAGCATAGTAAAATATTATAAATGAAAACTTAATTTCAAAGTTATACTTCAACTTACTGAAGTGTTTAACGATAATACAATTTTATTTATAGTCAATAACTTGTGAAGTTTTATTTTTAATAATTCATGAATAATTATTTCTTTCACTAAGTTTATGTAACACAGATTAAACATGAGAGTTATTTGGAGTTATTATTTAATCATATTTTATTTATTTATTATATTTATAGTTTTGTGTAAGATGCACAATGACAAAAGAAACATAATTCAACATTGCCTTACTTAAACTGAAATATCGAGAAGAATATAATGTAGGGTCTATTTGAAATTTGTCAACCATGTTCTTTAAAGGTGGATTCTTATAGCGTTTCTGCATTAAAATGTTTCTACAAAATACTCTGACGGATATATCACACATATTTATATATTTTTTGCATTATGTACATTTATGCATTTTTACGTCTTAAATACGTTATATACGAAAAAATAAAGAAAGAATTAACTGGAAAACTTACATTCCCGCAGCATCGCTAAAGGGAATAAAATAACTTTAAATAGGAATGTTATGCATCACTTGCGTACGTATCTTGAATTAGCTAAAGAAGCAATTAAATTATACATATTTGATGTTGGAATGAGAACTTATTTCTTTAATCGTGAGTTAAATTTTCACTCTCAACATTTAATACTTCTTGAGGTGATGCCTATGCAAAAAAAGACTGATTTGAGCAGGAGTGTCGAACTCATTAAGCCCCTGACAATTTTTCAAACATCTGAAGCTTACTGGAGTATTTAATACATATTTGTATATTATGTTAATGTCCAGACTTCTCCTCTATTCTCAGTTATTTTACTTTTTTCCATTAAATGAAATAAATATAACAATTTACATTAGCGTGTAAAATAATTTTCACAATTGTGCCAGTCAAGAAACACTTTGTATGGGTTTCCAAGGCACCTCCACTGCGAATCAGAATGCTCATTCAGAGCATCGAAGTTTCTGGTCTCGTGGAATTTTGCAGCTGTAGCGGTTTTGATACCTTTGCCAGAGCAGCAACTATGTCACTGCAAGCCGTCAAAGTTCAATGACACATTCAAGTTTAGTTTTTATAGATTTATTTCATTTTTATTTTCTAGCATTAATGTCGCATTCCAGTTTGAATTATATCTTTTCCACATTATTCAATTACTTTTGTCTTGACTAATATTTACTATTATGATAATCATTATGAATTACTCAGGGTAACCATGAATTTTTAATTTTTTTTATCGAGAGTAGGTGCCCTTGACTTTTATAGGGAGCATTAGCCATTTCATACTGAATCTGTTTTTACACCCGGGTTGTTAGCCCTGGGGGATGATGATGAAAACGACAATCACAAACATACAGACACAAATACAACCATGCCCGAGGCAGGACTCCACGATCCTTCCGTCCAAGACCACTACGCATTAGTGCCTTGGCGATCTCGGCTATTTGGATCCGCATTATTGTTATTTTTCTTCTTCTTCTTCTTACTATTATTATTATTATTATTATTATTATTATTATTATTATTATTATTATTATTATTATTATATGATGAATGTTGTTCTTACAGTTCTCAGATTAATTTTTCAAATCAAATAGCAGTAATAACTCTTTTAGACCTAAGTCATTCAACAAGACAGTAAGAAACCAAAGCTTAGATCTTACTTTGCTTTAATTTCTTAATACATAGATTTATTTTATTCCGTATGTTATGGAATAAAACAATCTAAATCATAAACTTTGATTTTCGTTTGTATTTAATGATTTGTTTCCCAAGGTCCATCCCTGTATTTTTGTTTATTTATTGAGTTATTCGGTTTGACTCTTTCAAAGCGTGATTCAACAACAGCAGTACTCACTTGTTGAAAGGATGTCCTCCGTAGAGATGAGCCGCGCTGTTCACACTCCACACGAAATTGACTCCGATTACCCATCTCGCCATGCACGCGCAGAAAGAAGCCATCCAGTCCTCGTTCCAGAAATAAACAGGCACCACAGTGGGTATTAAGAAGCAGAGCACGTAGAACATCTTGAGGTGATGCCTATGCAAAAAAATACTGATTTGAGCAGGAGTGTCGAACTCATTAAGCCCCTGACAATTTTTCAAACATCTGAAGCTTGCTGGAGTATTTAATACATATTTGTATATTATTCGACTTCTAATTTCCTATTCAATTCTCACTTCTAAAGATATATTATATTAATAGACACCTGAAAGCAATTTAGGAAACGGAATAATTAAGAAAATATCAAATATACTACTTTCTGACTGGAACAAAATTATCAAAAGACATATTATATTAATGAAAAAACTAAAGCATGCAATTCTTTTCTTACTACTTACTACTATTAATTGATTATTGACAATTATATTAAAGTAAACGGTCAGAAATGAATTCCATAAAACGCATGTATAACATTAGTGTTACTTCGACGTTCATTATTATATGTCGATTTCTTCAATACTTATAATTAATTGATTTATTGTTGCATCAACCAGATCATTAGCGACATTTAAAGTGTTTTTATACGATGTTTTGTTTAACTTTTCACTTGTGATATATTTATCGCTGGCTACCAATAATTTGCAGACACATATTGCATTACCAGAACATTACACATATAGTTTTATGAAATACTTATGGCTTCCACAGCATATACTAGTTGCATATTACAGTAGTTACACACCACAGCACATTACAGTAGTTGTGCAAGAACATTTTGGCAAGACATTTTCAGATTTTTGCAATATGTAAAAAGACTTATTTTAGCACGTTAAAATCAATTAAAATTAATAATCAATTATTTAAAGTTTTGAAAATTTCGTACTCATACCGTCAAAGACTCACCTATGAATATAAATATTGTGTGTTTATAGTCTATCCATGATAAGGCTTGTGTAACACATTAAAGTCAGAAAACATTGTCCACTACTTTAAAACATTTTTTTGTGGAAGTGAAATGAGCCACCTTGTCATGGATAATCAATGTCCGCCGTCAAAGACGACCTCCTCTGATGTGGCAGAGAAGTGCATTTACCGCTCTTTGGGAGACGTAGGCAAGTTTTAGTGGGGGGAGAAGAGTAAGGGAAGGATTGTTCCCTTCCTTGGGAAACATTACTAACACGGTCAATTAAAGTGATGTGACAGTTTTGATGAATAATATTCTCGAAAGTGAAGGAGATTAACGATAGTGTTCAATACTAAACAGGCAAAACGAATGCCCATAGAACTGGTCTGATATTATGAAACTTGTGGTGATTAAACAGCACATATTTTCTTGCCTTTAGTAATGATTATGTAAAACTATTTATACCTTAATTTACCTCCGAATGAACGCATCTCAGTTGTCATTTTTTGTAAAACGCATTACAAATAGTGGAAATTTGGTAAAAACCAAAAATGTCCAAGAAAATATCATCACAAATTTGACAATTAACTGCTTTTTATACAGCTAAATCATGTTACAACAGTGAGACGTAATTCACAGAAATTCGCGAGACACGACGCGGAAAGCCGATGTTGCATTCCATTTTGATATTCCCTAAAGGCTAGCAATTTTTATTTTATATACTATTTCAATTAGGTTTTAAATAATTTCTGAAATATTAATTTCTAAACGTTTAATTTCTAAACCTCGAAAGTAGAGAGACGATCAAAAATAAAATATACAAAATGTAACTTACGTAACATCCAACACTTCTAAAATTACTTTCACGAAGCACCGGAGGCGCCGGAGCAGGCGACTTCGTTAGACACCAAATAACTAAAACAATACTAATCCTTCCAAAAATTTAACATGACGTTATTCTGGAGGGAATGGATGATCGATTTTTGCTGAACACATTTCATTAAGAAAAAAGTGTTCATCTTCATAATTGTTGTTGTAGATGTGTAGACCTGTGATACACATCAGCCTCATCTTTCAGGTATCTTGCCCCAAGCAGCGCACTGCCCCAGACGGGAGAAGCTCCAAGATCCCCGTATATGGGTTAGTGAGTGCGTATATGTGTGTGAGGGAAAATATTGAACAAGGAAGAGGAAGAAAAGATAGCGTGCGGTTCCATTTGTTAGGGATCCCTCCAGTATTCACCTCACATTGAATGGAGAAACCACGGAAAACTACCGATCAGAGCAGCCGTCCATTGACATTCTCCTCCCGTCGACGGCTGAATTCAACTCAGCTTTATAGCTGGTGCTAAAACTCCAGGAACACCGCCGGATCGCGAACCCTAGGACCTCGTGGTGAGAGTCGCTGCAGGGTCTGCGGCAATAATACTGGCGCTGGAACCGATGGAAACGAGAGGGTGGCACATGAAGTGGAGCGGGTCGTACTTACTTCCTTTGGAACTGGACCACGGGATCGGCGAGGACGTCGCTCATGTCGACGGTCTGGCCGCGCCGCACCACCTCCGGGTGCTTCTTCACCATGAGCCAGCCCACGTGCGAGAAGAAGAAGCCGCGCCGCGCGTTGTGCGGGTCGGCGTCCGTCTCACTGAACTTGTGGTGCACCCGGTGGTCGCGCACCCAGTCGAAGATGCTGTTCTGCAAATCAGCCAACAGCACATTAGGTGATTGATTAGTGATTCCCGGTGCGCCAACTGTTAAGGTCACTGCTCCCGTAAGTGTTGTGCATGCTTTTATCGCGGGAGGTGGCGGCGATCTTGGTCTACTGGTAGGCGAGATCCGGTGCCGACCTACGTCGGCTTACGGGGATTTCCCCCAACCAGGTACCTCCGTTCAGCGGGGCACCGCCTCAGCCGGGACAAGCTCTAACGCTCCAAACTGGTCTCCCAACATATAAAGTACTGTAATGCGTAAGTAAGGGGTGAGGAAAGGACACAGAGGAGGAAGGAAAGATCGGGCGCGGTCCGGTCCGTGGCGCGTTTGTGAGGGTGTTGATCTGGGAAACCACGGAAAGCTGACGATCAAAGCAGCTGGCCGCTAGAATTCCCCGCGAGGCAGCGACTAAATTCGTCCTAGCTGACAAGCTAGTGTCGGTACTCGGACCCTAGGACCTCTCGGTCAGAGTCATTGCACTGACATTAGTTGATACCCTGAGCCACCTTCACCGGTACATTTGAAACAGTCACATACACCAATTCATATTGAGGATCAGTTAATTATATACGAGTATAAAACGGACCAAAAGCGAATTAAACTTGAAATGGTTATGTTGAATTTAATGTGAATGTGTGATCGGTGTAAAAATATCCAGTTCATGAGAAAAGTACTCTCTCGGATTTTAGTAAACATTAATCGTGATGTACTTGCACTTAAAATGCTCAGTGCATCTCTGAATATCTCTATAAAAAACTGTCAGCATGATTCAATGACAAAATTGGATAATTTTCTCTCTTTCTAGTTACATACTAACATTACAGTCAATAAGGCACTTTGCAAATTATATTACAATACTATTAATATTACGAAGGAAGTGACATTGTGTTCTCAATTATTATAAATGTAATTTGAATTTAAATTAATATGATTTCTTAAAGACATGACTCTTTCATGGCTGATGAACTGTTTCCAAATTTCGAAACATTACATAATTATTCTCAACAGCCAAATAGCTGCTAATGTGCTCCCTGGCTCACGTTATCAGCAATAGATTCAAAAAGTACCTCGGTTGAGTGAAATTAATATAATTTTCACTTAACAGAAGAATATCTTTTCACAATATCAAGCAAATAATATTCTTCTTTTGAATTTTGCTGTCCAATGTTTAAAAAAATTGATATGTTCAGGAAACAGAAAGAGATCATAAAATTGAAGTTCCTATTTAATTATACACCACTTATTTCATTACCTAAATTAACGTGCATGGCAATAGGGAAAATTAGGATGAATTGCAGTTCCACAACATAAATCAGTAAATGATCGGCCGAAAACTAAATAAAATATGTAAATTAAATGTTAAGCCGGTTCCAGAAAGGAGGTTTTTGCTACAAGTGTTTCTCGAGATGGCTAAAGAATTACCAGGTTGCAATATTACGTATCCGTTACAAATAATGCGAGGAAAACGCAGCAGCACCACCAGTTTCTCGCGTTTTATACGTCATGCATTAACACATGTTCTCTCTATGATCTAGATGTCTTTCGTGTCTGAAATGAACCTTCTGATAAAGAGGGTAGTGAGTGTAATACGCGACGAATGCTGTTAATTATGTGTTTACAGAGTGCGTGTGCTTCTAATGACTGTAATTTAAGGCGTTGCCGCTAGCATAAGAGACTAGTCCACAAGTTTATCAATACAAATGTTTTATGACGCTTAGCTGAAACTTGATTCTTACCAGAAGCCTTATGCGAGTAGTGTTAAATGCTGCTATATCCTTTCGAGTTTATTTTGCGGCGGAAAGGGGCACATTTAAGAGATGTTAAGTTGTTTCGATAAAATCTAATAAAGAATAAAACAGTGGCATGTAATTTTGAGTTACTAAGTGACAAAATTGTTATTTTCAAACTCCTCCCGTAATGAACGCTTAATAGAATGGTTCACGTCTCATTTTCGTTGAAATCCAAGATTTGGCAAACATTTTAAAAATTAAAAAAGTTTCGTCGTTCTCCTACAACTAAAATTTTGAAGATAGAGATTTCTTTCTTTAATGAAGTCTGTTATTTAAAGAAAAATTTTGAAATAAGCTCATGTACAATTTTTCGAAAATTTGAGTATTTTCGCGTCATTACAAGCAGTTTTTAAGTTTGTTTAAACATTTTTTTCTCAAAAGCGACACAACTTTTTCAAATTAAATTTTGAATTGATACCTTATTTCACGTGGCGAGACTCGCGCCATCAGGTCCGCTGTTCCGTCTGGCCACGCAAATTTCGCTACGCTCCTTTCACCCACTAGCGAAGGAAGGAGGTCTTTCTTAGGCGATGAAACAGGCGATTTGAATTTATCTCAGAGGCGTTATTTAGACTTGAGGATACTTTACATGCAAGTAAATCTACTAACATGGGGAAGCCGGCTTTACTTCCCCTCCGAAGGAAAGCGTACGAAAAAAATACACGGCTTCGATCGGCTTGAACCCGCCAACTTGGGTATAACAGTCCGATAAGCTAACCGTTACAACATCGCCGCCACCTTTGCCCTCAAATAGCGCAAAGGACTCTTAAGAGTATAGTGCAGGCATCATATTTGTTGAAATAGCGGATACTTTGAAAATTGCAAGAATTCAATAGGCCGCGACATCAGGCAAATCGATTGGGAATATCAATTTTGGTGAAAATCGGCGGATCGGTTTCGCAGCTAACGTTGTGCGCAGACGGACGGACAGACATACGAATATACAATTTGCTGTCAATCGCTTTTTCGGTATCAAGGACATACGAAACATAGATTCTGGCTTCAACAAGTGTTTCAATTTTTTTTTCTAAATTTAACATCTTTTTCGTTGCCAGTGCAATACTTTTTTTTCTGCTGAAAATTCGCGTTTTTTTGCGCAGCATTACCTAACTTCCTCTTAACAGCGGAAGCGAGAAAGTAAAACACTAGAGGTGCGACAACAGTACATACTTTCTCGGGTGATTGAAAATACTTACGTAATATTAAAATATTGTAATTTCTGCCATACTAAAAACTCAGTTATAATTTTTAAATGTCTAATTCAAACAAATCGCATCTCGTGCTTATGTGCATTTATTTTAAGAAGAGTAGTGATTTCTTACTTTTAGAAATAAAACTAACATAAAAAATTAAATACTACAGTATTTCTTTTTTTAATACTTATACACTGATTAATGTGTAGGCTAGTCTCCAGAAGCTCCTAGCTCCTCCTTGTGAGACATATCCTGAGCAAGTATACCTAGAGTAATTTGACGTTGCTTAGACCTTAGGGGCGCTAGTGCGCCAATTTTGACGTTTTATTTTAATACCAGATAGCGCAGCCCAACATACAATATCATCAATCTTATCCAGTAATTTAAATCAAAACTCTGATTGGTGCTAAATTGCTGGAGAGTTTAATTTTGCCAGGATCGGCCAAGTATCTTTTCTGGAATCCTTTTTATATGCCGACAAGTGTGACATGAATGCTGACAATTTTTGGCTCGTCAAAAATCCTCCGCTTTGTCTGTGTTTTAACCCACGAACTTCAAGGGGCCGCAACATCAGCCAGATCAACTGGGAAATATCAATTTTGGAGAAATTCGTCTGAATAGTTTAAGCGCTAGCGTTGGTCACAAACAAACGGATAGACGGCTGGATGGACAGACAGACGTTTTGCAATTATTCGATTTTTGGGTATCAAGGACCCAGAAAACGGATTTTGACTACACCAAGCGTTATCGGATTTTTTCCTACATTTGCCAACTGGATTTATTCACTTTTTCATTACCAGGTCCCAGCAATAAGAGTTTTTCTGCCAAAAATACGCCATTTATAGCATTACATAACTTTCTCTTCTTAAGAAGTACCTTCTTTAGGGCGAGAAAGTAACATTGGAAATGGGAAATTCAAATTTCCCGATTTTCGTTTGATGGGGTTTCAATATATAATAAGCCCGACGCGTCGTAGAGCGTCAATATTATATAAGCGTAAATGTTATAAGAAGGAGAAGTGCACCGATTAATATTTGAGGGTTACAATGTTCTCTATTTCAATAAAAAGGTTCATTTAACTTAAGTAAAGTCGGGAAGAAATATATAGAGATATGCGTGAGGTAATGATATCGTAGTTTCGAGTACATTCATATTGGACCACATTGGATGGCATTTAGTTCTGGATGTTCAAATTCTTTGTGCAATTATCCTTGCTTGTCTGTATGATGTGCTGGAAATACAAAATAACTTCACCATAGTATTTTTCATGTAATATTGTATACTATTTAAATTTTTCAAAAAGTAACGCACGAGTTTGGAATTTTTGAAAGCAAGTGGGCAGCAAAAATGAATTGTTTTCGCGTGCTTTCTCCTTTACTGCTTTCAGGGACATCTGCAACAGTTTAATTTCTGTTTGTAGGCATTATTTATGAAGAGATTAATTATGGTTTTCTTTGGTTGTAAGTCTTCATTTAAAATACAATGAAAATTTAAAGAATAAACTGAGAATTCACTTGGACACACGGCGAAAAATAATGGTATGTATATGAAAAGAAATAATACTGTTATATAAAGAACGTCTTATAAGAATTTTCATAAGACCATAACAACGAAAACTGAAAACAATCCCATATGTGGCGATTTTAGCTAAAATTGATAAGAAAATATGCGCCCAATGTTTCCAGTGCCCAAATCCGCATGTGCGCATTTTTCCAAGATGCCCCTTGATTGCGATGTGTTGATATAAACAGAAACTGTTTCATAATAATATTACGTAATCTTTATTATGGGAGAGAAAGTATGAGCTGTTTTAGCGCCTCTAGTTTCTATTTTTGAAGTCAATTAGAGCAAAATGTAACAAAAATACTTCACGAAAACTACGTTAACTGGATTTCTAACCGCGAGCGCGTACCGTAGCAATTTTATTAAGAGTAATCTTTTATATTAGATTACACATGTTCCTTTCATACTTATTGATGCAAAAATTTCCATTGTCGTGTTCAAGATCTTATGCACTAAGACCGAAATTGAAGATCCTTCCTGTAATTTAAAAGTTTCCGCTATTTGCCTCAAGGCCACGTCACCCAGTGGCCAGAGAATTGCCCTGTGTGACCCCGCCTTAGAAAGCCGACTCAAGTCGGGTGCCCGACGTTGAGTTGGCGACAGTTGCGTCATACGTATAAAAAGCAGAGCAACTCGACACTTAGCAAAATTAAATAAGCACTCGGCTTCAGTTATATGTGCTTTTTACTGTTCTCTGAAATAAGTGTTCAATAACAGAACTAACAGAATTTAAATCTTTACAATTTAGCAAAAGGTATACCAAAGATTTTTCTACATTAGGAGCAGGGGCGGGGAACAGGTTCAGCCAATCATAAATAATTTTTCATTTATATAAATAATTCGAATAAATAAATGTTCATATAAATATTTTCATTTATGCAGAATAGATAATGTATTTTTATTTGTTAACGTGTAGTTAATTTACACTGCATAAAGTTAACAAATGATATACTGAATGCCTAAAGAGCTAGAATAAAATAGCAAGTGTATTCTAGCACTTTGTGTGCGCAATAGCAACTTAGAAATGTGGTTTGGATATCGAAATGTGTAACTGATATTTATTATGATGAGGAAATATATTAATTTCATCTTTTTCTGCTTACATATTCATCTTTTTATTGGATCTCTTAGCTTTTAAATGATTACCATTTACACAAGATTAAAAATACGTAGATTGTGCGAACTATACTCAAGATATTTTGTCAATATAAATTCCTATAATATGGGGCCCATATTATGGGAATCATACTCTGTGTCACAGAAAAGTTGAACATTACAACCTGTGTGCCCAAAGAGGTCAAAGCGTGTCTCGCGAACCGTATGTTGCTCTTGTAGTGTAGATCTCGCAAAATTCTGAGGAAGAAATGAAAATTATGTAATTTTGACTTTGAAACGTTTTTTCGTGTTACGTGGACGTTAGGTTTCACAAACCGGTTCGCCATCCATCGATGTGCATCAACAGACACCAATAGCTCTTCCTTAACAGAAACTGTGAGGACATCCTTAACTAGTCTCGCGTAATATTTCAAGCAGTTACCAACCAAAATTGGTACGCGAAAATGTTTGATTTATTAAACATAAATTTAAATATTTTACTAATAGTGTTTCAGTTTACTAAATAATATAATTTGTGCTATTCAGCTTTTAGACAGCTATAAATATTAGATGCTTACAGCTTAAGAACTTATGTTTAATATTCGAAACACCATTTACTTTTTCTAAACATGTCACTGCCAGGCCTCCCAATTGGCTTACTCCTGTTATATAACATACATTGTGGATATAACTTATTCCCGAAAATGAGTTTTCTGAGGTACGAGGTAACCACGTACACTCAAACAACGGAAGAATTCATAGACAGATGATTGCATGTGATTATTTCCATTGTTTGTGAAATTCAAAATAAGAAGATTAGATCTGGTGGCCTGAGCGACATCGCTTTAAATGAAGATAATAGCATTCACAGCGTCAGCACACTTGTCATTCAGCGCTTCAATAGGATGTTAGAACTACAATCACGCGACGTTTAAGAGACCTTTTGAACTATTCATGTGGGGTCTCGTGTCTCGTCATTAATGGCGAAGCAATTTCGCAGAGATATTCATCCATCGGTCAGTTACTGTCAGTTTGCTGATCGGTATGCAATGATATTAAAAAAAACATTCCGTTAATGGAAAATATGTAAAGAAATACGAAGATTTCAATATTGAGCACATGTTGTAGTCAATTTTAGTATTTCAAATGTTTTTTTTTGGTAAAAAATTTCACCACATCGCGTTATTCCTAGATGCTCTATTGTTGGGAGCAGTGCCTGAAACATGGAGGCGAGGGTTGGAGATTGTGAAGAATACGAATGTTCGTATCTTGCATAGAAGACGTTGGAATCATGTAATATTTGTAATATTCGTTCAGAAATAGGAGTGTTGAAAATAATCTCATTTTATTTCACTCATCATCCCGAATAATAATGTACTTGATACCTGTATTTTTATTAATGTGATTTTATTGTCATATTCCTTTTTTTTAGGAAAAAATTGACACTTTTTAATCTAATTCAGAACAAAATTCAAAAAGAAATACAGTTGATACTAGCAAAGAATTCCAAAAATCTAAGTCGTGCACTGAATACCACAATTATCAGGAACATGAAAAAAATGACTGCAAAATTAAAATCATTTTGCGAAAATATTTACAATAGAAAAGGAAGGAACTAATTCATTTCAACTAATTTACTTTAGCTCCGCCAGAAAAATAATTAAAAGTTCTTTGAACAGTCCCTGTGAGTGTGAAGGTAATTTAACATTTGAGATATTGATTCAGACTGAACACAATGTTTAATAATGAACAATCAGTAAAAGCTTTCCATTATATTTTTCTCTTACTCTCCCTTCTGTACTTTTTGATAATTAGATGATTTTCTGGTGTTCTTTTTTTAAATTAATTTTTCTTGTTAAAATCTACCTGATAACACAAGCACACAAAATGAATTGTCAGATCCAAAGATTTGACTCATCGCGGAAAAAACAGCTGAAATTGTCAATTGTACGGTGTTTTTCGCGACTAAAAAACTGGAGGGTGGTGGCGCAATTGTGTCTTCAGATTCGGATTCACCTCCTTGACATACACAAAATAACACGTGTCAAGTCTTTGGGGATGACAACAATCTCCAAAAACAAAGAAAATACAATTTCACGGTGTTTTTTAGAGGTTTGAAAAAATCTGGATGGTGAAAGCACATTTCTGGCTTCAGATTCAGATTTAGCGTGTCGACATACACAAAAAAACATGTTTCAAATCTTTGAGTCTAACAACTTATGTATTTTTGCATGCCTGTGTAATCAATGAACTCTCATCCTATACACATATGTCAAACACAATTTAGTATTTCAACAATTGTGTGAAATTCAATTAATCTTCCATGCGGAAGCAAATCCTTGATATTGTATGACTTACCATGCCAGCTAGACCGTGCCCAATCATCATGATGATACGTAGAGGCAGTTTGGCCTTATAGGAGCGATGCGTCCAGAGTCGGTGGGCTCCGCCTGTCACGCCAAAGCCAGCCAAGTGCGTCAAGAGGAAGGCTGTGGGCAGAATATTAATTCATTCGTTTATAAATATTTTTATGGGGAAAAGAACCCGTAGCTTGTGTCCTCAGAGCATCGCTGGATTTAGCAGGATCTGTCCAGAACACCTGCAATATAGATATAGGGATAAGGCAACGAAATAAAGTAGTAGTGCTACTAAATAGAGCGAACTTTCTCGTATACATTATTTTATTATTATCGTGACAACCGTGCTGCTATCTATCGGCGTCTAAAAGGCGTATCGAGACTTCTGGCGGTACCGACCGCTTTCTCAGGAACAATTCTCAGTGAAGGGGTCGCTCGCGCCCTTCACAAATCTTGCCGACTTATTTCTTGGACTTACCTGGTCCTCGCCTATTCTATACATGCATAAGCGAGCCCCAAGCCTGATCTCGGTGCCTGGGTGTTGGAATCCGATTTCTCATTTACTCAGGCAGATTCCATATAAATACACACAGTTTCCTGTCAAGCGGAGATATTATGGAAGGGTTATGGTATTAATGTGGTACACGAAAGTCAGAGAATGTTCTCCCACGCCAGAAACACAACACAAAACATAGATGCCTCCAGCGGGTTCTAACATACAGTCTTAGTGTCCCTATACTTGGACGCACCTGTCACAAGCCCCCGACAAGCGAGCCGTCGCATTTGACCATACTGCGAGTAAGACTGGCTTAGGTGGCTCAGGGCATTAATTGATGCCACTGCAGTGCCTCTGACCGGAGAACCTAGGGTTCGAGTCCTGTCGTGACAGGATTTTCGTCACTAGCTAGATAGCTAGGTCGAGGTCAGCCGCAATTATTGAAAAATTAAAATAATTCATCAAAACAGCGTTTTTTCATGTTAAATACTTTTAGTTTCCCCATACAACTTTTTTAAAAAAAATGGAAACTTGTTTGAAAAAATATTGTTTTTAATATTGTCCATAATTTCCTCAAAATCTCGTAAAAAACTGCTAATGTTTTCGAAAAATGCGTAGATGGACGGACGGACTTTTGAAAAAAAAGAACAATACTTTAATGGAATCAGGGGACCACAAAACATATAGTCAGCTGAAATGGTGATATCGATTTTTCGCGTGATTACATAACTTTCTCTATAGTACGCATATTACTCCGTATAATACATACGTATACAAAAATGTGAAAGTCTTCATTCTGAGTACTGCAGTTAGAGAAAGGGGTCGAAAAAATGTTTAACGTTTTCAAACGAAAAATGTAAATGATTGAATGCAAATCTGACCTGTGATCATTTTTATGCGTTCTATGACATATTCGAGTAACATATTTACAGGAAGAATTTGGAGTGCTTGTTAAGATAATTTTGAAAATTAATATGTACGGACCAGAGAATTAAAATATCTGTTTCAAATACAAAGGACTCCAACAGATCCCAGCTTGATTGGGGAATATCAATTTTGGAGAAAATTGTGTCTACGGTTTAGGCACAAGTGTTGTTTATAGACGAACGGATGAATTACGGAATACCACATATTACAAACTCACAGAACATGGACTCTGAGTATTATTGCGTATTCGACAAAGAATTACATACAGGAGCAAAAACGTATGAAACAAATTTGAACTTGACACTGCAACGCTAAGAAGTTAAATGCGATAATTAGTTTATTAAGTTCGTGTGTTGTATGTTATCATATAACTGTAAAAATGTAATCTTATAATTGATTCCTTATCCTTAACGAATAGTGGTATATTTACATCTAAATAAAACACAAAACGTTTAATTTATGAAAGTATTTGTGTTCTTTTGTTATACACATCAATTGTAATGTATGCCCTTTGTTTCGGGTTTAAAGGGATGATGTGTGTACAGCCGTGGGAGAAGCCTTGGCAACAGGCCGGCCCTTCTCTCCCCAGACACTGTACGGCTTCTACCGAAAGGGGATGAATGACGATTGTGTGCGGCGGCGGGCAAGCCACAAGGAGGTACATCTCTCGGGGGGGGGATCGCACCCACAGACTGTCTCAGAAAGGGTTTACTCGAAACTTCTAAACCGCCCATCATGTTTTCTGCTAATTAACTTAGCTGCTGCTTTATTGAGATATATTTCATACTCCCTGAAAATAACTTATATCCATCAATCATTCGCTTATGTCACTAATCATTAATCATTACGTTCTTCTTAAATCCCATCATCTAATTTTTGTAGCACTAGAACACCAAATAAATCGCATAAGAATTCTCTGCTATCCGAAGGTTGAAGGGGATCCTACAGTGAACGTTCGCCAACTAAGTTAATATAAGAACATGATATTGTTTCTTGTTGTAAAATATATGTGAAGGGTAATCTACTGTACGAGAAAAAGTAGAGTTACTGCTACAAAACGTTTTATATTTATCACTTTTTATTTTTAGCAACTGGATTTATCCACTTTTTCGTTACCATGACTAGAGTTAAGAGATTTGTGTCAACAATTCGCCGTTTTACGACGCATGGTTACATTGCTTTCTCTTCTTACATTAGTACGTGGAAGAAAGTAAAAATATAAACATCACACTCAACATTAAACACCTTCTCAAAATTAAATAACTTTAACAAAATGTAAAAATATATTGATAGATTGGTGGTTTAGTTTTCTTTCCTGTAATATTTTTATTGAGGATTATTTGAGAGCATAATATGAATGTGTTTCCACAACTTCTGATTTTTTCGATTCCCTAAATAAAATGAGATTTTGAGGTAATTTTTGAAAAATAATCTTTAAAATATTTTTATGTGGACAATTTTAGAGAGAAACTGGGTTTTTCGTTTTGGAAAATGTCGTTTGGGTTTTCTGAAAAAGAATAATTTTGAGCTAATATATATTCAAAAAGTTTGACCCGCTCAGGTGGCTTAAAGCATTAACTGAAATCACAGCTGTGCCGGCTAGAGCCGGGAGGTCACAGGACTCGAGCTGCAACGGGGGCAGGATTTTCATCACTCTCTAGATAGCTATGCAGAATTCATCCTGTCTGAACGAGAATTTTAGCGGCTGTTTTCCGTGGCTTCTTCAAGTCAAGAATAACCGGAAAAACCGAAAATGTTGGTAAACGCACACAAATTAAACGAGCCACGGTTACGTCGCCATCCTCACCTTCCTTGTCATATCTTTCACCCCTTTGACCACAAACGCACACACACACACACACCACACACACACTTTTACTACACTACTACACGTATGCGAGAGCTGGCGGTTGAGAGCATAGTCTTCCGCGGCCGGAGTCGGTCTAGGAGATGCCACGACCTAGGCATAGGTGCCATCGTTTCCGCCACAATTCTGCGACCTTCTTACATTTCGCTCAGAGGAAGGTCGCAGTTGGCACCTATACTTAGGATGCGTCTTCTCCCGGATATTTAGCCGAGAGCTTGTCGCTGGTGGGGCGATGTCCCGCAAGGGGAGATACCTGCGTGGGGACGAGTAAGTGGGCGGCGGATCTCGCCATCCACCCGGGGAAGGACGTCGCCATCGCCACCGCCACCACATGCACTGCCCAGTCGAAGTGGGCGCACCCGCAAACACAGAATAAACAATCACTCAACGGAAAACGTTTGAGATTTTCATTAACTGATTAATTAATTTTTTTCACACATTCATTAAATTATAAAAAAAACAACAAATGTAATGAAAATATTAACTAAGTGAAATATAAGTAAAAAAATAATTTGTCTATTTTTTAGAAAGCCAAAATCTTTTAATAAGTTGACGCTGATATTAAGTAATTTAGTACATTTGCCACTATCCGTACACAAAGTTTACAGAAAAAATTGAGCCATATTTTAATGCAAAAATATCCACGTATTTAAATTAAAATTGCCCGTTTCGCTCAAAGTTGCGAGAAGGCTGCTGATATTTGGAAACGTATATACAAAATGATTTAAATACATTAAATCTTGGACTATATTCCATTTAAAATAAATCTCTGCTGCAATGATGGTGGAAAAATACGAGAACTTTGAACTCGTCCCGAGATAACTCAAAATTACGGAAAACGACTAATAATTTGAACAATTTGTACGTGGAATGATTTACATACACGTTATAATACAAATTCTCTTTTACCTTTGTAAAGGCTTGTAACATGTTGAATTCTGATGAAAAAATAATAGCCATACAAAGATATAACATAAACTCAACAGTTTTCAGAGAATAAAATCTTGAATGTTAAAACTTCAAATCCGTTTTTGGTAAAACAAAAATGAAAAGATTCTGTTCTTTAACTTTCATAATATATTATCTAATTCATTGTACTGAGTTGCTACAATTAAGTTGAACTGAATAATTGAGAAATGTACTTTTTTATTATCGAAACGTTACTAAATTTTATGAACAAAATAATATTGAAGAATCGGTTTTGAACAACTATTTATAATTATAATTATATTATTATTTCATTATTGCAATTATATGCAGAAATATTTTTATATTTATATTTATATTATAGTAATGCTTCAATTTTATTACAATATTTACCAATATTTTTCGCATTGCACTTTTGGGAGAAACATTTACCTAATGTCCATTTCTGTTGAACTAGTTCACCCAAATACACATGTGTTTAGTTTGAATCTTTTTCTACATTATTATTATTATTATTATTATTATTATTATTATTATTACTATTAAAGTCGTTACGCAGGACATTGAGGGAAATTCGACGATATGTCACAAGGGGTGAAAAGAATTTATGAATAATGTTAAATGTAGGTTCGCATACTAGGACTCATCATTCCATGAATTGCAAAGTGAGAAATGAATGGGCATATTTATTAATAGCATAGTGAAAGTGTAGACAATAAGAAATACTTAGCAAAGAACTTTCATTGCTGATTCAAGGCAAAGCAGTTCATTGTTACAAATGATAATGACATTCGCATCGCTCTTTTGGGAACGTCTACCTTACGCACAAGTAAGAAATATCGATACATTTACATAAAGATATATGAATGCTCTCACGGTATCTAAAAGTGTCATAGTATGCATGAGAGTAGTTGTTTACGGCAAGAAGTGCAAGGAAGTGAGTTACCGGACGTAGAGAATCCCACTTGTTTTATTCCGCTTCGTTATACAGCAGCACATTTGAAATTCTAGTTTCCATCCATTCAAAGAACTTCCTGGATGAAAACGTATGCATATATAAAGGTATTTCGTGGGTTTTGACGCATGTTTCAGGGTTAACTATGTTTAAATATATCACTTCTCCGGTGCAATGACGCAATTGAAATTGATTGGTGCGAAGTGGATGTAAATAACATTTTACTATCTTCCTAAATAACCTACTTCCAATACTACATTTGTAGTACAGAAACAGTAATATAATATTCTAGGAAAAAATGTAGTTTTTTCGACTGAAAAATTTCGCTTATTGGATTCCCTCATACCTCTTTATTTCTTTCTTTCTTTCTTTTTCTTTCTTTCTTTCTTTCTTTCTGTTTTTCTGTCATTCTTTCTTCTTCAGCATATAGCACCAGTTACGTTCTCAAATTCACGGTGTAGACAAAATTCATGTTTAGCGTGTCTTACATACCGAAAAAATTGATTTTGGCTATTATTACAATTCATCTTTCGATGATTAATACTGACCCCTAACACGTAGACAGATTTTTTCCACGAAACTCGATCTTTCCTGAGCGAACCGACTGATGTCCTCTTGAACTTAAAAATAATATTTTAATTTTTATGATATTTCTTATGAAGTCCCAACATTTTCCAAAAAATTCTCCACATTCTTTTTTGCTCGACATGCATGTTTACACAATGTATCAGGCCCAAATAGCACTGAAGCCTCTCAATTTCCTAAACTTGCAAAAATTTAAATGATTTCAACCCCTCCATCAACTACGTTTATAAAGATATTTTTCTTATATAATTGGTTTCTCAATATTACATATTTAAAAATAAAACAAGTGGTATTCGCGATTTGTGAGTGAAAAGGCAATTTAAAAAATAGGAAAACACAATTTTTTCGAAAATGGCTCTTATTTTTTTCTTGAAATTCATCATCACTGTTTATTTGCGGGGAGTGTAAATAATTGCAAAATTTCATTTTTTTCGAACTCATATTACACTATATTAATGCTTGAAACTTTTATGAAATGCTATAGTTTCCAAAATTTTAGATATTTAAAAAATTTTATATACATTATTTTTCAAATATGGGTATTACTTATATGCTGAAAATTTTCAAATATTTTTTGATCCTGTCAAATGCTTTTAATATCGAAGCCGACGAAAATTGTTTTATGCGATATCTCAAAAAAAGAAAATTTCCTATTTTTTCTTCAAACATTTCGAATTGATACTGATATTGCACTTTTTTTAATTTGACGTAAAATTAATATCTGTGTATTTTCTGATGTTGTTTTTTTCAAAAATTACACTAATGTCAATTTTGTGAAAGATATCTTACGCCGTTTATATGCACATTTCAAACCATTTGTAAACACTTTGGTACTTTTGAGTTAAAGTACTTAAAATTACTTCAAATTAAGTTATTCGAAAACAGAAATATTTTCTGTGGAAAAGAGCTTTAAAATTCGAATTTACGGTAGTGCTTAAACGCCAGTTTTTTTAGAAACGGCTCCCAATTTTTCAAAGAAAATTGCCATTGCCGCTCTACAATTAGGAAACCTAAAAATGAAGAAAAAGTCAAAGAAATGTACTTTGGGCGACAATAGATGGCAGCAGGCAAAATATGTG
>BOPP01000008.1:3974495-4008374 GCA_017312745.1 Gryllus bimaculatus | reverse complement strand
AATACATATATTTGTTAATTATGGTTTAGATGTCCAGACGTTGCTCCTCTATTATCTCATTATTTTACTTTTTCCAGATTTTTTAAATGAAAAAAATATAACAATTTACATAGCGCGTGTTAAAATAATTTTCACAATTTGCCAGTTCAAGAAACACTTGTATGGGTTCCAAGGCACCTCCACTCGCGAATCAGGAATGCTCATTCAGAGCATCGAAGGTTCTGGTCTCGTGGGAATTTTTGCAGCTGTGTAGCGGTTTTGATACCTTTGCCAGAGCAGCAAACTTATGTCACTGAAGCCGTCAAAAGTTCAATACACATTCAAGTTTTAGTTTTTATAGATGTATTCATTTTATATTTTCTAGCATTTAATGTCCATTCCAGTGTGAAATTATATACTTTTCCACATTATTCAATGACTTTTGTCTTGACTAATATTTACTATTATGATAAGCATTATGAATAACTCAGGTAACCATGAATTTTTAATTTTTTTATCGAGAGTAGGTTGCCTGACTTTTATAGGGAGCATTAGCCATTATCATACCTGAATCTGTTTTTACACCCGGGTTGTTAGCCCTGGGATGATGAGAAAACGACAATCACAAACCATTACAGACACAAATACAACCATTGCCCGCAGGCAGGTCTCCACATCCTTTCCGTCCAAGACCACTACGCATTAGTGCCTTGGCGATCTCCGGCTATTTGGATCCGCATTATGCTTATTTGGTCTTCTTCTTTCTTCTTACTATTATATTATATTATTATTATTATTATTATTATATTATTATTATATGATTATTATATGAGATGGAATGTTGTTCTTACAGTTCTCAGATTAATTTTTCAAATCACAATAGCAGTAATAACTGCTTTTAGACTAAGTCATTCAAAAAAAGACAGTAAGAAACCAAAGCTTAAGATTCTTAGCTTTGGCTTTAATTTGCTTAATACATAGATTTATTTTATTCCGTATGGTTATGGAATAAAAACATTCTAAATCAAAACTTATGAATTTCGTTTGTATTTAATGATTGTTTCCAAGGTCCATCCCTGTATTTTTGTTTATTTATTGAGTTATTCGGTGTTGACTCTTTCAAGGCGGATTCAACAACAGCAGTACTCACTTGTTGGAAAGGATGTCCTCCGTAGAGATTGAGCCGCGCTGTTCACACTCCACACGAAATTGGACACTCCGCATTACCCATCTTCGCCATGCACGCGCAGAAAGAAGCCATCCAGTCCTCGTTCCAGAAAAATAAACAGGCACCACAGTTGCGTATTAAGAAGCCAGAGCAACCGTAGAACATCTTGAGGTGATGCCTATGCAAAAAAATAACTGATTGAGCAGGAGTGTCAACTCATTAAGCCCCTGACAAATTTTCAACATCTGAAGCTTCTGGAGTATTTAATACGATATTTGTAGTATTATTCGATTCTAATTTCCTATTCAATTCTGCACTTCTAAAGATAATATTATATAATAGGACACCTTTGAAAGCAATTTAGGAAACGGAATAATAAGAAAATATCAAATATACTACTTCTGACTGAACAAAAAATTATCAAAAGACATCATTTATATTTAATGAAAAAAAACTAAAGCAGCAATTTTCTTTTCCTTTACTACTACTACTATTAAAGTGATTATTGACAATTATATTTTTTAAAGTAAACGGTCAGAAATGAATTCCATAAAAAACGCATGTATAACATTTAGTGTTTACTTCGACGTTCATTATTATATGTCGATTTCTTCAATACTTATAATTAATTGATTTCTTGTTGCATCAACCAGAATCATTAGGCGACAGTTAAAGTGTTTTTATAGATGTTTTGTTTAACTTTTCACTTGTGATAATTTATCCTTGGCTACCAATAATTTGCAGACACATATTGCATTACCAAGAACATGACACATATAGGGTTTATGAAATACTTATGGCTTCCACAGCATATACTAGTTGCATATTAGCAGTAGTTACAACCAACCACATCACTTACAGTAGTTGTGCAAGAACATTGGCAAGACATTTTCAGATTGTTTGCAATAATGTTTAAAAAGACTGATTTTAGCACGTTAAAATCAATTAAAATTAATTAATCAATTATTTTAAAAAGTTTGAAAATTCTGCTACTCATACCGTCAAAGACTCACCTGATGAATATAAAATATTGGTGTTTATAGTCTATCCATGATAAGGGCTTGTTGTAACCACATTAAAGTCAGAAAACATTGCCACTACTTTTTAAACATTTTTTTTGTGGAATGAGAATGAGCCACCTTGTCATGGATAATCAATGTCCGCCGTCAAAGACGACCTCTCTGATGTGGCAGAGAAAGTGCATTTACCGCTCTTTGGGAGACGTAGGCAAGTTTTAGTGGGGGGAGAAGAGTAAGGGAAGGATTGTTCCCTCCTTGGAAACTTACTAACACGGTCAATTTAAATGATGTTGACAAGTTTTGATGAATAATATCTCGAAAGTGAGGAGATTAACGATAGTGTTCAATACTAAACAGCAAAACGAATGCCCATAGAACTGGTCTATATTATAAACTGGTGGTGATTTAACAGCACATATTTTCTTGCCCTTTAGTAATATTAATGTAAAACTATTTATACCTTAATTTACCTCCGAATGAAACGCATGCTCAGTTTTCATTTTTGTTAAAAAAACGCATTACAATAGTGGAAATTTGGTAAAAACAAAAAGATTCCAAGAAAATATCATCACAAATTTGACAAATTAACTGCTTTTTATACAAGCTAAATCATGTTACAACAAGTGAGACGTAATTCACAGGAAAATTCGCGAGACACGACGCGGAAAGCCATTTGCATTCCATTTGATATTCCCTAAAGGGCTAGCAATTTTATATTTATATACTATTTCAATAGGGTTTTAAATTAATTCTGAAAAATCATAATTTCTAAACGATTAATTTCTAAACCTCGAAAAGAGAGAGACGATCAAAAATAAAAATAATAACAAATGTAACTACGTAACATCCAAACACTTCCTAAAATTACCTTTCCGAAGCACCGAGGGCCCGGAGCAGGCGACTTCGTTAGACACAAATAACTAAAACAATACTAATCCTCTTCCAAAACTTTAACATGACGTTAAAATTCTGGAGGAATGGATGATCGATTTTGCTCCTGCTGAACACATTGCCATAGAAGAAAAAAGTGTTTCATCTTCATAATTTGTGTTGTAGATGTGTAGACCTGTGATAACACATCAGCCTCATCTTTCAGGTATTTGCCCCAAGCAGCCGCCACTGCCCAGACGGGAGAAGCCTTCCAAGATCCCCGTATATGGGTAGTGAGCGCGTATATGTGTGTGAGGGAAAATAATTGAACAAGGAAGAGGGAGAAAAGATAGCGGCGGTGTCCATTTGTTAGGGATCGCATCCCAGTATTCACCTCACATTGAATGGGAGAAACCACGGAAAAACTAGCCCGATCAGAGCAGCCGTCCATTGACATTCCTCCCTCCCGTCGACGGCTGGAATTCAACGCAGCTTATAGCTGAGGCTAAAAACTTCCAGAACACCGCCGGATCGCGAAAACCCTAGGACCTCGTGGTGAGAATCCTGCAGGGTCTGCGGCAATAATTACTGGCGGCTGGAAACCGATGAAACGAAGCGTGGCACATGAAAAGATGGAAGCGGGTGCGGTACTTACTTCCTTTGGAACTGACCACGGGATCGGCCTGAGGACGTCGCTCATGTTCGACGTCTGGCCGGCGCCCGCACCACCTCCGGGTTTGCTCTTCACCATGAGCCAGCCCAGTGCGAGAAGAAGAAAGCCGCCGCCCGCCGCGCGTTGGCGGCGTCGGCGTCGTCTCACTGAATGTGGTGCACCCGGTGGTCGCGCACCCAGTCCGAAGATGCTGTTCTGCAAATCAGCCAACAGCACATTAGGTGATTATTAGCGATTCCGGTGCGCCAAACTGTTAAGGTCACTGCTCCCGTAAGTGTTGCATGCTTTTATCCGCGGGCAGGTGGCGGCGATCTGGTCTACTGTAGGCGAGATCGGCCGACCTACGTCGGACTTACGGGGATTTCCCCCAACCAGGTACCTCCGTTCAGCGGGGCACCCCGCCTCAGCCGTTACCAAGCTCTAACCGCTCCAAACTGGGTCTGCCCAACATATAAAGAACTGTAATGACGTAAGTAAGGGGTGAGAAAGGACGCAGCAGGAGCGAAGGAAAGATCGGCGCGTCCGGTCCGTGGCGCGTTTGTGCAGGGTGTTGATCTGGGAAAACCAACGAGAAAAAGCTGACGATCAAAGCAGCTGCCGCTAGAATTCCCGCGAGGCAGCGACTAAATTCGTCCTAGCTGGACAAGCTAGTGTCGGTACTCGGGACCCTAGGACCTCTTCGGTCAGAGTCATTGCGACTGAACATTAGTTTGATACCCGAGCCACCTTCACCGGTACATTTGAAAACAGTCACATACACCAATTTCATATTGAGGATCAGTTAATTATATACGATATAAAAACGGACCAAAAGGCGAATTAAACTTGAAATGGTTAGTTGAATTTAATGTGAATGATGTGATCGGTGTAAAAATATCCAGCTTCATGGAGAAAAGTACTCTCTCGGATTTAGTAAAAACATTAATCGTTGATTTGTACTTTGCACTTTAAAAATGTCTCATTGCATCTCTGAATATTCTCTTATAAAAAAAAAACTCGTCAGCATATTCAATGACAAAATTGGCATAAGTTTTCTCTCTTTCTAGTTACATACTAACATTACAGTCCAATAGGCAACTTTGCAAATTATATTACAATACTATTAATATTACGGGAAAGGAAGTGACTTGTGTTTCAATTATTATAAAATGTAATTTGAAATGTAAATTAATATGATTTGCTTAAAACATGACTCTTTCATGGCTGCTAACTGTTTCCAAATGTTTCGAAACATTACATAATTATTCTCAACAGCCAAAATAAGCTGCTTAATGTGCTCCCTGGCTCACGTTATCAGCAATAGATTCAAAAAGTACCCTCGGTTGAGGTGAAATTAATATAATTTTCACTTAACAGAAGAATATCTTTTTCACAAATCAAGCAAATAAATTCTTCTTTGATATTTTTGCTTGTCCAAATGTTTAAAAAAATTGATCATGTTCAGGAAAACAGAAAGAGAGCAAAAATTGAAGTTCCTATTTAATTATACACCACTTATTTTCATTACCTAAATTAACTGCATGGCAATAGGAAAATTAGATGAATTGCCCAGTTCCACAACATAAATCAGGGTAAAATGATCGGCGAAAACTAAATAAAAATTATGTTAAATTAAATGTAAGCGCTTCCCAGAAAGGAGGTTTTTGCCTACAAGGTTTCTCGAGATGGCTAAAGAATTTACCCAGGTTGCACATATTACGTATCCGTTACAAATAATGCGAGGAAAACGCAGCAGCACCACCAGTTTCTCGCGTTTTATACGTCATTGCATTTTACACATGTTCTCTCCTAGATCTAGATGTCTTTCGTGTCTGAAATGAACCTTCTGATAAAAGAGGGTAGTGAGTGTAATACGCGACGAATGCGTTAATTATGTGTTTACAGAGTGCGTGTCTTCTAATGACTGTAATTTAAAGGCGTTGCGCTAGCATAAGAGGACTAGTCCACAAGTTTAATTCAATACGAATGTTTTATGACACTTAGCGAACTTGATTCTACCAGAAGCCTTATGCGAGTAGTGTTAAATGCTTGCTATATCCTTTCGAGTTTATTTTGCGCGAAAGGGCACCATTAAGAGGAGACTGTTAAGTGTTTCGATAAAATCATAAAGAATAAAAACAGTGCATGTAATTTGAGTTACTAATTGACAAAATTGTTATTTATCAAACTCCTCCGTAATGAAACGCTTAATAGAATGCGTTCACGTCTCATTTTGTGTTGAAATCAAGGATTTGGCAAACATTTAAAAAAATTTAAAAAAATTTTCGCCGCTTTCTCCTACAACTAAAATTTTGAAGATAGAGATTTTCTTTCTTAATGAAGTCTGTTATTTATTAGAAAAATTTGAAATAAGCTCATGGAACAATTTTCGAAAATTTGAGGTATTTCGCGTCATTACAAGCAGTTTTTAAGTTTGTTTAAACATTTTTTTCTCAAAGCGACAACAAACTTTTCAATTAAATTTTGAATTGATAACCTTATTTCCACGTGGCGAGACTTTCGCGCCATCACGTCCGCTGTGCCGTCTGGCCCACGCAAATTCCGCCTACGCTCCTTCACACAGCGAAGGAAGGAGGTCTTTCTTAGGCGATGAAACAGGCGATTTGAATTTATCTCAGAGGCGTTATTTAGACTGAGATACTTACATGCAAGTAATCTACTAACATGGGGAAGAAACGGCTTTACTTCCCTCCGAAGGAAAGCGTACGCAAAAATACACGGCTTCGATCGGCTTGAACCCCGCCAACTGGCTATAACAGTTCCGATAGCTTAACCGTTACAACATCGCCGCCACGCTTTGCCCTTCAAATAGCGCCCAAAAGACTCTTAAGATTATAGTGCAGGCATCATATTTGTTGAAATACGGATACGTGAAAATGTGCAGAATTCATAGGGCCGCGACATTTCAAGGGCAAAAAAAATTTCCCGGGGAAATTTTTTTTGGGGGGAAAAAAATTAATTCACCCCCAAATTTTTTGGCGGAAAATCGGCGAATCGGTTCGCAAGCTACGTTGTGCGCAGACGGTACGGGACGGACATACGAATATACAAATTTCGCCTGTCAAATCGCTTTTTCGGTATCAAGGACATTACGAAACATAGATTTGGCTTCAACACGGGTTTGAATTTTTTTTCTAAATTTTAACATCTTTTTCCTGTTGCCAGTGCAATACTTTTTTTTCTGACTGAAAATTCGCGTTTTTTTGCGCAGCATTACCTAACTCCTCTTAACAGCGAAAGCGAGAAAGTTAAAACACTAGAGGTGCGACAAACAGGTACATACTTTCTCGGGTGAATTGAAATACTTACGTAATATTAAAAATATTGTAATTTTCTGCCATTACTAAAAACTCAGTTATAAATTTTTTAAATGTTCTAATTCAAACAAATCGGCATCTCGTGCTTATGTGCATTTATTTAAGAAGAGTAGTGATTTCTTACTTTTAAAAATAAAACTAACCATAAAAATTAAAACCTACAGTATTTCTTTTTTTAATACTTATACACTGATTAATGTGTAGGCTAAGTTCTAACAGAAGCTTCCTACTCCTCCTTTGTGTGAGACATTTATCCTGAGTCAAGTATACCTAGAGTAATTTGACGTTGCTTAGACCTTAGGGCGCTTAGTGCGCCAATTTTGACGTTATAATTTTAATACCAGATAGCGCAGCCCCAAACATACAATATCATCAATCTTATCCGTAATTTTAAATCAAAAACTCTGATTGGTGCTAAAATTGCTGGAGATTTAATTTTTTGCCAGGAATCGGCCAAGTAATCTTTTCTGGAATCCTTTTTATATGCGACAAGTATGTGACATTGAATGCTGACAATTTTTGGCACGTCAAAACCCTTCCGCTTTGTCTGTGTTTTTAAAACCCACGCAACTTCAAGGGCCGCAACAATCAGACCAGATCAACTGGGAAATATTTCAATTTGGAGAAGAAAATTCGGCTGAATAGTTTAAAGCGCTAGCGTTGGTCACAAACAAACGGATAGACGGCTGGCATGGACAGACAGGACGATTTTGCAATTATTCGATTTGGTATCAAAGGACCCAGAAATCGGGATTTTGACGACAAACCAAGCGTATCGGATTTTTTCCTACATTGCCAACTGGATTTATTCACTGTTCATTTACCCAGCGTTCCCAGCAGATTAAGAGTTTTTTCTGCCAAAAAATACGCCATTTATAGCATTACATAACTTTCTCTTCTTAAGAAGTACCTTCTTTTAGGGCGAGAAAAGTAAACATTTGGAAATGGGAAATTCAAATTTCCCGATTGTCGTTTGATGCGGGTTTCAATATATAATAAGCCCGACGCGTTGTAGAGCGTCAATATTATATAAGCGTAAATGTTAAAGTAAGGAGAAGTGCACCGATTAATATTTGAGTTACCAATGTTCTCTATTTCAAATAAAAAGCGTCATTTAACTTAAGTAAAGTCGGGAAGAAATATATAGAGTATGTACTGAGGTAATATATTCCGGTAGTTTCAGTAACATTCATATTGGACCACATTGGATGGCCATTTAGTCTGCGATGTTCAAATTCTTTGTGCAATTATCCTTTGCTTGGTCTGTATGATGTGCTGGAAATACCCAAAATACTTCACCATAGTATTTTTTCAATGTTAATATTGCTATACTATTTTAAATTTTCAAAAAAGTAACGCACGAGTTTGGGAATTTTTGAAAGCAAGTGGGCAAGCAAAAAGAATTGTTTTCGCGTGCTTTCTCCTTTACTGCTTTCAGGGACTCTGCAACAGTGTAATTTTCTGTTGTAGGCATTATTTATGAAGAGATTATTATGGTTTTGCTTGTTGTAGTCTTCATTTAAAATAACAATGAAAATTTAAAGAAATTAAACTGATAATTCACTTGCGACACAACGGCGAAAAAATAACTGTATGTATATGAAAGAAATAATACTGTTATATAAGAACGTCTTAATAAAGATTTTCATAAGACCATAACAACGAAAACTGAAAACAATCCCATATGTGGCGATTTTAGCTAAAACTTGAGTAAGAAAATATGCGCCCAAATGTTCCAGTGCCCAAATCCGCATTGTGCGCATATTTTCCAGATGCCCTTGATTGCGATGTGTTGATATAAAACAGAAAACTGTTTCATTAATAATATTTACGTAATCTTTTATTATGGGAGAGAAAAGTATGAGCTGTTTTAGGCGCCTCTAGTTTCTATTTTTGAAGTTCAATTAGAGCAAAAATTAACAAAAATACTCACGAAAAACTACGTGTAACTGGATTTCTAACCGCCCGAGGCGCGTACCGTTAGCAATTTGATTAAGAGTAATTCTTTATATTAGATTACACATGTTCCTTTCATAACTTATTGATGCAAAAATTTCCATATGTCTGTGTTCAAGATCTTATGCACTAGACCGGAATTGAAGATCCTTCCTGTATTTAAAAGTTTCCGCTATTTGGCCTTCAAGCCACGTCACCCAGTGGCCAGAGAATTGCTGTTGACCCCGCCTAGAAAAGCGACTCAAGTCGGGTGCCCGACGTTGAGTGGGCGGACAGTTGCGTCATACGTAGAAAAAAGCAGCAGCAACTCGGACACTTAGCAAAATTAAAATAACACTCGGCTTCGTTATAGTGCTTTTTACTGTTCTCTGAAATAAGTGTTCAATAACAGAACTAACAGGAATTTAAATCTTATACAAAAAATTTAGCAAAAGGTATACCAAGGATTTTCTCTGCATTAGAGCAGGGGCGAGGGAACAGGATTCAGCCAATCATAAATAATTTTCATTTATATAATAATTCGAATAAATAAATGTTCATATAAATATTTTCATTTATGCAGAATAGATAATGTATTTTTATTTTTAACCGTGTAGTAATTACCACGCCATAAAGCTTAACAAATGATATACTGAAGCCTAAAGAAGCTAGAATAAAGAATAGCAAAGTGTATTCTAGCACTTTGTGTGCGCAAATAGCAACTTAGAAATGTGGTTTGCGATATCGAAATGTGTAAACTGATATTTTATTATTGATGAGAAATATTATTAATTTCATCTTTTTCTGCTTACATATTCATCTTTTTATTGGATCTCTTAGCTTTTAAATGATTACCATTACACAAGATTAAAAAATAGTAGATTTGTGCGAACTATACTCAAGATATTTTGTCAATATTAAATTCCTATTAATATGGGCCCATATTTCATGGAATCAACTCTGTTGTCACAAAGAAAAGATTGAACATTTAACAACCGTGTGCCCAAAGAGGTCAAAGCGTGTCTCGGCGAACCGTATTTCTCTTGTAGTGTAGATCTTCGCCAAAATTCTGAGAAGAAATGAAACTTATAATTCTGACTTTGAAACGTTTTTTCGTGGTACTGGACGTTAGGTTTCACCCAAACCGGTTCGCCATCCATCGATGTTGCATCAAACAGACACCAATAGCTCTTCCTAACAGAAACTTGTGAGGACATCCTTACTAGTCTCGCCGTAATATTCAAGCAGTTACCAACCAAAATTTGGTACGCGAAAAAAATGGTTGATTTATTAAACATAAATTTAAATATTTTACTAATAGGTTTCAGTTTACTAAATATATAATTTGTTGCTATTTCAGCTTTAGACAAGCTATAAATATTGATGCTTAACAGCTTAAGAACTTATGTTTAATATTCGAAACACCATTTACTTTTTCTAAAACATGTCACTGCCAGGCTCCCAATTGGCTTTACTCCTGTGAATATAAAACATACATTGTGGATATAACTTATTCCCGAAAATGAGTTTTTCTGAGGTACGAGGATAAACCACGTACACCAAACACGAAGAATTTCATAGACAGATGATTGCATGTGATTATTTCCATTGTTGTGAAATGCAAATAAGAGATATAGATCTGGTGGCCTGAGCGACATCGCTTTAAATGAAGATAATAGAATTTCACAGCGTCAGCACACTTGTCATTTCAGCGGCTTCAATAGGATGTTAGAACTACAATCACGCGACGTATTAAGAGAACCTTTTGAACTATTTCATTGTCGGGTCCTCGTGTCTCGTCATTAATGGCGAAGCAATTTCGGCAGCAGATATTCATCCATCGGTCATTACTGCTCAGTTTGAGCTGATCGGTATTGCAATGATATTAAAAACATTTCCTGTTTAATGGAAAATGAGTGTAAATAAATACGAGATTTCAATATTGAGCACATGTTGTAGAATTTTAGTATTTCAAATGTTTTTTTGGCTAAAAAATTTCACCACAATCGCGTTATTCCTAGATGCTCTATTGTGGGAGCAGTGCCTGAAAACATGGAGCGAGGCTTGGAGATTGTGAAGAATTAGCGAATGTTCGTATCTTGCATAGAAAAGAGTTGGAATCATGTAATATTTGTAATATTCGTTCAGAAATAGGATGTGAAAATAACTCATTTTATTTCACTCATCATCCCGAATAAGAATGTACTGATACCTGTATTTTTAATTAATGTGATTTTATTGTCATATTCCTTTTTTTTAGGAAAAAAAAAATTGACACTTTAATCTAATCAGAACCAAAATCAAAAAGAAATACAGTTGATACTAGCAAAAATTCCAAAAATCTTAAGTCGTGCCACTGAAACCACAATTATCAGGAACAATGAAAAAAAATGACTGCAAAATTAAATCATTTTGCGAAAAAATTTACAATAGAAAAGGAAGGAAACTAATCATTTCCAACTAATTTACTTAGCCTCCGCCAGAAAAATAATTAAAAGTCTATTGAACAGGTCCCTTGAGTGTGAGCGTAATTTTAACATTTGAGATATGATTCAGACTGAACACAATGTTTGTAATGAACAATCAGTAAAAGCTTTCCAGTTATATTTTTCTCTTATCTCTCCCTTCTGCTACTTTCTGATAATGAGAGATTTCTTGTTCTTTTTTAAATAATTAATTTTTCTTTCTTAAAATCTACCTGATAAACACAAGCTACACAAAATGAATTGTCAGATCCAAAGATTTGACTCATCGCCGGAAAACACAAGCTGAAATGTCAATTGTACCCGTTTGTTTTTCGCGACCTAAAAAAACCTGGAGGTTGTGGCGCATTGTGTCTTCAGATTCGGATTCACCTCCTTGACATTACACAAAATAACACGTGTTCAAGTCTTAGGGATGACAACAATCTCAAAAACAAAAAAATACCAATTTCACGTGTTTTTTAGCAGGTTTGAAAAAATCTGGGGATGGTTGAAGAGCACATTTCTGGCTTCGATTCAGATTTAGCCCGGTGTCGACATACACAAAAAAAAACATGTTTCAAATCTTGAAGTCTAACAACTTATGTAGTTTTGCATGCCGTCTGTAATCAATGAAACTTCTCATCTATACACATATTGTCAAACACCAATTTAGTATTTTCAACCAATTGTGTGAAATTCAATAATCTTCCATGCGGAAGCAAATCCCGTTGAATATTGCATGACTTACCATGCCAGCTAGACCTGCCCAATCATCATGCATGATACGCTAGAGCAGTTTGCCTTATAGAGCGATGCGTCCAGAGTCGGTGGGCTCCGCCTGTCACGCCAAAGCCAAGCCAAGTGCTTCCAAGAGGAAGGCTTGGGCCAGGAATATTAATTCATTCGTTATAAATATTTTTATGGCGGAACAAAGAACCCAAGCTTGGTCCTCAGACATCGCTGGATTAGCAGGATCTGTCCAGAAACCACCTGCAATATAGATTAGGGATAAGGCAAAACGAAATAAAGTTAAAGTAGTGCTACTAAATAGAGCGAACTTTCTCGTATACTTATTTTATTATTTATCGTGACAACCGTGCTGCTATCTATCGGCGTCTAAAAGGCGTATCGCAGACTTCTGTGCGTACCGCCGCTTTCTCAGAACAATTCTCAGTGAAAGGGGTCGCTCGCGCCCTTCACAAATCTTGCCGACTTATTTTCTTTGGACTTTACCTGTCCTCGCCCTATTCTATAACATGCATAAGCGAGCCACAGCCTGATCTCGGTGCCTGGTGTGTTGAATCCGATTTCTCATTTACTCAGGCAGATTCCATATAAAACACACAGTTTCCTTGTCAATCGGAGATATTATGAAGGGTTATTTGTTATTATGTGGTACACGGAAAGTCAAGAGAATGTTCTCCACGCCAGAAACACAACACAAAAACATTAAGATTGCCTCCAGCGCGGTTCTAACATACAGTCTTAGGTGTCCCTATACTTGGACGCACCTGTCACAAGCCCCGACAAGCGAAGCCGTCGCATTTGACCATACTGCGAGTAAGACGCGCTTAGTGGCTCAGGGCATTAAATTGATGCCACTGCAGTGCCTCTGACCGGAGAAAACCTAGGTTCGAGTCCTGTCCCGTGACAGGCATTTTCGGTCACTAGCTAGATAGCTAGTCGCAGGTTCAGCCCGCAATTATGAAAATTAAGATAATCATCAAAACAGCCGTTTTTTCATGTTAAATACTTTTAGTTTCCCCATACAACTTTTTAAAAAAAGGAAACTTGTTTTGAAAAAAAAATTATTGTTTTTAATATTGTCCATAATTTCCTCAAAAATCTCGTTTAAAAAAACTAGCTAATGTTTCGAAAAAAATGCGTAGATGACGGACGGACTTTTGAAAAAAAAGAACCAATACTTTAATTGGAATTCAGGGGACCACAAAAACATATAGTTCAGCTAAATGGTGATATCGATTTTTCGCGGAATTACATAAACTTTTTCTCATAGTACGCCATATTACTCCGTATAATACATTTACCGTATACAAAAATGTGAAAGTCTCATTCTGAGTACTGCCAGTTAGAGAAAGGGGTCGTCGAAAAAAATGTTTAACGTTTTCAAACGAAAAATGTAAATGATTGAATGCAAATCTGACCTGTGCATATTTTTATGCGTTCTATGGGAGCATATTCGAGTAACATATTTTACAGGAAGAATTTGGAGTGCTGTTAAGATAATTTTTGAAAATTTAATATGTATCGGACCAGAGAAATTAAAATATCTGTTTCAAATACAAAGGACTCCAAACAGATCCCAGCTTGATTGG
Source organism: Gryllus bimaculatus (assembly GCA_017312745.1). Lineage (NCBI taxonomy): Eukaryota > Metazoa > Arthropoda > Insecta > Orthoptera > Gryllidae > Gryllus > Gryllus bimaculatus. Next base: position 3,994,612 of record BOPP01000008.1, on the reverse strand, counting down.
GAATTCAATTTAGTGCAGAAAATGTGTCTACGTTTAGGCACAAGTGTTGTTTAAATAGACGAACGGATGAATTACGGAATAACCACATATTACAAAACTCAACAGAACATGGACTCTGAGTATTATGCAGTATTCGACAAAAGAATTACATACAGGGAGCAAAAACGTATGAAACAAATTTGAACTTGCAACACTAGCCAAACGCTAAGAAGTTAAATGCGTTTAAGTAGTTTATTAAGTTCGTGTGTGTATGTAATCATATAACTGTAAAAAATGTAATCTTATAATTGATTCCTTATCCTTAACGAATATGGTATATTTAACATCTAAATAAAACACAAAACGTTAATTTATTGAAAGTATTTGTGTTCTTTGTTATTACACATCAATTGTAATGTATGCCCCTTTGTTTCGGTTTAAAGGGATGATGTGTAGTACAAGCCGTGGTGAGAAGCCTTGGCAACCAGCGGCCCTTCTTCTCCCCAGACACTGTACGCTTCTACCGAAAAGGGAGAATGACGATTGTGTGCGGGCGGCGGGCAAGCCACAAGGAGGTACATCTCTCGCGGGGGGGGGGGGGGGATCGCACCCACAGACTGTCTCAGAAAGCGGTTTACTCCGAAACTTCTAAACCGCCCATCATGTTTTCTGCTAATTAAACTTAGCTGCCTGCTTTATGAGATATATTCATACTCCCTGAAAAATAACTTATATCCATCAATCATTCGCTTAAGTCACTAATCATAATCATTACGTTCTGTCTTAAAATCCCATCATCTAATTTTTGTAGCACTAGAACACCAAATAAATCGCATAAGAATTCTCTGCTATTCCGAAGGTTGAGGGGATCCTACAGTGAAACGTTCGCCAACTAAAGTTAATATTGAAGAACATGATATTGTTTCTGTTGTAAAATATCTGTGAAGGTAATCTTACTGTACGAGAAAAAGTAGAGTTACTCTACCAAAACGTTTTATATTTATCACTTTTTATTTTTAGCAACTGGCATTTATCCACTTTTTCGTTACCATGACTAGAGTTAAGAGGATTGTGTGTTCAACAATTCGCCGTTTACGACGCCATGGTTACATTAGCTTCTCTTCTACATAGTACGTGGAAGAAAGTAAAAATAATAAACATCACACTCAACATTAAACACCTTCTCAAAATTAAATAACTTTAACAAAGATGTTAAAATATATTGATAGATTGGATGTTTTAGTTTCTTTCCTGTAATAATTTTATGAGATTATTGAAGAGCATAATATGATATTTGTGTTTCCACAACTTCTGATTTTTTCGATTCCTAAAAAATGAGATTTGTAGGTAATTTTGAAAAATAAATCTTTAAAAATATTTTTATGTGGACAATTTAGAGAGAAACTGGGTTTTGGTCTTCTTGGAAAATTCGTTTGGGTTTTCTGAAAAAGAATAATTTTGAGCTAAGGATATATTCAAAAAAGTGTGGACCCGTCAGTGGCTTAAAGGCATTAACTGAAATCCACAGCTGTGCCGGCTAGAGCCGTTGTTGAGTCACAGACTCGAGGCTGCAACGGGGCGGCGGATTTTATCACTCCTCTAGATAGCTATGCAGAATTCATTCCTGTCTGAGCGAGAATGTTAGCGGCTGTTTTCCGTGGCTTCTTCAATCAATACCGGACGAATGTTGGAACGCACACAAGATAAACGAGCCACGTTACGTCGCCATCCTTCACCTTCCTTGTCATATCTTTCACCCCTGTTGCACCACACACACCACACCACACACACACACACACACACACACACACTTTACTACACTACCACGTATGCGAGAGCTTGGCGGTTGAGAGCATAGTCTTCCGCCGGCGGAAGTCGGTCTAGGAGATGCACGACCTAGGCATAGTGCCATCGTTTTCCGCCCACAATTTGCGACCTTTCTTACATTCGCTCAGAGGAATGGTCGCCAGTTGGCACCTATTACTTAGGATGCGTCTTCTCCCGGGATATTAGCCGAGAGCTTGCTCGCTGGTGGGCGACGTCCCGCAATGGAGATACCTGCTGAGACGAGTAACCGTGGGCGGCGGATCTTTACCGCCATCCACCCGGGAAGGACGTCGCCATCGCACCGCCACGACATGCACTGCACAGTCGAAGTGCACGCAACCCGCAAAACACAGAATAAACAATCACTTCAACGCGAAAAACTTTGAGATTTTGATTAACTGTACAAGACATTATTAATTTTTTTTCACACATTCATTAGAATTATAAAAAAAAAAAACAAATGTAATGAAAAATATTAACTAAGTGAGATTATAAGTAAAAAAAAATAATTTGTCTATTTTTAGAAAAAGCCCAAAATCTTTTAATAAGTTGACCGCTTGATATTAAGTAATTTAGACATTTGCCACTATCCGTACCACAAAGGTTTACAGAAAAAATTGAGCCATATTTTAATGCAAAAATATCCACGTATTTAAATTAAAATGCCCGTTTCGCCTCAAAAAGTTGCGAGAAGGCGCTGATATTTGCGAAAACGTCATATACAAAATGATTTTAAATATATTAAATCTGGGGACTATGATTCCATTAAAATAAATCTCTGCTTGCAATGATGGTGGCAAAAATACGAGAACGGTTGAAAACTACGTCCCGAGATAAAACTCAAAATTACGAAAACGACTAATAATCTTGAACAATTTGTACGTGGAATGATTTACATAACAGTTATAATAGCAAATTCTCTTTTACCTTTGTAAAGGCTTGGTAAACCATGTTGAATTCTGATGAAAAAAATAATAGCCATACAAAGATATTAACACTAAACACTCAACAGTTTGCAGAGAATAAAATCTGAATGTTAAAACTTCAAATCCGGTTTTTGGTTAAAAACAAAAATGTAAAAGATCTGTTCTTTTAACTTCATAATATATTATCGTAATTCATTGTAACTTGATTGCTACAGTAAGTTGACGGATAATGAGAAATGTACTTTTTTATTATCGGAAACCGTACAGAATTTTATGAACAAAATAATATTGAAGAATCGGTTTCTTGAACAACTATTTCATAATTATAATTATATTATTATTTGCATTATTCAATTATTATGCAGAAATATTTTTATATTATATTTATATTATAGTAATGCTTCAATTTATATACAGATAATTACCAATATTTTTCGCATTGCACTTTTGGGAGAAACATTTAACCTAATGTCCATTTCTGTTGAACTAGTTCACCCCAAATTACACATGATGTGTTTAGTTTGGAATCTTTTTCTACATTATTATTATTATTATTATTATTATTATTATTATTTATTACTATTAAAGTCGTTACGCAGGACATTGAGGGAAATTTTCGACGATATGTCACAAGGGTGAAAGAATTTATGAATAATGTAAATGTAGGTTCGCATACCTAGGACTCACATTCCATGAATTGCAAAGTGAGAAAGAATGCGGCATATTTATTAATAGCATAGTGAAAGTGATAGACAATAATAAATACTTAGCAAAGAATTTCATGCTTGGATTCAAGCAAAGCAGTTTCATTGTTACCAAATGATAATGACATTCGCATCGCTTCTTTCGGGAACGTCTACCTTACGCAAAGTAAGAAATATCGATACATTTACATAAAGATATATGGAATGCTTCACGGTATCTAAAATGTCATAGTATGCATGAGAGTAGTTGTGTACGGAAGAAGTGCAAGGGAAGTGAGTTACCGGACGTAGAGAATCCCACTGTTTATTCCGCTCGTTATTACAGCAGCACATTTGAATTCTAGTTCCATCCATTCAAAGAAACGTCCTGGATGAAAAGTATGCATACATAAAGGTATTTCGTGGTTTAGACGCATTGTTTTCAGGTGTTAAACTATGTTTAAATATATCACTCTCCGCGTTGCAATACGCAATTGAAATTGATTGGTGCGAAGTGGATGTAAATAACATTTTACTATCTTCCTAAAATAACCTACTTCCAATACTACAATTTGTAGTACAGAAAACGAGTAATATAATATTCTGAGGAAAAAATGTAGTTTTTCGACTGAAAAAATTCGCTTTTGGATCCCTCATTACCTCTTTATTTCTTTCTTTTTCTTTCTTTTCTTTCTTTTTCTTTCTTTTCTTTTCCTTCTTTCTTTCTGTTTTTCTGTCATTCTTTCTTTCTTTCAGCATATTAGCACCAGTTACGTTCTCAAATTCACGGTGTAGACAAAATTCATGTTTAGCGTGTCTACATACCGAAAAAAATTGATTTTGGCTATTATACAAATTCATCTTTCGGCATGATTAAATTACTGACCCCTAAACACGTAGACAGATTTTTTCACGAACTCGATCTTTCCTGAGCGAACCACTGATGTCCCTCTTGAACTTAAAATGAATATTTAATTTTTATTGATATTTCTTATGAAGTCCCAACATTTCCAAAAATTCTCCACATTCTTTTTGCTCGACATGCATGTTTACACAATGTATCAGGCCCAAATACACTTGGAAGCCTCTCAATTCCCTAAACTTGCAAAAAATTTAAATGAGTTTCAACCCCCTCCATCAACTACGTTTATAAAGATTTTTTCTTACTAATGGTTGCTGCAATATTACATATTAAAAATTAAAAAACCAAGTGGTATTCGCGATTTGTGAGTGAAAAGGCCAAATTTAAAAAAATTAGGAAAACACAATTTTTTCGAAAATGCGCTCTTATTTTTTTCTTGAAATTTCATCATCAGCTGTTTTATTTGCGGCGAGTGTAATAATTGCAAAAATTTCATTTTTTTTCGAAACTCAATTATTACACATATTAATGCTTGAAACTTTTATGAAATGCTATAGTTTCCAAAATTTTAGATATTTTAAAAAATTTATATACATTATTTTTTCAAATATGGGTATTACCTTATATTGCTGAAAATTTTTCAAATATTTTTTGATCCGGTCAATGCTGTTTAATATCGAAGCCGACGAAAATGTGTTTTTATGCGATATCTCAAAAAAGAAAATTTCCTATTTTTTCTTCAAACATTTCGAATTGAATTAACTGATATTGCACTTTTTTTTTAATTTGACCGTAAAATAATATCTGTGTATTTTTCTATGTTGTTTTTTTCAAAAAATTTACACTATGTCAATTTTGTGAAAGATATCTACGCCGTTTATATGCACCATTTCAAACCATTTGTAAACACTTTGGTACCTTTGAGGTTTAAATACCTTAAAATTACTTACCAATTAAAGTATTCGAAAACAGAAATATTTCTGTGGAAAAGAGCTTTAAAATTCGAATTTACGTAGTGCTTAAACGCCAGTTTTTTTAGAGAAAAACGGCTCCAATTTTTCAAAGAAAATTCCATTGCCGCTCTTACAAATTAGAAACCTAAAAAATGAGAAAAAAGTCAAAGAAATGTACTTTTGGGCGACAATAGATGGCAGCAGGCAAAATAGTGTTGTTAATTCGAATTGCTAACCGAGACCAAACAAAATAGAAAGCTAATACGGAAGTCTGTGTCATTCTGTAGCTCCACTAGTTTGCTTTACAAGCAAATTTCAATGTTACCATATGTACGAAAACATTAGAATAAAAAATAATGGGAGAGAATGTAAAAGAACCCCACAACCAAACCCAGGTCAGAGGCCCTTGGCCAAGGATTAAAACTAGCTTAGGCCGCGCATTTATCAGAAGACGGTCAGATGTACTTATAATGCTATTATTTGATTAAATTATATTTTACAAAACCGTAACACTTTTACAAGTAGTACTTTCAGCGACGCATTCTTCGTGGCCACATGTACCAAACTGTGGATGTTGGATTGGAACCCGAGTAGGCATTAATATTTTTATTAACTGTTTGTTTAGATACCGGTACACTTTAAAATTAACACAAAAATGTATGGTAAAGAAGTCGGCGCGTTGAAAACAGAGGCTTGGGTTAGATGTGCTTGACGTAAGGAAAGGTCCTAAACCTGTAAAAGACAACCTGTTTTAAATTGTCTTGGGAATTCCGAGCTTCGTGTATCACATCCAGTGTTTGAATCAGTCTTAGAAGTCTTGTCCTGTTGCTAGAGGTGTGATGAGTCTGTGTTGCAATTTATGATGCGTAGTGACGGAGGCCTCGTTAGCCTATCTCCTTTACTTAAAGACCTACTCGTAGACCTATTACATCACTCTAGGGCGCTGCTCTCTTGAACAGGACTAGAATTTTGTTCCTATTCATTACGAAGGAAAAATAAGACGATTATTGCACTCTTCCCAGTAAACGCGATTACGAAGTCAAACAACTTTTGATTCAAAAACGTGTAGTATTTCTTTCAACTGATACGTTCCATATTATGATGGTTTTCATTAATATTATAAATGGAAATTCATATCACTAAGTTTTGAAGTTCAATATCTACCGTCTGACCTCCAAAAGACTGCCATGGTCCATCCTCCGAAAAAGACCTCCAAAAGACTGCTACATTCAGTGAATTGTCCGCCATTCGAGAATTCCCTGGAACCGTTACGTCTAAACCTACCTGCCAGTTTCTCTGCCAGCGAATTCTACCCCAAGCCAGTTACTTTGTCCGCGACCTTGCCTTACGTGGGAAGAAACAATTCTATAGGCGCCTCGTAAATGCCTCCAATTTGCCTTGTTTGTTTGCCGGATTTCGCGTGTGAATTTCAAAATCGGCCGAAACTTCAGCCTTCGCGCCTCCGCGTTACATAAATTCAATTCTCTTAAAAAAACAGATACTTCCAGAAATAAAGAAGACTACTTTAAGTATTTTACCCCTGACATTTCCTTCTTTCAAAACCGAGTTGATTGATTAATGTATTCAGTCACTTAAACTGCTGTAGTTACTAGTCCCGTTAGTGCAGTGAATGTTTTATCTCAGGAGGTGGCGAGGTTCTTCCCCCGCTGGATGGCGAGATCGGTTCCGTTTGTGGTGCATCGCCAGACAGCACAGGGGCCACGAAGCCCCAAGGCACGGTGCAGTACAGCCGCCTCGGCTACCACGTCGGTCGGATTTCTCTCGGAGACGTACCGGAAAGAGCCCTCGTAAGTTACAATTCAAGACACTGAGTTCTGATTTCGTCCAAAAGAATTGAAGTGTCAAGGATATCACCAATATGTTCTCATTAGCAATTTCGTTCATCAGGCAGATTAAAACATCTTTGATTTTTAAAAGAGGGATGCTTGTGTCGTGTGTTAGCGTAAGTCTCGCAAAATACGCTCCAAGATATAAATTACTTTGCTGATTTTTTAAAAAATCATTGCGCGTTATTTCGCACGGCAAGCTCATTGTCTCTATTTAGAACAATTTGTGGAGATTTCAAAAAGACAGCAAAATACAGAAATACTTTTCGCTGCTTCACTGTGTAAATAGTCATATTCCCGGCCATGCACCGCGGGGGCACAAATCTCCACTATGCACCTCCACGTTATTTACTCTTTGCATGCGACAAACGTAACTTGCGTGATTTCTAGACTGCCTCAATAATACTCTCGTACGGCAGTGTCGATTGTCGTTTAGAGGTCACAAAATGCTCTAGACATCGTAATCCGTGGTCTTCTGAAACCGCGAACGATAGAGGCCGTGGAAACGTTTAAAAGTTCATCCGCAACTCAGGGTATATTCTTAAAAAATGCCATGCAATATTAATAGAGATGATATAATAATCTGTGTAAGAGAAATAATAATGTGATGCTAAGTATAATTATTATATTAAATAAACTTTAATATATCTTGTGGGGAATAGTTCTAAAGTTTTATAATCTTCTGTAAATTAAGTAGGATGTCAAAAATAGTCGTTCGTATGTTTTAAAAATGGTCAGTAGAGTTTGATCCATAAATTGGTAGGTTTTATCTATTGGTAATTACATTCCAAGTTACTTTGAAAAGAACATACATGGTATCGATTACACAGCCAATAATATTTCACTATCATTTTTATCAGGCTGTTTACGAAGTCCGGAGGAAACATACGACATGAGTCATAAGTGTCGGCATTTGAAGTAATTTTGAAATTATCACGCGTTTCAATGGACTCAAGTATGCAGAGCTAAAAAGTTAATAAAAAGGAAGCGTCAGAAATATGGAAACCTATTGTAATAAATAAAACGATACTTGAGTAATAAGCGAACTAATAATAACACAACGCAATTAATCATTACAGATCGATGGAATTTTAATTGTGTGCTACCCTTGTGACCAAACGGGTACTTTCTATCGATTTAATGTAAAATACAGTGAAAAGTGGGCTAATATTCACATAACGTAGATTTCGTTGTCATTTCATGCACTATGAATATTGGTCACGAGAAGATAAAATAAAAATAACTCATTTGAAACGAAATTTAATTAAGTACCTGTAACTTTTTACATGAGAACATTGCTGTAAAACTAGAAACTGAGGCAATATATGTCAAAGTTCATCCAGACATTTGAGGTAGTAAAAGATTTCCCGATTTCCCATTTTATATTTTCGCTAGAAAATAAATCGGAATGTATTCAGGATAGAAAAATAAAACAATCTTTTAGGAATGTTCGTCAGCTTTTCTTGCCAGCGTCGGTTGGCCAGCATCGAAGAGAAAACGCCTGTAAATTTAAAGAAAATCTGCAAATTTCCTGTTAAATTGAAATAGCATTTTTCTTTTCCCAGTGGCTTTCAAGTTATTTGTTAGAGGAAATTGAAATACCTCTCAGTTTTCATAAACTTTGCCTTCTAGCACATAAGCTTTAAATTTTACAAAAATATTCTTAAAAGAGATGCATCTATTTAAATTTCTTTAAAATGGGTTATTTATTTTAAATTTAAATTATTAAAAGTTATATACTTTTAAATTTTCGATCAGTTTTTATTCCGTGCTCTGCTTATTCTGACCAGACCAGCAATGGAGTAGTAGGATCACACGCTTACCTTGAGCTTTTTACACCAAGAAAACAACAAAAAATACCGACTAGTTCATAGGAGAATACTCCCTTCAACGTTTTAATAGCTCTCTGCTCATTTCGTCCTGAAGCAAGTCGCAATATAACGGCCAAAACTGACTAAATATCTACCGACTCCTCCCACGGAAGCCTGAAGTTTGAAACTTAGAAGCATTTCGTGCGCGTGGAAGAAAAAAGTTATCATTTTTTCATCAAATTCGTTTAGTTTTCAGATTCACGTCTTATATCATAACAAAAGAAGTGGCATTAAGACAAAAGAATTATACAAATAAACATATCTGACAAAGTCTTCATTAAATCTACTTATTTTCAAATTAAAAAATGCCGCACAATGATGGCTTGCATTTCAGCAGGAAGTTCCGGTACAAAGGGCGTGCATGATAAACACCTAGTCAGGGCACAGGTTTCAACAACGTAGTAAAGAATGCGAATTATCGCAGGAGCATATCCAGGATCGCAAGTTGTTTGTCAGCAATAAGTAGCGTGAGGACTTCTGTTATGATTGTAGTTTATGGAAGGCGTGTTAAACATTCAAGATAGTGCGGGTCGAGCTAGAAATTCAATGAAAAATGCCAACATGCAACTAATACACTTAACAGGTTATACATTAGACACGTTATAGACAATCTATTTTTCGGTATCAGGGATGCACAAAACGAGTTTTTATGTCTACAAATAGCCGTTTTTTGCATCAGAATACTCTACTACTCCTCTACCACTCTACACTCGTATGCTGCGTAGTGGTAAGAGAGAAAATAACTACTGAAATTACTGCAATGGCGAGATCTGCGGAGTGAAAGAGGAATTCGACGTGTGGCGGCTCCTGACTTGAAAAATTGGCACAAAATTAAGTCAGAATAATTCACAAAAACTGCGAGGGGAGGGCCAGAGAATGGAGTCGCATCGACGAAGCGAGGCGGGCCCGAGGCAATGCAGGCCTGCACTCTCGGTAGAGAAAACGATATCACAGGGTGAAAGGCGCACATACGCATGAGACAAAGCATAAAAGAATCGCATGAAACATTAGGTTTTCATAATGAAAATGTAGTACAATATTTGAAGTAATGAAATAACTACATTTCAGTTCAAACGTAAACTTACACTACAACATTTTTGAAATACTCTCATGCTGAGCCCAATTCATAATTATTCATGATCTTTGCTCACCCCACCACCTTTGGCCACTTCTATCCTTTGGGATCATGCAATCGCCTTGCGTAGATGTGAAAGCGATCTGAGGGATTTGCGTGTTTTTGTCTGACAACGATGGACACCGCTTCAGATTTTCAGAGGTTGAGTAACATTACAAAGCTCAACGTCCCTCAACACCCCATTGCACATCTATCGCAGCTTGCAGTGTGCCATTCCTTGTGCTTTGGAATGGAGACCACCAGATAGCAACACGGAGTAAACTACCAGGCTTGAGAACACGTGCATATTATCCGCTTGTAACAGATTTGCAGTTAATACAAGACAACTGTGATGCGATTATCACTCATCTGAATAATTATGCAAATGAACTCTTAGCATGTATGTAAATATTGTTATTTAAATAGCGAATTATTTTGAATTTGCCGCCTACATGCTTTAACAGGCAAGACGCTACTGAATTTGACTAGATTTTCTGTCTCGCAATCTAAGATTCACAAAACTCTTTATTTCTTAAGCGGTGTTACGGTCAATTCATTTTGTCCCACTAATAAGATCACAAAGTTAAAAGATTTATTCAGTAATATGGAACTGGAAGCAGAATCTATAATGTTACCTGTTATGTTATTCAAACATATCCTATAAGAAAATAAATAACTTAAAAATTTACAATAAGAGGGTGAGCAAGACATTACATTCTTTCTAATGTAATATGTGCTTTGTAATGTTGGCAAATGTCGCCAACACGAACATAAGAGGTTCTATAGTTAATGCCTGTATAATATTTAAGAGAAAGTTAGTGAAAAATTCGATTAGATCGCAGCATTGTACAAGTATAAAATTATACCTAATTTTCCACTGGAGTATCATTCATTAGGAAAATACTTTATGCATTGAAATTTCATATTCAAAACGTCACTCGGTTTCTGTTTTCTGCGCCAGAACAACACGCTGTACTTACTCCAGAGATACGTCTGCCATTTGATGTACGGAATGTAGGTGAGCGAGTACAGCGTCCAGAGGTGCATGGCGCTGAGGATGACCACGTTCCTCCACTTGATCTCCCAGGGCACAGGCCGGTCCTTGGGCCGGTCCTCGTCCACGGGCTCGGCGGCGGCGGCGGCCGGCGGCGGCGGCGGGACGGCGCCCTCGTCCAGAAGGGCCTTCATGGGCACCTCGGAGAAGTCCTCGGCCACCATGAGCAACTTCTCGTCGGCGCGGGGCGGCGCGGACGGGGAGGCCGGGTTCGGTGGCATGGCGGCGGCGGCGGCGGCGACGGCGGCGGGCAACTGAACGACGCACCGCGGGACCGCAGCGTCTTTTATGGCTTCGCGCACACGCCCCCGCTCCCGGCGCGCCGGGCGCCCCCTCCCCCGCGCGCCGAGGGCCGGCGTCGCCGCGGCCGGGCGTCGCCTTGCCGCCCGTCGCGCGCCCCGGCCTCCAATTTCCATTTCCGTTCCCCTCCGCCGCCGCCGCCGCCGCCGCGCAGGAGGCACCGCTGGACGCCACGCGACGCACCGCCCGAGGCGCAGCTGCACGCGACGGATCACACCACACTCACCTACGCCGAGTGTCTTATCGCATCTACACATAAGGCAACGTGCGAATGATCCCCTGGGCTGCTATTGGGGTACTTACAACCTTAGATTTTAGTCGAAGGACTGGGACATTGATCTTGAAACGCTCTAGAATTGCGCTTTCGAGATTATTTTAGTGTGGGTGTGTTTTTTTTATTGGAAGGACATTATTGAGAAATTTCATTGTAATCACCTTAACAAAACAATGTCGAATTTTCGATCCAAAATCCGTGTCAAAGGTACTTTTGAGTTGTAACTTCTCACACACGTTAGAAAAGAAACGGCAGCTCAATCGACTGAGACGTGGCTTATCCGGGTCAACCAAGTATCCCATAGTTAAAATTGATGCAGATGACGACGAGATGCACGCAGTGTTATGCCCGAAAATGGGGATGTCTGAATGGATGGATAGATATGTCAATCAATGTAACTCTATCATATTACAAACGTTTCAGCTAAAACGTGCGAAAACATCAGGGCTAAGATGTAGTTGTGCAGTTTCGGACACCATTAAGACATTTTAAATTTTGGGAGTACTTTACATGAAGACCCTGTGCCGTTTTCAAAATTTCTCGAAAATGGCAGCACATTTTTTATTTCATTTTGGTGAGCTCCAAACGAAGAATGTACTTTCATAAATATTAAATAGATGCGCTATAAATTTTATTAATACCTCCGAGATATTAAAAATCGTAAAATTAATAAGAAAATAGAACTTGTCCTACATCAACAATATGAAAATCATTAGAAATTAATTCTTAATATAATATATCGTAAGTTTAAGATCTTTTAAGAATATCATGCTCATTAAAAAATCAGTTATTGTTCAGTAGATCTGACGGCAAGCGTGATTGTTTTTTCAAAAATAAATGAACAATCTTTTTTCGGTCTTCTTATCTTTATCTGTTTCCATGGAAGAGAGTGCCAGGACAATAATCAGTTTACTTTTTTGTAGAGTGAAAAGTTGTCACGATCAGCACGTTTAGTATTCATTACAATATTCAAATTATGCATTTAATAACACTAAAAGAAGGAAACGTTTTGTAAGGCCACACATTCCCACTATTTTCTCGAGGTAGACACAAAACGGTGGGGTTACATAACTGAAGAAAGCTTATCTGGTCATTAAGACACACGTTCTTCGCAAATGCTACTGTTAATCAATAAAAAATTGATTGTTAATTGATGGGGAATTATTAATATATAATAGTTGCTGATCAGATCAATGATGTGCCCTTTTATAATTCCAGTGAAGAAAGGAACTTCAAGCAATAATCTTTTTTCTGTAGAAACATTCCGCAGGATTTTTCATTCAAATGAATGAATTTTGTGAATGAATGTTTTGACCTCCACATTTTTCTTTGATTGTTCTTCTTTTCAGACAAAAGGAATCCAAAAGTTCGTTTGCCCATTCCACTAGTTTCTAAAAATGTCCTCTAAGCTCAAAACAAGTTGAAGAAACGAAAACACGATGGAGTGGATTCTTGGGTTTACGTCATAAAAAACATGTTATATATTTACTCTCAACGATGTGGCTCAATATTGGGACATCATCAGGGCTACATAAAATGAAATAGGTTTGAAAAAGTTCCAATAATAAAAATAAAATAACCATATATAATTACACGGAGTTAATATTAAACTACAATTAAAAATGTATTAAAATTCAAGCAATTTAAAATAAATAACTTAATACTATCGCAGTGTTATGCATGTCTAGGATGTCTTGTCGCTAAATTCATCGCATTATTGGGACACAGCTTAATAGCAATATGCATTCAACGTGTATTGTTCCCTTAACTGATTACAAACTCCTTCAATATGTTTTCCTGTATTGCCATATTCTTTGTTTCGCGTTTCGTCTCCTAGTTTTATTTCAGCGAGTACGCAACTGTAACAAGACACATTCGTGGATGCTAATGCCTTCAAGCACGTCGCACGAAAATAACATTTTTGCTGAGTTCACGAGGAAAACATTTAGCAACGCGTCGTGCCATGTCGGTCAGTTCACTACCTGAGATAATCCGCGATCGCATACAAACAGCCTATTGAGAAAGCCCATTATTTCAACCTATTCAGTTTACCAACCTCTTGAGTAAGTTCTTAACTTTTATTTCGCACATCTTCCCTTTCCAGTTGGCGTTGTGGAGATTGAGATTATCATCGATAACAACTGAGCAATCGATAACAATTATGTTTGATGATCAAGCGCATAATGCAAGTGCAATAACTGCCTTTTATATATCTGCTTACCAACAAACTCTCAATGAATATTGTAAGTTTGTAAAGTATTAGGGTATTCATATTAAAAATAAATACCGGGAGAGGTGGTTCAGGTCATCAGCTGATGTCAGTGCAATGCCTCTCACCGGGTGTTCTTAGGTTCGAGTCCTGATGGTGACAGATTTTTCGACAGTAGCTAGAGAGCTGGGTAGAGTTCAGTTGCTGACTGGAGAAGAATTCTACCGAGCGGCTGCTCCGATTGGTTTCTCCGATCAATACCAGTATCCGAATGCGGAGCAGTACCCTACCAAACGAGCCACGGACCGCACGCGATATTTCCTTCCTCTTCCTTGTTCTATCCACACATACTTGCACAAACATGCCTTACACTACCACACAAGTCGGGATATCGGTCACGAGTTTAGAGCTTGTCCCGGGTGGGGTGGTACCCTGCTAGTGGGAGAGACCTGGTTGGGGGAACCCCGCTAACTGACGGAAGTGGGCACCGGATCTCACCATTCAGCGGAAGTTCACCGCCACCTCCCGAGAAAAATATGTACTACACTTACGAGAGTAATGATGTTGACGTGCTCGGAATCACTGATCATAAATTAGAAATAAATACAATTTACATCATTGGATTCAGTGTCACATAATGAGTTCCTGCTAGCAACTATAATGCAGCTATAATGCAGATTTGGCTGCAACTAAACGGGTGTTTGTAAATATTGCATTGTAAATCGGTCGCGTGAGAGGAGACGAGCTACCGTAAAAGGCAATAATTTTTAAGCGGATTCCCGGATGGCGATATTCCTCCCCCACCAGAGAGCGAGATTCAACATCGACAACGGTGAACTCCTCCACTTCCGAGGAACTTCTCCAGCGGGTCTAGGCTTCCGGTTGGTCTCCGACATGTGCGGTATTGGATTACATGTATGCATTTAAGTGTGTGTAAGGAGAGAGAGAGAGAGAGAGAGAGAGAGAGAGAGAGAGAGAGAGAGAGAGAGGAGGAAGGAAGAGGGAGAGAAAGTGAGAGACGCGAAGGGTAAATGATGAAGAAGGAAATATCGCGCGCAGCCAAGTAATATGGTACTTCTCCGGCATTCTCCTTGTATTGAACGAAGAAAAATAGTATTTCGATTTATTTATCTGGCTTATCTCATTTACTCACCTCAAGCACTTTCCACTCCAGATCTTGCCTACATTTGGCCACGCAACTCTTTCATGAATTAATTATATTCTTGTCCTCGACCCTTTTAGACACGATCAAACGACTAATTCCATCAGCAGACTGATTTACAGTTTCTTAACATAATTTCACATGCTCATTCCAAGACTCTCAAATAAACTTAAAGTTTTCCTTCGTTGAAGAGACGTGCATGTCCAGTAAACAAACTCCATACAAAAGACGTTTACGACACTTCGTTCTGACCTGACGCAACCGACTCTCCGTTCAGTTCAGACGTGTTCACGTAATCTACTTTAAGCATCCGCATGTCCCTACCTTCCGCCCGCTCCCGGAATCAGATTTTCATCTTCATGTTCTTACACGAAGCTCCGCGTAATCTCGCTTTCTATTTTGCCACGGACTATTAACTTCTCCCGGGAATATTAGTGGTTCCTTTCAATAACACTACGAACTATGCGAGGGAGGAAATCTAACTTATTAGATCGGCCACAACAAAACATAATAATTTGAATTGTGAGTAACGGAGTACTTTAAACGTATCAACGCTTTATCACTGGTTAATTATCCATAAACATCGCCATAAACATTCTTTAGCTCAGCGCCAGCACGCACCTCCTCGCTTTCTGGGGGACAGCGCCCACCAACCGAGGGGTTTCCTACCTTCACCACCCTGGAAAGATTGCTGTTCTATCTCCTTGCGTTGAATTATCTGCCGCAAACGCTGAAATGTGAAAAGTGTTATTTCTTATTTTATTTAATTGTTGTTGATTTTTAGTGAGTGTGCTGATGTATAACATGGTTTTAAAAATTTAAGAAATGAAAACTGATCTGAGAATTTTCTAAGACATAAAAGAAATGTTTAGACATTAATAAGTGTATGACAGAATATCTATACTCAAATTGTATTGAGATAAAGTGATATAATTCCCGTTTATTGATGAGATTTTCTTATATCACCTAATTTCGCGATGATCTCACGGCCAAACTGGTAATTGGAGAAACAAAGCTTAGTAATGTTAAATGTATTTTCTTTTATTTCATACAGGATATATTTCATACAGGACTTATTTCATACATGTTAAGAAATGGATAGCTCTTGTGATATTTTGAAAAAAAAACTTAAAAAGACGTGATATTTACATTTTTTTGCTTAAAAACGTGTTGCCAGGCACAATTATGGTTCACAAACCTGATGTTATTGTTCTGCAACCCAAAACACATACAGGAACCAAATTTCAAAACTACAAAAATCTTTCCCGTATTTTATACCTTTGGCCTGGACTATGAACTATGTTATGCAAACAGAAGAATATTTAAAAAAAGGGAAGGTGCAGAGAGAAGTGATCTGTGGCGGTGAGGGCAGAGGCGTGTATATAATCATATACGCTAATGTATTTTTTCTTCTGCTGAGCTGGTACTGCCTCAGTCCGTCGCCGTTATCGTGCCGGTGCAATATCGAACATTACCGTCCGCTCATATTCATACGTTTTAAAGTGAATTGTTAATGTATGAACGGTGAGTGAAGTAATGACTAATTTCAACTTTTGTTTGAGAGATATGTAATTAACGTATTTAAAACCTGCCCGATATTTTATTTCTGTCAAGCAGACTGTTAGTTACTGAATAGTGATATTTATCTTTATCAACTTGTAATTAAAACTAGTAAAGTTTGTATAACTTTTCACATATTTTATCATACCAAACTTTGAACCCATACTAGTTTGTTTCACAGAACTATAACTTACATACATACGACGTTCCAGTGACTTAATTTAATAAACTCGCCATCTATATACAAGATTATAGAATCTGAACAATACCGCATATCAAAAATGGATTGACAAACATTACGGCTTAAGTATGGACATAAAAACATGATTTTCTAGCTTGCATTGTTTACAAGACATGCACGATGGTAAAGTGTGTTGCAGCGTACTGCGTGTTGTGGATTGCATGCTTGCCTGATTTCCCAAATAAGCCATCGTTTGCAAACTTCTATGATTTTTATGTTTTAAATCTAGTATGTTGTAGGGATGAGGTGATTTTATATCCAGTGGATTTCAGATGTTTTGTGTCATATGTTTTCTCATAAACTCAACTTCCTTTAAGGTATTGTCTCCTTTATTATTTCAGTAATATACATACCATTTGCGGCTCTCACACGCAACCGATATTTATAAAAGAGGTCTCTAAAGAAAGAGAATTTCACGGAGACGTGATGAATTGCACATTTACTTTAAAATAGTTTGGAGGATTTGTTTAAAAAACACATCCAAACATTCATGTCAAATCGAATTCACAGCACTCAGTGAGCCATATCGTTAAATAATTCCTAAACGATACATTTCAGGGTTTTAAAAACTAAAATTTCGATATCAGAGGACCCTAAAACGTGTATTTCCATTAAAATCTCGAAATTGATTTTCTACAGGATTACATAACTTTCCTTGTATTGCGTATATTACTCCGTATACACGTAACCGGAAAGTAAAAACGACTCATTGGGCTGAGGTACAAATATACTTAATCCCGAAAGAAATCAGATTTAAATTATTACATTCAAAGAGTCTGTTTGAGACGAAAATAACTTCTGGAAAGAAGAAGAAGGACGCTTTCAAATGGTCTGTATGAATCAAAGGATACATTTCCAATGTCAGGCGTTAGTCAATTTGTTCGTTATCAGCACTTGGATGCATGCTGGCTTTGCTTAAAAAGCAAGGAGCGGTCAACCTGATGGAAGGGGAAGTGGGAACGTCAGCAAGAAAATTGCTATAGAACGGCTACAACAAATCCCAACGTAGAATAAATGCATTCCCCAGTCTGCGGTAATTCCTTACTTATTCCATGCTTCACATTCTTTAGTTTTCGGAAATTTAAAAATTCAAGCACACTATAGCATTTTAAATGCTTTGGTTACGACACTAGCATCAATAGCGCCAGGAAATGGATTTATCTCGGGAATCTCATTGCTCGTATTCAAATTCCAGCTTCGGTAAATATCTTCGTTTTATTTTTTCAAATGTTTTGTAGAATAGATTACGATACGACAAAATTATTTGAAGAGAGCTTCTTTCTTTTAAAACTTTATGTTCAAAAATGTTATATATTTTTATCTCTCTTGATTCCTTAGTTTAAAATGATATCTGTTATGTTATTATGATGGAAGTTGCAACAACACAATATTAGGTAATTATTACAAAAAGTAGCAGACATTTTTAGCACCATTAGTTGTTTTCTACATGCCCACTATTCTTCAGAGAAGGTCAAAACATTAAAATCATCTCGCCCACCCATTGTCTTCGGGCAATGGCTAGAAGAAATTGTGTTCACAAGAAAACGTAAGTTTCTGTTTTACCATCTTCATGCTACGTTGAAATATGCTATACTTGTTCTACAGCAATTTGTTCGCTGTCGTTGGCACTTCCCCTCCCATCAGGATGCGCCTCCTGACATTTTAAGCGACGCCAGCGTGTCGACAAGCGATGATAACTGCATATTCGCAAACTCTTGACATTGACAATTTATCTTTGCAAACAAGGAATTGTTTCAAAGTAATAATTTTATTCTACTCATTTCAATCTTACCAGGATTCAAAATGTTTGTTACTCGACCCAAATCTGTCGCTCTTTACATCAAATTAAGTGAGTTCTACACATGAGTTTACAGATTAGGTGAAGCTACTTCAATTTAATTGAAATCTGAATTTCTTATTACAGTTTTGCTGTGTATACTTATATGGCAAATTGGTGGATTTGTGTACAGTTATATTACCCAATACATTATGAGAGGTCTATTAAGATTATAGTTTTAGGCCAAAAAGGAGATCAACTTCTTGCAACATAATTTGTTCTAAGAAACTCAATTTCTTGCTATATAATTTTCATGCCCTTTAAATTCTGAATCCCCTAGCTAGACACACAATAAAAATCCATGCATTTAATCAGTGATTTGCTGTGTAATTTGCAAGAATTACACTCTCAATTTACCCCCTCTATATAATACTACAACTAGCGTACCCATACGAGAACGCTCGCATGTTTATCCCCCCCTTCCCGATCCATTTCCTTATCATTTCTATTAATAAGGAAAGTTGTTAATGAAACGTGTTTATATATTTTAAAAAATGTATAAATAAAACTACAATGCTATTCTATGCAATATTATTTAACTTCTCTGGATTTGTTATGAGGAACATAGGGGGGTCAGAGGGGCAGGGCGCCAGCTTGCTGGGGTGCTAAAATTGAAAAAATATTTGTATACTAAAAAGTATCGCATTATTTTCTGCATTCCTACGTACCACAAGAAAACAAATTCTGAACCAAAAAAAATTAAAGTGAATATTTCCCCTGTGAGTAATAAATACTTTTGTTACCATTAGAAGCAACTCCGAAGACTTCAATTCGGTACATGGGAATGCTGCTTCAACGATGTATATGTATTTACTCTTAGCGAACCGACATCATAAATTTAATATCAAGCGGTGTATTATTAGTTTACCGAATACATATATACGGACTAATATGCTGAGTAATATACGTAGTATAGGGAAAGTTGTGTAATGTTGCGCGAAAAATTGGCGGATTTCCGGCAGAAAAAATTCATTGCTTGGCCCTGATAAAGAAAAAGTGGATAAATACAGTTGCCACATTAGTAAGAAAATCCTCCAACACGTGGTGTAGCTACAATCCCTGTTGTTTTGAAAATTTTAGCAGTTTTCGCGCAATACTGCATGCAATACAAGCAATTTTAAAAAATAACGAAAACAAGATTTTTCCAGTTCCATTGCGGCAGCCGACCGAGACACATCGTGCTCCGATCGCGTGCAGTGAAACAGTTATTTTATCACATTGCCATTTAGTTTGTGAAGCTTAATAAACGTTTACTTACGGCGTAATCTCTATTGTCCCACAAGTTGTGAAAAGTGTCTGAAATCAAACTGTATGGTCAGTCGGTGCGCGGCTAACCTGCAAGGATGGAGCCTCCGGACATCAGGGCTCCTATTAAACCTCAACACCGTCACCTCAGGTATCTACTCATTCAATATAAA
>BOPP01000008.1:3922052-3961175 GCA_017312745.1 Gryllus bimaculatus | reverse complement strand
ATTACTCACACCCTTTATAAAGATCTAAGTTACAATATAGTATCGATGTTACTTTTGATTACACTGAATACATTATCAAATATATTGATATCAATCCTCGAATTATACTATGCTTAGAGATACTAATATGTATTAGATACATATAAAAACAAAACTCTTCATAGAATAGTCAAGATACAAGAGCACCTAAATTTCATTACAACCTGCAATTGCCCACGGCTATAACTATATGGCAGATGCTTTACACGACAAATCATAATATAACTAAAATGCAAAATTATATAATAAATAATATTAATAAATTTACTTGAACTGCCATGGCCGTAATTTGCGTATGAGCCGAAACTGAGAACACATCAGACCGGCGCCTCTTCCCGTCTGACCACAGCACGTTTCCGCTTCACGCTCCTTTTACAAAACTCGCGGACAAGCTCCGTCTATTCATGGGCGACGAAACAGAGCCGATTTAAACAGAGGCGTCATCGTAGGCTGAATCGTTTTACTTCGCAAGTAAATTGACTACTCATATGGTGTTAGCCTTGCTTTCACTTCCCTCTCCGAAGGAAGGCGTCACGAAGGAAGTTCTCTCGTATCATCAAAAACTGCATGGCTCTCGATCGTCTTTGACACCCGCCCTACATGGGGTATAACACAGTTACGATACGCTACCTCGTACACCATTCGCCGCTGCCAATATAAAGACTGATTCATACCAACTTTAACAATTACCTTAAGAAAAGAAAATTCTATAATAATTTAACTCCTCAACTGAATAGTTTTTATCAATCCAAGGACCTTCACTACACTAGCCTCGCTCTGCCCTTCACTAGCACCTGACTGACCCTTAAATCACTTCATTTTTTTTCCTCTCGCCATACCACCTGCACGACACTGTACAATCACAAATATATTGACCATTATGCATCGCTCTATAATATACTATTTTCAGTGAAGGTCCTTCATTACTTCGTAATACCCTAAAGTCATGTTTTCCTGAACATCTTGAAGCTTTCAGAGGTAAGAGTTTAGGCATCCTATCCTCATCCTGCCGTTATGTCTCGATATTGCTGGAAGAAATATTCCCGCGAACATCCGCCACTCTCCGGATTTAAAGTTGCGTATTTGTGCCCTGCGATATATGTATGACAATTAGTTTACCGCCGGTTAATGGTCTTTCCAAGACTCGATTACACTATAACGCTTTTTATACAAGCGCAGAGCTGCGTTCTACTGATCGCAAGTTATTCGACGTGAATCCCACACTCCCGCCATTTTTCTTTCTCGCCTCTGAAAGTCACAATATTTAGCCCTACCGCCTGAATCCTTCTCCAAATTTTTCTACACTAGCATAATTGTTAACGCACTTATCCAACAAATTGATTCGAACGAGTTCCCATTCTCGAACGAACAAGCGACAAATAAACTATTACCCTTCGTTACCTTCGCGTTTGCCGTACCCTTTTTTTTAAGATTCGCATTACAAAGTGAAGAGATCTTTAGGCTTTCCTCACAAATAAAGTCTACGTGTCTTTTCCAGCTTAATTTACTATTGAAATGGATTCCTAGGTACTTGCGTAAGGAAACTCCCTGATTATTTTGTCGTTTTTTAAACGTTAATTTCCATGTAAATATACCCCTGCCAAATGTGGTGGACTTGCTTTTAGAGTTATTTATGGTCCTTCCATTATTTTACGCCGAGTAATATAACACCACAAGTTCTCTTTGCAGCATTTCTTCATCTCCTTTCGAATGCATAATGCGATATACTATGCAATCGTTTGAAAATATTCGAACATTTGAGATTAAGAGAGCTGGCATATCATTTGCGAACGGTAGAAATAGAAGTCCAGTAACACTTCCCTGCGATATGTCTTACGTAATTGCCCCGGAAGATAACTCTAGCCCAAATTAGACTTTCTCTTTTCTGTTCCGTAGAATTTCCCTTGTTCACGTCACCATCCTGGAATCGATGCCTAAATTCATTAATTTCTGTAAACCCGAACGTATGGAACGACATCGAACGCTTTGGCAAAATCTATAACTATTGCGTCTACTCTCCCGCTAGCGTTTCATCTGAAAGATCCTGAAATAGCGTGACAACCTGACTTTCGCATGAGTAACCACTCCTGTATCATGGCCATCGTTGGCCATCACAGAGCCAGTTTTTGACTTACCACTCTGGCTTAATGTAACTCGCAACTAAATGCCCTATAAGTTTACAAACTACTGACGTTAGACTTACAGGTGTATAATTACTTAATATAGTTTTGTCACCACTTTTAAAAATTGGTACGGTAAAAGCTTATTTTCAGTCTTCAGGTACTTTTGAATTGTTCATGGATACCTGGAAAATTCTAATTAGGTAAAGCACAATTGCCTCTCCTTTTATCTTAATTATATCCGTAGAAATGTCGTCTGGGCCCCTTGACTCACCATTTTTCATATATTTTATTTTATTCTGTAGAACGTTTACTCAAGTATTTAAGCGATTTGTAACGGAATGTACTTGAATTAGTGGATGGTTCGTAGTGGTTTTGAAAACCGAAATGAAATACTTATTAAGAGCATTAGCTTTTGGTCGATAGTCAGTAATGAGTGCGTTTCCATTTTCACGAAAATCTGAGATATCCTCTTTATTGCCCTTCCGTCTACGGACGAACGAAGAAAAAATCCTGTCAAATGATTTCCCTTCTCATTGAGAATATTCTTTAAATATGCCTCCTGAACAATTTTCTTTGCTCGTTCCAACTCTTTTGAACAATTTCGAAAAATATTAATATGCTCCCTACTGCGTTTTCTGTTCTTACATGCCTTTCTCATTACCCTCTTCATTCGCCGAATTTTTGTATCGTAGTATTCTGGAACTGGATTATTTTTTTAACTTTTGCACTCTGTATTGACCCAATCTTATGTAATATACATATATGCTTTAACGCAAATAAAGTCTCCGCCCTCTCTACCATTTCTGTCTCTCCTAAAGATATTGTAATGAGAATGAAAAATTTCACAGGATCCGATTTCCTCAGTTCCCCAGCACCCAGTCGCCCTCACTATGTAGAGATCACAAGCATCAACTAGATTCCAAAACTCTATTTCTTTATTGATTATACTATGGCAGTTCTGCTGCAACAACCTAAGAAATCCTTTCCTCATCTGAATTGTGTTCTCGAGAAGGGGCGTCCCTCGAAGCCCTCGCCGCCGTCGTCGTCTCCGCCGTCGATTCCGCCGTCAACTCCGTCGTCTCTGCCGTCGTCACGGCCGCCGCCGCTGAACCGCCGCGCCGTCGCTGTGTAGTTGCATGCCCGACACCTCCGCGCCGCCCTCATCTCGACCTGCGCCGCTGCGTCGTCTCGCGCCTTTAGATTACCGCTTTCCTTACTCAAAACGTGGTCGGCATGGCGTTCAAGATACGCGATTAGAGCCTCCCTAAGCTGCCTGCCCCTCTTCCATTTAAGTGTAATCTGTCGGGACCAAAGTCAGAGTCGTGCAACCAAGAGTTGGGATGAACGAAGGTTGCCTCATATTATTTTGCAACCCAGTTCATTAAATTATTCATGTGACAAATACACCGCGAAAACATGTCTCTGTGCCGTATAACACCACTTAGCACAATAGCAGCGCGTGGAAACGTCTCCTTCGTTGCACTGCGTCCTTATAATAAATTCATTTGATTTTGCTTTCAAGTCGTAAGTGCTTACGTGGAGAATTATTTTATTAGGAGTTCCAAGTTCGTGGTTTTCTACAAACCGTTGCAATTCGTCCGTACGAATTCCACGCATAACTGTCTTCTTTTGCTACGTGTCGCTCGATAGAGTCTCTTATTACGAGAAAGAAGCCACTTGCGTTCGCATTTACCGATTCAGTCACGACTGGAGTCGCAGTTTTGAGCTCCCAACACCACCAGTTGCTCATTAAGGGCTTTATTATCCCTCTTCAGGTCCGCGATTTCGCTTCGCGGGGATCGCAGCTCTTCTTCCAGGCGTTGAACACTCTCTTCCTTGCATTTGAGTCAAACCCACCCTTACCTTGCCCTCTTTTAACATTGCCAAAACTTTTTTGAAACAAATCGCCGCAGGATTCGCATCGCCAGCCCGAAGAGAGATTCTTGACGCATCCATCACACACGATGTGGATGACTTTATCACACTCGCTAACCGAAGCCCTGTCCATTGAATATTGTTCGTTCGTGACGTGATATATTGTGACGTTTGGTTTATTTACCACGCTCACGCAGGTACAATGTCATTAGAAGCATCATAAAGAAGGAGGTCGCGCCATTGTAGTCAGCATGCTGAACGTCCGTGACCACGATTCACTCATGGCTCGACATGGCCAACGCGGGGGGTTGGTGTGTGTGTGTGTGTATGTATAAAAGGTGATAGTTTTTCTTTATATGTGGTAGGACAAACAGTGTCGATATAATGTGATTAAACAGTAAAATATTATTTCAGAATGAACGCAGATGTAGTGTCTTGAAATCAAAACGCTCGTTCATTAACATCATATATTGGGGGCATTACAACAATGTGCTCTATAACTATAGTCTTATAAAACGATTATATTGATATGCACGAGGAGACAACTTGAAAAATGTGTCGTCGGGTACTGGCAGCTCTCGTAAAGTAATTGGAATCCCGCGCAATAGACCAAATACGTCAAAGCGCGCTCACGCGAGATACTTGTCCGCCTGGGGAACCCGGCGCTCCTACGGGCACGGGTAACTCCCCTCTCATTTCCTCCCCTATCCAGAAAAGGGTGTACAAAACGCAAGCCGGAGAGGAGCGAGGCGGCGAATAGTAGCTTCATAAGAAAATGTTTGCCAGATAAAAAAAAAGATAATTGCATTATGTTTGTATTCTTCACTACTTATAACTATTTCATATTTATTTTCTCACTGAATTCTCGCTTAAATAAACATATTTGCTAAGTGACCGGAATATGATTGATTGGCGAATTTTTTCCTTGTTTTCGTTTTTTGTTGTGTTATTAAATCATTTAGTTATTACTGTCTTTAGCAATAAAGTGAAATAAATTAACAAATGTATATAATGTAATAATTCTCGCTTACGGATAAACAGCGCTTTTTACAGTCAAGAATATTTTCCTATTGAACATCCTAACCAAAATGTAGGAACTTGATGCTTTTATATCACAATAAATAATAGGATTACAATTACAAATACTTGTGATTCAATGTTTTCTTTCCCGAATACATACGTATATACGGAGTAATACCATACATACATATAAACGGCGGATTTTCCACAGAAAAAAAGCATTGCCGGGCCCTGATAACGAAAAAGTGTTGCGTGTGTGTGTAAGTGTGCTGCCTCAATTCGTTCAACTCTAGTGTGAAGCGTCAACTGCCAGTCTAAAACTTTTTTTAGACTAGTTCTCCCAGTTCTCATACACATTTTTTTCGGAGGGGGGGCGAGATGGCGGGCAATGTGAGCAGCTGATGTGGCGTCGTTTTGTTTTAAGAACGCTGTGCAGGTGAATTCTTACGTTATAATCGGAGAGGCAAAATAAATACCAAGGTAGGGGAAAAATTGCGAAAGCGTTTTGTTACAATGTGTAATAGCCTTGGAAATCTCTTCAAGTAACTTTGTTTTCCGTTTTATTACATGAAGATAAACAAAATGAGTACAACTTGTAGCACACAAAAAAAGAGGATGTTAAACATAAAATTGTACATATGTGAAAATCACCTCAAAAGTACAATAATGTTATGAGCAGTGATGTGAGAATTATTCTTACCCTGTACGATAATATTATAGTGGAAGTAATTAGTAAAATTGTGTACAAATCTCACTAATGCTGAATTCATGATCTATATCATATCAATTAAAAGAAAATTAAAAAAAATAATTTAAAATTGTCAAATAGTTAAATGATGTAATTGGAGGTGGTATTAAAATTATATTTATTGTAAAAATAAATTTTTCGTAGTACATTAAAGAAATTTCTGTTAAGTATGTAAAAATATTTAATAGTAAATTCCTACAATGTCTGTTGAATTGACGTGTAATAAAAACAACTTAATATAAAAAGCACCTGAAGCCATAATAAAGTCCATTGCGGCGCATTGCATCGAGAAGCGAGGGACTAGTCTCAAGTTGGTGGCACAAAAGCCGAGAAATAAAGCAGAAAGTCGGCGCTCCTATTATCCTGCGCCGTCGTCGGAAGAACGGAGAGAGCGAGGTCGCGGAGCGGAGATGTTATTGTGGACGCAGGCGCCTACTCGCGCTCGCGGCGAGGTCATTGCCGCTCGGCGCTGGCGCTCAGGAGCTGACAGCGCACTGCAACGCCCAACTGGCCACGTCTCAGAAGTACTTACACTTGGTTCATACTACAAAAACGAGAGAGGTAAGTTTTGTAGATATTTGTCCAGGGTTTTGGGGTACTATGTGTTTTTGTTCCGTTTTTGATTTCGTGTTAGTTTTTTACTTAGAATAGTAAATTTCAAGCTATATTAATTTATTATAAATTAATTACATAATGTCAGCAATATATCCTGTCGTGAATCAGGGGACAATGACAATATTTTTTGTCTAAGATAAAATTATAATTGATGTCACGTTATTGTTCATAGTAACAATTGTTTAAACGGAAACGAGTCTGTAGAGATTTGTTATAAATTTGTTTAACCATTAATTGCGTCACATTATAATTACTTAGTCACAGTATATGACTATTAATGTTTTAATAACAGTACTTAAGTAGTCGTATTTCATTTTCAATTATAATTAAAACTGAACACATTTTGTGAATAAAAAAGTATGAGAATATTATTTTTGTTTAAAAAGTAGGTGTTCTTAAATCATTACACACATTTCTTTAGTGTGGTTAATTGTGGACATTAAAAAACACTGAGTTTATAGAAATAATTTTCTTAAGCGGTACATTTTCACCGAATGTTATTATTATACATGGGTATACTTGAAATTTGTTAGTGTGACACATGTGCATTTAATGGCGTAATCGTGGGAAGTATGTTGCCATACTACAATCATATTGTATATCTGAGTATATTGATAAGACGCTGAATCGGTTACCGGAAACATTCCTTAATACTACCAGCATTGTAACCTAAATTGCTAAGTGCGGTTCCCGCACTAAGCGATTCCCATTTATAGGTAGCTAAAAACAACATTAACTTTTGTAAAGAAACTCTAAATAGTACATAGTAATCGTGTATATCCTGAAACGCATTTTTCGGACTAGGAGTTCCAGGTGTGTAGCACATGTTTTCTCTCCCGCTACAATCATGGTCATGAATGGATCTCGCCACCGTCCTCGCAGGGCCGCAGCTCGCAGGGTCAGCTGTTGGGCACGCATCGCCTCCGCCGGAGGACAACAGCCGACCCCGCGTCCTCGGTGTGCTTGGAATTAAGAGGGTCAATGGAGAGGAATTGGCTTATCATACGGACGATAAACGAGCCGGTTCCGTGTGGCGGTCTCTCTCTCTTTCCTCTCTCTCTCCCTCTCCCCTTCTCGTAACATGCTTAATTTAGAGCAGCTGTGTCTCCCGCCCTCAACAGCGCCTCTCCGCTTCAGTCCATGGGCGCTCCCTCTCTGTTTCATTCTGGCTGCTTTGCGATCTTTCCGATTCATTTTCGTCGGCGTGTGTGTAGTTATTTTTTTATCTCGTACTCGTAGTACAGACAACGTAGGCTCTACCCAATGCTGCAGAGGAAATCGAGAAAGTAAAATATCGATTGTTTGACAGAAAAAAATGTTTGTGGGTCCAGGACACCGAAAATAGAACTTCCTTGCACCGATACGTGATACTCGTCTTTATGGTTTACGTTGTATAGTCAGAACACACGTATTGTTGGACTCAGATTTCTACACTAATCCCTAAACAGAATTTTTTCCAAAATAAATTTTCCTCGATCGATCTTCCCGCACTCAAGGTCCTGCAATTTTGAAATCTTTTAATTTATAGAGGTACTTTACTAAACTATGACACTTTCAAAATTTCCTGAAAAATTCATTCACTTTTTTCTTTTTTTGTTCGATAAACGTTTCTTCAAAAAGTAATGCCGGTCGAATTTTCAGAAAAACTAGTAAATTAATATTTTTCTAAGCTGTCCTACAGTGACGTAATTTAATGTAGAGATTTTTACACTCATGAAATGTGTTATTCAAAATTAATTATTAAATAATGTCATGTACAATATTTTGATTGCGGTAGCTACAATTGCGGTAGTTAAAAATGTGGTAAACATTTTCTCTAAATCATGAGTTCATCATCACCTTTTCGTTCACCGACATTATTAATAGAATTTTTGGCTTCACCAACCCCCTTATGTTTTCCTCTATAATGTATTGTACATAATTATCACACAAATTATGTAAATGCTGTAATGTCAAATAATCGTAAATGTCCCGAAGTTAATATTATACGCCAATATTTTGGTACATATCTAGATATTCATTAATAGAGGACGCTTTCATTTCTGAGTAGCTGACTTTCTAGCAGATCTTCAATGGCATGCCACTGTGACAAAATGTTGCGTTTTTTTAATTGTTCATAAGAATCTCCTGTAGGTATCGCAGGAAGTATATTTTCTGATATATATTTACTAAACATGTAACAATAAATTACAAATTTGCTCTTCTCCTGAAATATAGTGTTGGATGCATGGTTACATTTGTTTGAGTTTTCTTAACATCCTAAGTTGTTGCGTAGGTTCTGAAATGTCTCGGTGCAGAAAGTCGAAATAAAACTCCTGTCTGCAATATACTTGAAGTTAATAGTTTTAATTCTAACTGATATAATAATATGACTGCTGCAATGGAGAAAATAATAATTAAGCGCAATTTATTTTGTTTTTTGACCATGTCTGCTCGCGCGGGCCTTCTTCAGAGCCTCTTTCTTTGGGAGCCCTGTGCAGTACACCGCATGCACCAGCCTAGCTACGTCCGCATCCTAGGCATGAACGAGGGATACGAAAGAAAAGGAGCAAATGCGTAATTTGTATAATTTGTTACTCTATGTGAGATAAATCAATTATCAAGTTCATTTATATCTTTTGTAATCAATGGTGTCTTCATTGTACCCCTGTCTACCGGTTCGCCGGTTCTATCTATCAGTTGGGCTATAGACCCCTAATCGACCTTTTCAAAATTTCGACCCCCAGTGTATCGTTACCAAACCCGTTGAAAACCCCCTGTGATAGATTTTTTTTTAAGAAAATACCTTCACAATTAGATTTTATTTTATTTATAAACAGTTTTATTCAAAATTTGAGTAGAATTCGCATAATTTGGAATAAAAAGAAGTATACTTATTTTCTTTAAGTTGCCAAGATTTTTTTAAGAAAACTGCTCCAAATTTTTATCTTCAAATTTCTCAAAAAATCTTGCTTATTGACACTGCATGGATATTTTTATTAAAAGTTTCCCAATTTTGAAAATTGCAATGTTCAAGTGTTTTTTTAAACTCCTTCATTATTAAAACAAGAGATTTCTTATATCATACAATCTCTTTCTGAACATTAAATCCTTAATTCATTTCATTTGCTTGTTATTAAAATATTAGTGGTTTACGGTATTAGTGATAGCGGTATCTTGAGTTTTATGGTGAAAAAGTTCAAATATTTTTTGGTGCAATGTTACTCAATATTAAATCTTTAAATCATTTCGTATACAGTTGTTTTCTAAATATCAGTAACAGCATTATTTTTTAAAATTGCAAACCATTAATACCGAAACTTTGACTTAATATTGGTGGATGCACTCTTAGCTGAATGGAAGGCGTTCACGGAACGTAGGAGTTTCTGTTGGCGCCCCAGTGCCGCCAAACACTTTCGCGCTTTGGGCTAAGCGAAGTCGCTCAGAGCGTGGCGCGCTGAATTCGCAATTGGGAGATTCGGATTCGATCCTCGGGCCGGCCATACTGACGGAGGTTTTCGTGGTTACCCTTGGTCATAAGGTGAATGCCGGGATGGTTCAAAAAATCCCACGAAACGTCCCACTACCCCACCTCCCACTACCCCACCTGCCATCATCCTAGTCCTTTCACCCCTCTTCATCATCCTATCACTTCAATCCTAATAATAGTAATAATAATAATAATAATAATAATAATAATAATAATAATAATAATAATAATAATAATAATAATTTACGGGTTGCCGATGCGGATAGCCGAGATCGCTAAGACTAGTGCCATGGCGATCTCGGAGGGAAGAAGCGCGTGTTCGCGTTCCGCCTCGGGCATCGATGCATTTGTATATGTCTGTATATTTGTGTCGTCCATTCATCGTTCTTTATCATCATTCCATACCCCATGCCCCCAGGATCTGCAACCCTGGGGGTTTCAGCGTAGAATGCTGATCCTCCCAAAAGGAGTAACACACACTTGCCACGGGATAAATGTAAATGTGCCTCTGTAATTGCATTTGTATGTCCGCCTAGACCTAGCTGGCCAATATTCGCGACCAAAAAATAAAATAATTCACGTAGGTATATATAGTAAGAGTGACATTGGGATTCTGGAGCTCAAGAAAATCTGCGCAGATTATATACTTCTCCCTCTTTCGAAACTTTCTTGGGTGAATAATTCAATTCAAATCAAACATTTGCTTATTCGATCTCCTGATATGAACATAACCTGCATCTCCTGTACAAAAATGATATTAATTTCTTTGGGTCTGATGATTCTTGTTCTGTTGCATATCTTTTCTTCTTCTTTCTCTCACAATTCAACGTCATCAATATATTTGGGGGTATTATCTGTAACACAGTTGGAGACATACTGTAATAGCAACCTAACGCATCGTGCATTGTTCATTAACAATGAGTTCCTTATTTAGAAAATTCTGCAATTATCTAAAGGATACTTTTCCCGAATTCATAAAACGTCACATTATTATTTTCTTGTGTCTAGAAACGTGTCTCCAATGAGTGGTTTTGAGTTGTCGTTATTATCCTCCGCCCCTCTGTGAGTCACGGCCAGGAGTTGCCTCACGTAACTTCTCATAAAATTCTAAAACAAGGTCTCCTGATACCCGCACGAGCTTTAATGTGCACATTATGTACATATACTCATTCGCTTATATGATTGCGCTGATAGATGTGATTTATGGAATGCCTTCTTAGGAATTTGATTGTAAATGTTGTGCATCGAGAGCACGAAGAGCTACATCGCGAAGAGTCCGAAGGTTGTAAGGTTGAAGTTGTAAGGCCGAAATTGCATCGTAAATACGGCGTTAGTTTACTGAAAATTAGTAAATGTTTGTTTGTTTATTCTTGTAAAATGTCAAACAAAACTCAAAATGTATTTGAATTATCTTAATTTCTTCATATATTTTTAACAAAACTCATTTTTAATGAGAACACAAATATTGTTACGAATCACATAATAAATAACATGATCTTGTTGTCTATCCCATTTTCACTTCAATCGCATGAAATCAGCTTCTCTGTATTTTAATCAATTTCATAATCGCATGTTGCGATTCACTGAGCTGATCTTGAAAAAAATTAAAGAAACTTTCAAGATAGTGCCGTAATTTCTGCGTTTCATCGAACAGCAGGAATCTTTTTCCGCGTCCTTCAGTATGTCAACCTCGTCGCGAAGCTTGCGTGAGTAATTTCAAGGGCCTTGCTGCTTCACCTATAAATACCGTTGAACTGTGATAATTTTGTGCTCAAAAACGCTGCTGTTTTACACTAATTCACGATGAAACTTTTACGTGAAGTAAAAAATACGAACTTAAATAGAGAAATCTCCAGTCTGTTGGTATATAGTACAGTAAAATATTTCAGGGGATTCATGTTACGTACCACCCAAAATTAAAATTTCGGTTTTAAATTCAAGGGGCCGTGATATCAGCCAAATGGATTGGAGTATATCAGTTGTGGATAAAATGAACCTGAACGAGTTAGCCGCTAGCGATGTTCACAGACGGACAGACGTTTGCCGTCAATCAATTTTTCGGTATCAAGGACCCAGAAAACATGCATTCTGGCTACACCACGTGTCAGAGGATATTTTTCCAAATTTCGCAGCTGGATTTATCTTCATTTTCGTTAGCAGAGCCCTGTAAGAAGAGTTTTCTGCCGGAAATTTGCAGTTTGTTCGCGCAGTATTACATAACTTTATCCCCTCAAGAAGTTCATTCTTAAGCGCGAAAAAGTAAACGATGCCACATTTTTCGTCTGGTTTTTATCTCTTCCTCCTTCGTCCATTCCACTGCTGATTGTCAATTGTGATTCAATTCAACCATACCTTTTTGACCAGTCCCGGAAAGCAAATATCATTAGCTGCACCCGTGCGAAGATCCCGCACTTTGTATATCATTGTTACGAAAGTAAAAGCGGCTAGCCCCTGAACTGTGCGTTTCAGTTTTAAACCTCGGTACTGTTCATAAGTGAATATATATATATATAAATTTTGTCATGAGATATTATTTCTCTCTCTGTTCTTTGCATCAATTTTACCCAAATTTCATGTTACTACTCATGCCCGAGCCCCATGCTCCCAGAGGTCCCCAGAAGAGCAAAATCTCCAAAAGTCTAAAAAAAGAAAAGTTTATTTTTTAGAATACAGCTTAAGAAACAACTCGGCTTCCCCCCTCCTGTCTCCCAAATGTGGTGTCCTACTCAACTCACCTTTCCCCTACAAACTTGTGTAACGTTTGGACAAACCCACTGATTTTAAGGGTCGTATAGTTTAATGCGTGGTTTCAGTGTGTTGCAATAAACAGTTCCCTACGTCATACCTAGACCTCGGAGTTAGGAACAAAAAATGACGTTTTTGACACTTGAAATATACTAAAAAATGATTAAACTAGGCATTTATAAACTTTAGATATGAAAACGCTTGTGTTAGGCATCTAAAATTGATCGCAAACATGTGATATACAAGAAATCCCCGCAAGACATTTTAATAAAGGGAAATATACATTGAACGTATGATTACTTTAGAATAGTCTAGACCAAGGAATACACGTCGTCAGGACAACGTGTCCACAAGCTTTATGTTCCGTGTTTGAAGGTCTGAACCAATGAGCTAGAATACACTACATCGAGTGGTAGTCCCTATAGTTTCAGCGCTCTTGGCTGGCCGAACTAGTGGCCGCCATATTTCTTTAAGACAAAACATTCGAGAGGCAGTGTAACCGGGACATAATGTTGAATACATGACAAGACTGTGTTGAAAATCGAGATTACGTAATTATTTAGGTTGGGTTTAGTCTCTCTCTTGGGAACAAGTCAAGTGGACAGCCCTAATTTTGCAGACGTAGGCTGGGTAACATTTTGATGATAGGAAACAAGAAATTCACGTTAATTGTATGATGTATAATATATAATTTGTAATTTAAGCTTCTTAGCTTGTGTTGTTATTGGTGATTTTGGGTACTCATGTACAATAGACTTCGTACGTGGGGAATTAGTGTAGAATGGATTCGTCACTGGACATTATATATTGTTTTATGTAAAATGACACGGAGTCGCGAGTAGGCGCTTCATCCGAGGCGCAGGATGGGAAAGTCGCGTTCGCGGACTTGATTGACTGTACATTAATTTAATATATCGGGGTATATAATATTATTATCAAACATGAATTTCGGAGAACATTTAAAAAAAATTTCCCGCTACCAGTCGTAAATTTACGACGATAGGAGGAGCACTGCAAGGACATCCCACCAACAGCATCCGGACCGAAGACATCTTTACAAGAAATATCGTACGGAATTTGTGAATGTACGAAGCAAAGATATTTCAAATTATTAATTAGTTCAAAAACTAAAAAAAAATGTAAATCTTTAGAACAAATGTTAACTTTTTATTATCAAACTAAGTAAACATTCTGGTAATGGGTTGAAGTAGTCTTCAGATTTTTAATAACAAGACTCTACAGCAGCACTTCCAGGAATTTCGGCTCTGTATAGAGTTGCACGTCCACATATAAAAGTAAAATAAGAAGGTGAAGTATTATATGTTGAACCCAGGTTTGTAAAGTCCATCTAATGTTTGAAATAGCAAAACTAAGTATTGTAATATATGTGATATTAACTGGGCAATATACAAAGTCAAATTAAATTAGTAAAATCGTTTGGTGAAAGTTAATTAGATAAAACCATTACAAATGGCTGCCCAACTTGGGGCATGATAAATTACTATAAAATTACAAACCTTTTCAAAAGAATTAAATTAGGCCTTTTGATTTTTCAGGAAAGTCAAGTATTTTTACAGTTATGGAACAGGAATATAATTTTATTCACGTTAATTTCTTCTCATTTAATTAATTCTTTCACACTTTTTTATTCTCAATCTGTGAACAGCGCAGTTGCATCAGAAATGGGTGCAATTACCTAACAAGTGCGTGCTGATCGGAGACGAGAGTGAAACATTATCTTTGTATTTACTCTCAGATGACCGGTACGGTGTGTTGGGTGAGAGGTTTCGATGCGTGGTTGATTGCGTATTCGATCAGGAAATATTCATGTTTCGGGAAAATATTGACGTTTTGGGAAAACAAATTACAAAATTAGTCATTAAAAAAATTATCGTGTGATGATAATTCATCAAAATAACTTGTTTTGGGCAGATTTAGGCAAAAATATTAAAATAGGCATTAACCGAAGTTTTTGGACATTTTAGGCACTATTACACGCTTTCAGTAGATCTATTTTTCTTTAGTCACAAGCATCTGCAATAATTTCCCACGATATTCTAAAGGAACTAAATTGGCATTTGTCCTAAAATCCGAGGTCTAGTTATAATTTGCAAAATGACATTTTTTCAGTTACTGTGAATTTGTTTGCAGGACTTAGGAGTAATTCCCTACCAAGCAGTAGCACACTGAAAAGATTTTCTGACCATTGTTTCTTATAATATAAATTGAGGAAAATCTAATCTAATTCAAAGACTTATTAATCGCAACAAAAGCAATATGATGAAAGTAATACACGTGCCATTAAAAATTTGATGGTTGGAGTTATTTACCATACCTCACTTCTACAATACCTCTCAACTGACACATTTGCATACAAAAACCGTGTATATTTAATGTACGAACTCAATGAAGAACACGATTACTAGAATTGTTTTTCCTTTCCATTGTTCTGCAAATTGCAACATTGTTTGCCTACGTTATTCATGTACAATGTACTATACTCATTGCATGTGTACTCGTACCCACGCTCATTTCATACTTACTCTTGGCAAGCGACGAATGAATTTCATTTTTCATTATATGGCCATTGCGGGTAGAAATTAAATCTGGGGCACATTCGCTATCTGTCGTAACATTCATTGTATATTACAATATTACGGCTTCTATTATTTTTTTAATATTTGCACGAAGCTTTTCGGACCGTCTAGATAACTTTTTTTAGGAAGGGAAAATGTTCGCTTTTCCTTTCTTCCACAGCTTTGCTTTGCCTCGCTTTCCTTGTAATATATCTGTTCCCAATCCGTACTATCGTTGATATTTCCCTCGAAATACATTATATTCTTTTATTCACATGACTGAAAATATTTTGGCGAGATCATAATTATTGTAATGGTATATTCGTCGTTCACATTTATTCAGACGGACAAAGAAAACGTAAACAACATTGAGGCGTAGTGTGCGTAATGATAATGGGCGTAGGTTTAATGATAGTAGGCGTAATGATAAAAATTAGAAACGCTTTTATATAAATTTGTTTTTAATTTAAAACAAATATGATAAAGGTTTTTAAATACAAAAATACACTCTAAACGCGAATAATATTATTAATTAGAATACCCAAAAATTACAAAAAGACAATACAATGCATCAATAGTGGTTATGCAAGGAATCGGAACTATCTATAAACAAGATGACGACGGCGAGGTGATATCACTCCGTTGCATGAAAAGTACTTTATTGGGAATAAAGAATGTTTGTAGTTTTCCTATTTATGTTTAAAACTACCTTTGAATTAAAAATAATTGTATAAAGAATTTTAGGATGAAAAAACTGAGTAGTCACCGAAAAAATTATTTCGAAAAAAATTGAAAACACGTCCATTTAAACGAAAGAATAATTCACAGAATTTTCTGAATGTTTTCTTTTTATTTATATACGTCTTGTAACATTTGTAAATCTTATTTAAACTTTGGGAGTTGTTTACTCATCATAACAATGGTAATAAAAATTCTCACAAGTGGATTTCAAATATGTTTTGGATACATACATTCGCAAATTGTGTTTGCATGAAAATATTACATTATACTATAGAAACGGTAAAATAATGTTTTATTATTGGTTTCTTTTTCTATTTACATATTGCACCACTTCTCTCACGACTCAAACGAAGTGGTACAACGCTGCCTCATCATGCAAGAAATTCATTTTAACCCACAAAAACAGTTGGTCAGTAATATGGAATAGTTTGTCTAAAACTATTTACTGATTATGGCATTCCCGCATTAGTACCTATATACGGAGTAATTATACGAAGTAGAGGGAAGTTATGTAATGCTGCGGAAAATCGATTTCGAGATTTCAACGGAAATACACGTTTTGGGGACCCCAAATAACAAAAAAGTGATTCTTATCAAAACGTCCTTCTGTCTGTCAGTCTGTCTGACGGTTTGTCTGTCTGTGTGCCTGTCTGTCTGTGCGCCTGGCTGTCTGTGCGTCTGACTGTCTGTGCGCCTGCCTGTATGTGTCTGTCTGTCTATCCGTCCGTCTATCTGTCTGTCCGTCCGTCTATCTGTCTGTCCGTCCGTCTATCTGTCTGTCCGTCCGTCTGTCTGTCCGTCCGTCTGCATGTGCGTCTGTCTGTCCGTGGCTTATATCTCGCCCCCTTGAATTTGAAACCGATATTTTAATTTAGGCGGTACTAAAATTACTTGAAGTCCCAGGGATATTTTCAAAACATTAAAAAAATGTTTCCGGCGTTTTTTATTACATTTTGTTGTTGGATAGTATGAAATAAGTTTACGAGAATGATGCAAATCTCATTTTCATTAAAAACTGCTTTTTCAAAAATTGCAAAAAATTGTTCGGCGTCTTCCTCCAATTACAACTATGAGATTTTTCCCTTAATGAAATAATTCCTTTAAAAATAGGTTTGAAATAAATTAATCTACAACATTCGAAATTTTTAGTATTTTCGCGTAATTTTGCGTGAAAATAGGGCGAGATAGTATGTTCTGTTTTAGCACCAATAACTCTTAATTATTTGTGCTATGTTTTGTCACAAAAGTACTCGCAAGGCGTACTTTGTATGCCAAGCCTATTTAGTTAGAAAAATGAAGCCTGCAAGGCCTAAATAATATTTGAATATAATTTTGATTTAGATTTGTTCGAAATGTCTAATTATTACAATTTTATTTAAATAATAAATTTAGCATATTAGTCTTCAGAATAATTTTTGCTTTTAATGCCTTTAAGAATATGTTCGTTGCATTCAAATTTGTTGCACCAGTTATTGTAGAAATAGTTGCAGTAGTTCGGGTTTTTTGCTCTTCCGCAAATGTGACAGTGATTTATTAATTTTGTAGGCAATTATTCTTGATCATCACGACCACTTTTTGTAAATTTTCTGACAAGAGGTTTTTACTAATCTTTGTAACCTTGTCTTTGCCAATGAAAACATCTCTACACTAAATCGCTGCTTGAATTATAACATAATGAAGCTTAGAATATGTTAGAATATTCGGCGTCGAACGTACGCCAACGAACACTTTCCAACGGAAATACGATCGTCTAGCCACTGCAGTAAATCTTACGCAACTCAGTGTCAAGGAGAATGCAGCTGAATGCCTTCTACGAGGTTAGGGCAATTGTGAGAACGCGCGCTGATGTTACCTGACACCTACGGCGACACAATGTACGCCAGCGCGAGTGACTGAGGGATAGTTTTTGAAAGATGCGCGCGCGAGGGCAGTTAAAACTCAGGAAGGCGCCGGATGAGCTCGCCACCAACCAGGCCGGCCGTTGAAGCGAAGCGAAGGCGGCCTTTTCGTGTGCCTGTACCTGCAGGGCGTGGCTCATATCGGCGGTTGCTATGATAACCGCGACGTCATCCGCGTTTCCAGGGTGAATTTCACGCCATTGCAGTTGTGCTGGGATAATAGAAATCTGAGAAACAAGATTTTCTTCCAGCATGAAATTCGTTCGCATCGTTTCTTTAAAAGTGCTTTGGTGTTTCAAATATGAAGCCTTTGTACGATATGAAGTCTCTATTTAATTATAAATGCCACTTTCACATTGGAAAAAATAAAATCAAGAAGTTTGAACTTGTAAGCGTTCTACTCTCTGTTGGAATCTATCTAATTATCTGGTACAAAAGTAAAACATTCAGGAAAAAACCACAACCTTAGTTTCGAATGGTTATGGTTTAAGACATTTTTATAGTGATCTTCCTCTCCAACTCTACAGAAATTGTTTTGTTGAACATGCTTGACTTTAGTAATTAAAGCAACGTTTGGAACAGAAGAATTTGCCGCTCTGTTGATTATGGCTCGATCATTGCATAAACACTTAAATTCGGCGGAGCATATAAAATTAATTTTCTGAGTGCATTTCAGATTACATAAATGAACATAATTGGCAACACCTGATTTATGTTCGGGTAGGCGGTACGACAGACACGTAGAGGCACACAGGTTTCTCAGACTTTCTTTAAGGAATATTGTAATTAAAAATAAACTACTTCTGCAGTTAATAAGAAAACAGATTAATCAAAACATACAGACCAGCTCACAACCTTGAAGGACCAAAAGATCGATTTGGTGCACAAGAAATAAACGATTTCAATGATTCAGATTGGAATGTGTAAACTTATACTTCCCTACTAGCTCTTCACTTAACTTCACAGCTACGAACTGCCACTGTGATGTGGTAGTCGTATAATGTGTTACTATGGTCACGGAGAATTTGTTGGAATAGATATGATGAAAAACTGGGCAGAGGAGTTATTACAAGTTGTGTCTGTTGAGTAATAATGAAAAATTATTCAGAAAACTCGTGTTGAAGCAGTCTACATTATTGTTCAGTGGGTTGGCGGTATAACGAGGAAGGTCTTAATATGTTAGGTCAAGTTGTTAGAACTTCAAACACAAATAATTGACCAAAATTGCCGACATCAATAAACACCACCTAATTGACATATTACATCTCACTTCTAGATTACGGGAGAGGTAAACAGAGGGGGGGAGAGACGGTGAGGAAGGGCAGAACATCTGCCGTGTTTCACTATTATATTAAACATTTAATAAAATAAAGGTAGAAATGTCGATGACGGTGAAATAACAGAGTATACAACGTATCTACCTAGCAATAAGATTGGAGGCAAGTTGCGAGAGCACGAAGGCACCAAAGGAGAGTAAATTTCGGATCAAAAGCCGAGCCACGTCGTCGTGGATGGCGCATGGCCGAGGGGCGACTGCGCCAATTTTATTGATTCTAAAATATACTTCTGATCAGTTTTGAATATTTTTTTCATAATCTTACAGATTCAATTAAAAATGATAAAATATATTTCCATTTATTGTAACAACTTCTAATAACTTTAATTATCTTTGAAAACAAATTAATTAGTTAATATTTTAATGTTTTAGTATAAGACTCAAAGAAAGCAAGTATTTAAACAAATGTTGAAAAATTAAAAAATATCAATCTTACGTAACATTAAATGAATACCCCCTACCTCTACGTAACGCAGCGTAACGCTGTCTCAAACCATCTCCCCCTCTTTAGCGTTACGTAATTTATGGTCGACTTTAGCTGCTTATTTGCTGCTTCTGGTTATTTTGACAACTTGCCTTTACCTTACTTATTTTATGTATCTCGACATGCTTTAATATAGAACGTGTTTTAATATTTTTCTCAACCACTGTAATACAGATGACTTGAAAGAACGGAAAAGATCTGGTTGGGAAAGACATTTTTTCTTTTCCAACTAGAATGTTTGTTCTCTTCCATGTTAAAAAGCAAAGTGGTGGGAACCAAATTTCATTTTTTTGAATTTAATATTGAGAATGGCGAAACACGAAGTGCAATTGAAAGAAGACTTTAAATGCTCTGGGAAGCATCACGACAAGAAATGATTCAAAACTAAAATTCTTGTATGATAACTAATAAGTACATGCTTTGTATTCTGCCAATGACATTCAGAACCAAACGAACACTCATTGTATTCTGTCAATGACCATTCCTAGTCGACAAGTTGTCTTTTTACAAAGTTTCTCACGTAATTACGTTTCATTGTCAATATAATGACTGACTTTCCTTATTAAAGGTGCATTATCTGGGCGCACATGATTCCTCGTAGTGGGTTATTGAATAACATCTTACGCAATTGCTCGAGTAACACAGAAATCGCTCACGCAAAACGCCATGGTGTTTGATAATTTTGCGATCCAGTCATGGCAAGGGCGTAAGTTCTTCTAAGAAACGCGCACCCTATTTATATGCGCCATGGATAATGCATGCCAGAGCTTTATCTTAAGAGTGTTAAAAAAGTAAATGCAACTGAAATAAATTCAGAATTGTTATTACTAAAGCGGGAGTAACGGTGTTACCATTAACTTTTAATTTAACACATGTTGAATATTTCACGTTAGCTTGTGTATTTTTTATTTAGTTTTTAAATAATTACCGTGAATTGTTTGGCTGTTAATTCGTATTAATCTTGCTTACCACTTGGCCAGCGCAATCTCCTCTAACATCCTCAGATATTTCTCTGTGGAGATACGACAAAGACCCTCCACGTATAATCCCTCCATTTCCTTCAGCTATCGACGAGCTTCGCCAACGGTTCGCTGGTTGAGTTAGAAGCTCTCATGCATCTGGGGGAATCATATTACAAAAGGAAGCCACATTGAACATTCTTAGGACGAAATCTGTCAATTTGTGAATTGAGAGTAAACTATTTCAAATTAGTAAATCTACTGAAGTATTTAATGTTTCTTTTAGGGGGATAATGTAGAATCACTCTGTG
This sequence comes from Gryllus bimaculatus, assembly GCA_017312745.1. Taxonomy (NCBI): domain Eukaryota; kingdom Metazoa; phylum Arthropoda; class Insecta; order Orthoptera; family Gryllidae; genus Gryllus; species Gryllus bimaculatus. The sequence goes on along the minus strand of BOPP01000008.1, from coordinate 3,940,236 downwards.
TAGTAAATTATATTTTCTAATACACAGTGCAGTCAAAATCCATGTTTTGTGGGTCCTTGATACCAAAAAATCTATATGATATACTCTGATCGATTTAAATAAACTTGAAATCCCTTGATAAATGAAGTGTGACAAATATATTTTGTGTTCAAAAGTTTGAATCCAAATATATTTCTAGCATTGAATTCAGTGTATAAGGTATTCGTTGTATTCCCGAATATCTGATGCGTATTTTAGCCTTACTATATTCTGCGTAAGCAGAATGCACGAAAGTAAAATATTTAAAAGTTAATGATAATACGATCCACCAGCAGTGGCAGCGGCTTTCGCTAAGCGCATTGTTGCCAACTCTGCTTTAAAGCTTAAAGGGCGGAATGTTTTGCAGGTTTATTTTACAACGTAAAAACATTCATAGTGTTAGAAAACAAATGAAAATATTATGAAAAATATATAATTGTAATTATTAAATGGTAGAGTATAGTAATATTCTCCAAATAAGTTCGTTGTAATACGAATTAAACGTAATCGAGCTCATTGTGCAGTTTTGTGAACGCATGGAAAGTGCAATCAAGCAATACCATCTTGAAATATTTCTAGTCGGCATTGATTCAAGCCACTGAAGTGCGAGTATGTCTACCCTTACGGGCATCTATGGTCAATCCTGCAACATAGAGCAAAATAGAGAGTCTGAAATGACTTAAGTCCACTGGCGCCCGCATTGCGTATTCAAAATACAAAGTTTATGTTTCAAGTCTCATTCGGTGAAATGGCAGAGACGATGGCAGAGACGACGGCAGAGACGACGGCAGGGACGATGGCAGAGACGATGGAAGAGACGACGGGGAAGACGACGGCGACGGCTTCGAGGGACGCGCCTTCTAGAGAACGCATTCAGGTGAGTAAAGGATTTCTTAGGTTGTTGCAGCTGAACTGTCGTAGTATAATCAATAAAGAAATAGAGTTTTGGAATCTAGTTGGTGCCTGCGATCCCGACATAGTGGTAGGGACTAAGTCGTGGCTAACTGAGGAAATCGGATCCTCTGAAATTTTTCATTCTCATTACAATATCTTTAGGAGAGACAGAAATGGTAGAGGGGGCGGAGTCTTTCAGTCAATGCATATATGTATACTAGATTAGATTGCGTCAATACAGAGTTCCAAATGATGGGAATAGAAATTACTACTTCAGGAACCATATTAGAAATTATTGCATGCTATAGGCCCCCGAAAGACGGATACGACATTTTAGATGACATCATTCAGAGAACGGGAAATGAAAATGGCTATCCTATTGTTATTGGAGGAAACTTAAATATTCCTAGCGCAAACTGGGAGGGAGCCGTGAGTGAGGGGAAAGTCCAAACACTTGTGAAGGGTCTGGTTTGGTACAGGGGTTTAACTCAGGTATTTCAGAGCGGGACGCGGCAGGTTGCTGTTTTGGATGCCTACTTAATTAGACTGAAAGAAATTTTCATACCTTGTGAAGTTGTTGAAGGCATTAACGATCATAAAGCGGTTATTATGAACCTAGACGAAAATATTTCAAGAAAAGACACTACGATAGGAACAAATGTACGGCAATACAAGAAAGTAAATGCAGAAGGTTTTTTCAGGGAACAGTACAACCGCTTTCTGAGAACAGAGGCAGGAAGGGAAGAAATATGGAGCACGTTAAAAGATATTATTAGGTTTCCATTTCGATAGTAAACTGAGGTGGAAAAGACACGTAGATTTTATTGTAGGGAAAGCCTGGATATCTCTTCACTTTGTAATGCGCACCTTAAAAAAGAGTGCAGCAAACGCGAAAGAAATCGCTTATTTATCACTTGTTCGTCCGGAAATGGAATATGGAACAATTTGTTGGGATACACACAAAATTATGCATTGTCGAAAGATTTAGAAACGATTCAGCGTAGTGCAGCTAAATTTGCTTTCAGGGTCAAGAAAATGGCAGGATGGGATTCAATCTAAAACAGACGATTAGTAGCAAGACTGCGATTTGTATAAAGCTGATAATGGTAATCAAGCTTGGAAAGAAATTAAACGGCGGCCAAGTATTCCTACATACACCAGTAGGGAGGACCATAGAGATAAGCCGCAGAGGACGGATGTCGGAATTTTTTTTCACGAATCGAATGTATTTTTTCACACACGGAATGGAGTATCTTTTGCACCCTTTCCTCGAAGCGTTGAACAATTTAGGAAATTAATTTAGGGTATTATTACCTACGTAAATGAGGGACTTAACTAACAATAGTAGGTTATAGAGCGATGAGTAAGTGATATATTGTGAAGTGAGGTGTCGTGCAGTGAAGATCAGAGAAATAAGGAAGTGGTTAAAGAGATATAGTGAAGAGACGTGAAGTGAAGTGCAGTGCAGTGTGGTCTTAATTGAACAAACATTCAGTGCGGCGTTAGATTATAGAAGTTTCTTTTTCTTAATGTAATTTAATGCTTTATGATTTAGACAGGTTTTTATATCATTATTATTTTTATTATGGTTACTATGTTATCAGCTGTTTTTATTGTTTGTATGATTATTATTGTACTATTATTATTATTATATAATTTGCATGTTAGCTATATTATCTTATTTATGTATTAGCTGCCACCAGGTTATGGCAATTTGCATTTTAAATAAATTTATCTTATCTAAGCAGAAATAATTTGATTGACGGTTAGTACCGATGTCTCCTGCAGAAAACACTAACAACACATTGTTACAATTTTCTGCAATCCAGAAAGAAATATGTAAAACCTTTTCAAAATAGTACCAATGTGATCTTCGAAGACGTCGCTAATATCTAAATTTAAATTTTCAAACACAGAAAAATTTAGAAGCTGGTCAGCCTTACTTGAAAACGGCAGTTTCAAGAGAGATGGAACTTATGCACAATGGTGGAGGTAAGTAATTTTATTTTCCATAGTTAATGTGGAACATTCATTATTGTTATGAACTACTTAACTTAATTTGTTTCTTTATTTATCTACAAATTAATTCTACGGTAATTACTTTACTTTCTTGGAAATTACGACATTTTTCAGTGTATTCTGTAGGAAAATTAGCTCTAGAACTGGTAATTTGCACCTTCAATAGTACATTTTTCTACATTTTTGATGGCAACTAATTATGTGGCAAAATATAAATAAAATTGCACCTAGGCTGTCAATAACAATAGTAATAATTGCAAATATAAATTGAATTTTATAATGAAATTTTCACATTTATAGCTAGACTTATTTGCGTTTTCATTGTTCAGAATGTTGAATGTTTAGAATTCAGAAGATTGTATTATTACTACTATAATTATTTTTATCAATGTATAATGAGCGGTATTGATGTAGTGATTTCACATTGCAGACGACCCTCGTCTTCGTGAGTTCCTGAACGGAATCATGAATAAAGACATTTCAGATTGTGATGTATTTTTGAATGGTACGATGTTCTAAATACAACTTTTGTTCCTGAAAATAGCGTTTCTTCATTCTCACTTGATGAAAGCGAAACTCCAAATTCATCTCAGATGCGAACATTTCCTGAGAGTCGGACTATCTCAGCGTCTGATTCATGTAATAGTTCAACTGTTCTTGAATCGCGGTCTTCCGAAACGGACTGCAGAAACTCAATAGAATGACGTGGTGGGTATGCGTATGAAACTAGAATAACTCATTCATATATTTGTTGATGACCAAGACATCTCCGATATAAACCTAGTGAGGCGTCCCGAAAGAAGATTAGGTACAATGCTGGGACACCACCGCCATCTCATAATCTGAGGACAAAGAACCTACTGCATCTTCTAGAAATACCAGTACCACCTTCCAAGAATGGATGCAGAATTACGAGGTTTAATGCAAATTATGCAAGAATAGGATGTTTAATTTGAAACAATTCTCTGTCTTCAAGACAATCGACAGGGCTTTAAATTGTTTCACGACTATAATATTGGAAAGCACCTATTGGAAAGGCAGAGGAAATGTATTAACATACTCAGAGGCGTCATGAGAATGTATGACTTGTGGTCATTTTGTATTTTCTCATTTTCATGTAATATGCAACACGGAAAATGCATAAATAAAACTTTACAACTCAATGTATAGTAATTCTCATTTGTAGGGACTTAAACCTAATGTCTCCTGTAGGATACACTTACGTTATGGTAGAACGCAGGGTGAAAAATGTTTTTAAATATACTTCTTGTGATCATTAAGTTATGTGCACACAAAACAATTACAAATCTCAAGAAAATAAAATCCAAAGTTACCCTCAGGACTGAGGAGTTCATAGGAAATACTTTCTGTCCCTTCATTCAGTTTTAAATGGCCAAGAGGTTTGATTCGGATCCCAACAAATTGTTCCATATCCATATCTCGACGAAGAAAGCGATTATAATTATGGTCAATTTCCTTCGCGTTTGCTGTACTCTTTTTTTAAAATGTGCATTTCAAAGTGAAGAGATTGAATTGAATTTGCCTCTTTTTACGTGGCGAGACTCGGGCCATCAGGCCCGCTCTTCCGACCACGCAAATTTCGCTACGCTCCTTTCACCAACTAGGAGAGAAAGGAGGTATTTCTTGGGCGAGAAACAGGCGATTTGAATTTAGCTCAGAGGCGTCATTTAGGCTTGAGGATCTTTTACTGCAAGTATCTACAACATGGACAGCCGGCTTTACTATCCCCTCCGAAGGAAAGGCGTACGAAGGATTTTTTTCGCCCTTAAAAAAACCCACGGCTTCGATCGGGTTTGAACCCGCCAACTTGGGTACAACAGTCCAGTACGCTAACCGTTACACCATCGCCGCCGCATCGCCGAGGTTATCTTCACATTGTGGCGAATACTGCTATCAATTACATCTGAACTAATTTATGCGTAATCATTAATAGGTATGATTTGTGTATGATAAAGTTTATTAGGTTATATAAACCTGACCATCAGTGGCCTGAGTTATGCGGAAAATAAAACGAAACTGCCGGAATCATCAGTTCTAAATGTTCCGCGCCGAGAATTAATTAATAAACTCATTATTTTTATGGAATATATCTTCAAAGAATTTGTTAGTATGTGTCACAAAACTAAAAAAAGGATTGAGAAACTTATCATTTATGTGGCTATTATTTAATGTGTTTTAACACAAGCTACTAATTCATATTGAAGTCACGCTAAAAATATGAAGTAGATCATTGAAGGACTTTTCTTAATTTTCGTAAGTCGTGGATTGTAGTTAGTGTTTATTTCTACACCGCTAAATAACGTGATTATCATTTTAAACTACTGTATTGTATGCAGGTAATAGACTGATTGAAAACAGCAAATAAAAGACTTAGATATGACACAGACTAAAAAATCAGGACTGTTGAAAACAAGTAAGGACAATGAGGACAAAATCCAAAAATCTGGACATGTCCAATAATTCAGGACGTCTGGTAATCCTATTGGTTTAAAATAATTCCCTTTCGTAATTCCCTCCATAAGAGAACATGTAGCATCATTCAACTGTTTGCGTAAATCCCTCGTAACCACGATCCTTGCGATACAGATAATATCAGCAGTATAACTAATATAATGCAGTATACATAGAGCTTTGAAGACTTTTTTGAAGGCAATAACAAGCTATACCGTATCAGTAAAAAGTAAGTTTTTTTAACATTTGCCCAGTTCAAATGTCATTGTCGACTGGACTAAGTGGTGACGTGTGCCAACAAAAGTGAGGGATCCCCTATTGACTTCCGTCACACAGTATAAAATAGCACTATGTATCAAAATAGTATCTTAACAAGGAAAATAAAATTATTTCATTTAAAATATGTGTGGTGTACTTGCTAATGAAGGTGATAAATAAAAGGAAACTAGTGGAGATAGAAAAGCATTTAGCAACTCGCATTATTTGTAGGGTGTAATTTTCAACAATCCAGATAGTTCAACGGAAATGAGATGTTTTCCACTCTTTAAAGCGTCCTCAGCTCTATAAAACAAAAACAAAAAATAGAGACAAAATGCCTTTATTTTATGCAAAGATTACGCGAAAACTAACCAATTTTGTTCAGAAAAGAACATTATTTTATTAAAATGTCTAATTTTAAGAACAGATTTTCTTAAGAAATAAATATCTACAATGTCTACTATCAATATTCTACTTTTGCAATGTTTTTTTCTGCGAATTAAAACAACTGAGTGCTTCGAAGATTAAACCATCACCATTTTTATAAACATACTTCGCTCAATTGGTCAGTTGTGTGCGATCCGAACGATATTTCTCACTGTGTCAATTTTCTAGGAGTAGTGATGTTGCACATTTTTAATCTAAAAAAACAAGTGATGATGGCATCCTCAAGAGAGGAGTCTCCTATTTTCAGTATAGTTTGTCCTGGTAACTGAAGTGGGTGGATGTAAAATATTACGGAATTGAAGTAGGAATTCGCTCCCCTGCCCTTCAGATCGAAGTGTCCAAGAATTATTTCCTTTTCACTGTGCCTTCAGTTTCACGCAGTAGTTACGGAGCAGCTTGGTGATTACAAAAAAGTTTACGAACGAATGTATGATGCTCTCCACTAGCACCTATCCAAAAAGAAAAAAACTGTATATATTACTTTTCACTTCCATACCATGCAGTGTAATTTAAAGGAGGTTTACTGAACCAGTATAGAACCAACTGAATAGAGCGCTCGGAATAGACGGACTATAAATGTTTTGAAACGTTGAGGAAATTAGGAAAATGAATTAACTCCAATTATTTATATATATTTTTTGTGTTTATTGGGTATGAATCCAAAATTTGAGAAACCCCCACATGTCCAATTTTTTTTGCCAATAATTTTATTTCATAAAATAGTCACATATTTTTGAAGCTCAACTCTTGAGAGAAATTCTTATGTGTACTTCAATTATTTTATTTTATACAAAACTATTGTACCATGAAAAGGGTTAAAGAGTCTCTTTCTAAATTAATATTTATTTCTTTACAGTTCACGATAAGAATACGTCATCTTAAATAATATAGTACAAGTAAACTCTTGAGCTACCTAATTTCAATTCAAAGACATTTTACTTTCAGCAATTATTATATACTTGATAGTTATGCCTTTGGGGTAAACAAAGAAAACATAATTTACCCCATAGGTATTTTGCCCAAGAGCTCGAACTACTACTTTGTTGTAGACTTTGCACTTATATTACGGTGAATGAGTAATATTTTATTGTTAAGAACTAGAAGAGAAGAAAATAATTGTAGAACTTTTAATTTAAGTCAAATAAAAATTTGAATAAATATAAAGTCTAAAACAAAATGTTTCATATTTTGCGTAGAAAATTCATAAAAATAACTTAATAATATTTATTTCATTTCCTAATGATAGAAGTTATTTCTTTCTTTGTTTCGAAAAGTAATATTTTTTAAAACTACTTTTTTGTAATTTTGTGATGCATATAGGAAATCACACATACCCATAAATTGGAAAATAATTTATTTTAAATCAATATTTCTCTACTCTTCCGCATATTATTTATCTATTTTATGAAATGAAAAGTAAGTACAGAAAAAACTAGCCATCTAGCTCTTATCACAGTTATTATATAGTTTTCTTGTCGCCTGAAAAATATTATTGCATGGTCATGTGGGGTTTCTCCTTTTACCCATTCCATTCATATTCATATCAAGTATGAGCTTAATTTGCAAGATACTAAGCATATAATCCTAGGAATGTTACATAATCATGAAAAATAATATTTTACGTAATTCATTTTACAACTGCAATGAAGACAGTGCCAAGATAAAAACACACAAACAAAATAATAAAGTAATAACTTAGGAGCACAAATTAATAAAGCAAATATATCCTCTTCCCAGGGATGTATTTCCATTGCAATTCGTACGAGGCGTAGCAGTCAGTTCTTCAATATCTTCTACTGGCCAGTCCATCAACGCTTTGGAGACCTATCAAAAATTCCACATCGCATGATCATCCTTAGATTTCATCTATATTTACATAATGCCGCGACCGCAGGCATCAAAATAAGGAACGAGCATAATATAATATATTTTTTTATTTTGTTTTAGCAATTTTTAGATTTTAAATGGACATGTTTTTATTTCTGATTTATTAATAAATAACTGAAATGTTTATCAACATCACTGAAATGTAGCAGAATATGAGTCCTTCGAAAGCACACTATTTCCTAACATTTCAAGGAGACATAATAATCTCACAAAATTTGGAAATTCTTACTGTCTAAATATTCAAAGACGTAAATGTGTTATCCGCAGGGAACATTTTCAGGATATTATCAAGAATCTACACTCGGTGCCTAAGAAACAGACGCAACGCTTACCGCGTCTTTGGAGACTAAAATGGCTACTGCATCTCGTTCTAAGAGTGAGAATTTAGCCAACTCGCGGGAGAAAACATATTTACAAAGATTCACGGAGCACTTGGGTCGAAAACATGATGTAGGGACCCTAAAAAGCACGGTGCGCAGTCTCTTGAGAGTAATCGGTCAGGTCGGCTGCCGACCGGGTTTGTCAGTCCACGTGCCTTCCCGAGGAGCGCCGAGAACATCCGAAACATTTCCGAAGGGCTCTTCGGCCAGTTGCCAGAGCAGCTCGATGGCGGGCCGGCGAACCTCGCTTGCCCCGTCTTCTGTGGGCTCTGGGTATGATTCGGATGGCTGCCTTCGCCGCAGCGCCTCGTCAAGCGCCACACGAACGGCAGCGGAGCGGATTTGATGCGCTTGAGCCTGTGCGGATTGTGCGGAGTGAGATTGGTGTGCGAGCATTTCGGCAGAGTTGTAATCCCCGGGCGCAAGCGGTAACTGTTGTGCCCTTATCGTCAAGTCGCAGAGGGCGTTGTTCTCCTTGTAGGTAATGCGCCCAAAAAATGCCCTTCGGAAGCACTCGGGTCGGGAATGTGAGTAATGCAGTGGTCCCTCAAATTATGGGGCGGTCTCCAAGTTAACACGGCCAGGTCCGGTCTCAGCCGACCGGATTTGTCAGGCGGCGTCCATTCCCGAGGTGTGCCGAGTGCTTCCGAAGGGCTTCCGAAGAGCTTCGAAAGTTGCGAGAGCAGCGAGGCCGGCTACGCGCATTTTTCCTTCGCTTCTTCCACCTCATCGCCGTACAGCCTGTCGACGATCTCGGGGTTGTCCAGCGCCTCAATGGGGACCTCTGGGGTAGCACAGCCGTACTTGGGGTGGCTGCCGTCGCCGTAGCGCTTCGTCACGCGCTGCACGAGGCTCTGCGGGGCGCTTTTGAACTGGTAGGCCCAGCCGATGCGCTTGAAGAAATGCAGAATGTGCAGCGTGAGGTTGGTGTCCGGCAGCTCGGCCGCCTTGTAATCCCACGGGAACACGTGGTGGTAGTTGTGCCACCCCTCTCCCATCGCCACGACGCTCACAAGGCGGTTCTCCGCAGAGGCGATGCGCCTGTGCACACACGGAACGCACATGATGAGAAAAAGAATGCCAAAAACAAAAAAAAAGACAGAATATGGAAACATAGTAAGAGACACATACGTAGCCCAATTAGTTGGAGTAAGGAAAAAAGAGTAAGGAGACATACAATTAATTTTTCTGCATTCTTTTCTTTGTTTAAAAATTACACAAATGTAATTTTTTAAAGATCTCTCATGCCTTTAATATACCTATTTCCAGCTATTTGTAAACACTATTGCATTTCTGACTGGAAGTGCTTGAAATGACGTCATATGAAGTTTTTCGAAAACTCAATAGATTTTGGGGAAAAGATGTTCTAATTTCGAATTTACAGTAGCGCTTAAATGCTATTTTCTTGAAAACGACCTCCATATTTTTTAAAGAAAATTGCCAACTAGGACGAAGTTTTATTGTTTTTTAATATTCGTAAAATAATATTTCCGTTCTACTTCTAAGATGACGAAAAAGTTTAGGCGCTACTAGTGCTCAAAACACATTATCTTACGAAAGAGTCTTTGGCCAATTAATTTCAAAACCTACGCCAATCGACACCTCATCCGTCAGCATTTTATTAGTATGCCCAAGACTCCCTTCTGATCTAGTTACGTAAATAACTATTCTTGAAGTTGTAAATATAATATATATATATATATATATATATATATATATATATATACATAATAGTATTTAGAATCATCTCAGAAACATTGAAGAAATGGAAACCATACATATCAAAATAGCTTAAAAGAATAGCTTAACAATACAGAAAGACTTATTCCACCTATTTCATTAAATGCAGGCAGACATAGGAAGGGATGGTTAATTGAAAAACAAATTGTATTAGAAACCCTTAAAAGGTATTTCCTTCAATATCGAGATAGATTCTTTTGCAGTTTCTCTATACCACGTATACAAAAAGTGAAAAGGTGCTAAGACTTCTGTATGTCGCCAGCATTGAATGGTGTCAAAAATACAATAATACAAAATTTAGACACTTAGAAATTCTTTTCCAAAATTTACTTAATAATTTGTTTAAAAATCAACCAAAAATTAAGTTGATTTTCTGTGACTAAACTACTACTTTATCAGAAATTCATCGTTTCTTCAGAGTGTACTCACTTGTCAAAAGGCTTGTTGCCAAACATGTGTGCGGCGCTGTTGACCAGCCAGGTGAAGTTGAGGCCAAACATGTACCTTGCCATGCCCAACAGCACAAAAGAGACGAAAAAGTTTTCACCCCACAGCAACACAGGCACTCCCACGGGGATCACCAAGCACATGAGGATCTTCAGCGGCAAGTGGTATCTGCAATCACACAAACATTTTTTGACAAATTGTACTTTGTGTTAATGAAGTTAGTACGAGTGACTACAGTACAATTTTAACAAAAATGTCACATATTAGAAAACATTTTAGATTCTTTATAATTAACGAAATAAATTTTCAAAATTTAGGAGTTTCGAAAACGGGAGTTTAAATTCAATAAAGATTATAATCTTCCCAAATCAGAATACGCCTTTCATTCAAGCCCAGGATTTTTACTTTTCCTCCCTACATTAGAGTATTGGAGGGGGGGGGGAAGTATTGAAAGCATATCAGTAACACTATTTCAAATTTCAGCCGTAAGATCTACGCTAAGATTATTTTCAGCTTTAATTTCGCACACACGTCAGAATTAGGTCTAGTAAGTTAGGTAGATTAAGTTGTAGTTCCAAAGATGGTTTACAATGGTGGCGAGGGGATAGGAGTAATTTTGTGCCCTAAACTTGGTATGCATGTGTGAATGTATGTGTGTATGTATTGTATGTATGTATTGTATGTGTATGTATGTGTGTGTGTATGTATGTGTGTATGTATTGTGTGTATGTATGTGTGTATGTATTGTATGTATGTATTTCATGTATGGCATGTATTGCATGTATGGGATGTATTGTATGTATTGTACGTATTGTTCATATTGTACGCATTATATCATTGATGAACTAATAATTCTTTGAAATTTACCTATAAAATGTCTTAAAATAAGAGAACACTTAAACACAAAGGTTGTAGTTTTTAAAGTTATTTAATGTCGCTTTTTAACAGCTTGGTCATATACCGACCACTGTGATGTTTAACATTGGGGTAATTGTAAGGGGAACACAAGGCAACATGAACACACACAAACATTCATGCCCGGAGCGGAATTCAACCCCGCGACTCTTCGAAGTAGCCACGGCAATTTAGCCTTAACGACCTCAGCTATCCAGGCCGGTAAAAGTTGCGGTTTATTTTCATATATATTTTCAATAAATATGATCAAAGTAATGGGATTTTATAGTATGATTATGCTTACGACGTTTTGGAGATACATATACGTATTAATCTGGAGAAGACGCAGCACCTATTTGAACATTTGATATTTCATTGTTGCTGTATTACCCCGTCTGTGGCCAGAATGTTGCACAGGTGATGCCTTAAGGAGTGAGAACCGGGAAATCGCCAATTTTCGGCATTCCCTGAAAAGTGCATATTATTACGGTAATTTGTTCACATGTTGAGAACAAATTGGCGATTATCGGTATTATTACTGAAGTCTTCAAGAAGTTTTCGGCATTCGCAAGTTTGCGCATTGTTCATTCTTGTAACAGATTCTGCCTGAAGGGATATGGTACTACGGATTATACCCTTAATATGGCTAATTAGCGAATTTCCCTGTTAATTCGCCTCTTATCCAGATTTCTTGAATAAAGCTGTATGAAGAACGAACAACGGGTTATTTCAGACAACATCGGGATACTTTTTGCCATAGGACGCTGGATAAAGTTAGTTCTTTGTCCGAATGCGAGACGCCTTCTATGGTCGCGAGGAGTATTTTGACCTAAATTTGTATTGTTAAGGTTATTTTATGTAAGTATCAAAGGCCAAAGACCTGTGTCGAACTCGTCCCTATTCGCAAATGCGATATGTTGTCAGATGTTTGCTTGCACAAAATAACCACGAAGTGTAGTAAGAATTTTGCTCCGAGAATAAATTTAAGATCCATCGTCCATGCACGTTCTATTTTTATTATTATTATTATTATTATTATTATTATTATTATCGCTAAGGTAATATATTATTTCAATAAGTAAGGTATTTAGGTATTGAATGTTCACCTACTAATGCTCAATCTCGCATGATTGTTCCTTCACCCCTCATCATCATTCTATCACGCCATAATTCATAATTCAAGACCTAACAACCTTAATAAAACTAAAACTTAATTAGTAATAATAATAATTATTATTATTACTATTTAAGTTTTAGAAAGCAAAATTGTTGTACCCTGGAATCATTATTAAGAATTTGTTACTTAAGCATCACATGAAGCTTTCCTACCTACTCTTCATTCATAGAAATGACCAGTCCGGGAAAGCAGCCGTGCTCTGAGGAGCACGTCGACAGGAAGGCAAGAAGCCGAACTCACTTGATCTGGAAGGCGGCGACGGGGTCTTGGAGAATGTCGCTCATGTCGACCACCGCGCCGCGGCGCCGCACCTCCGGGTGCTTGCGCATCATCAGCCAGCCCACGTGCGAGAAGAAGAAGCCGCGCCGCACGTCGTGCGGGTCGGCGTCCGACTCGCTGTACTTGTGGTGCACCCGGTGGTCGCGCACCCAGTCGAAGATGCTGTTCTGCAAGTGGCGCGAACCACACCCGCGGTTAGACGGTACCAAGCCTTACCAAGTACAACGAAAAGGGATCTCCCGTGAATCGGCGGGGGAATGCCGCCCCACATATCCCCACCCAAAGACGAGGGAATTAAAGGCAATGGTATGATAAAATGCAAGACATTGTTTAAAATGCTAAATACATTAATGTATTTAGATATTGAATATTTCTGTCATAAATGCCGTTCAAACGTATTGCGTTACACGTAGGGATTAATATTTAGATATTGTCTCTTCTGTTCAATACAAAAGGTGTATATTGCATCGATTTACACTTTTGAAATGTTAATATATTTATTACATAAGAAACAGACGTAATTATATTGTCAGTTAATTAAAATTTAAATTTATTCAATCGTTTTACATCATGCTGCATTCATAACATCGATTAATGATGCAAAATAAAGAATACAGCAACACGAATACTGATACATTCATTGTTAGCTTGAAGTAACACATAATTTTGTAATTGGCATAAATGACAAGAGATGACATAGTGAAATACGCTGATACACGTATGACTTGCACCTTTCGGTGAGTTGCATTACAAATACAAGTTTTTCAAATATGCGTTTCTCACCTTTGCCGCTTTTCAGAGAGACGTTGAAATACTAATAACATCCATTGTTTAGGTAACATCTACATGTTTATAATATACACACACATTTATATTCGTTTTTTATTTATAAATAGTACCACAATATAAGTAAACAATAAGCAATGTAATAGATCGTTTGTGTTGCAACTTCGAAAGCGGGTTTGTTCTTTGCCATAGTTTAAACGTCTGCCCGTGGAATTATTGACCTTTAATGCAGAAATTTGTTTAACCAACGTTACCGCAGAAGAAACCCTGAGCCGCGGGCCGCAGTACCCCCTTGCACTTACTTGGCCGGACGTGGCGAAGCACAGCATGAGCAAGACGCGCATGGGGAAAGTTGCCTTGTAGGAGCGGTGCGTCCACATGCGGTGCACGCCGCCCGTCACGCCGAAACCTCCGGCCAACCCCACGAAAACGGCTGCAACACACGTCACCGCCTCACTTGCATGCACAGCTCCACTCAATTAATAGTGCACATAGAAAAGGTACATGTACTGTTCAAAAGAAAAGCCAGGGACTAATTCAACACTTGCCCAATAGATTAAGGGAAACTGCAAGATAAAGCTAATCGAGGTGGAGATCAATGACCCAGAAACTGAATACCTGTTGCAAAAAGAATTTGTAGTGCAGTTAATGTTAGACCAGCCCAAATCAATGATGCCTTATTTTGTACGTGGCGAGGCTCAGATCATCAGGCCTGTTCTTCCGACTGGCCATGCAAATTTCGCTACGCTGCTTTCGCCATCTAGCAGCGAAAGAAGGTGACATTCGGACGACGAAACAGTCTATTAGAATTTAGCTTAGACGTTTCCTCTTGCCTTGGGAATCTTTTACATGCAGTAAATCTACAACATGGGACAACCGGATTTACTTTCCTCCGAAGGACGGCATACGAATGATTCTTCTACCTTAAAAATTCACGATTTCAATGAGATTTGAACCCGTGAACTTTAGTATAACATTCTACAACGCTGACCGTTATATTGAAGACGCTCACACTCGCCTAAAGTTCCACAAACTCTCACCAATCTTGGACTACCTTCAGGAATGGTAGTGAGCGTTTCCACAAATCATATCTTAACTGCAAAACTTGAATGTGAGTTGACGATAAATTCTGGAGTATGGCATTTGATTCAGTAATGAATTTTCAAACAAAAAAGTATGAAAGGGTTTAGATTCACTGCATCTCTCAGTTCAGGGATTAGTGTTCATAGAAGGCGCATTGTGAAGTTCCGATCTCCCTGTAGCCGTGAGTGGAGACGTGATATGTATGGTACGTTCCATTAGTAATGCGACCAAATTCACAAAAATGCATTTACTGAACAATTCGTACAATTGATCAACTAGTTTCGAAATAGCCCCCTCCTGCATCTGGAGGCAGTCCTTCGTTTGAGAGAGTAAGTTGGTGGATTACGTAATTTGGTCCATTTTACACCATCAAGAAAATAAAATTTTGAAATATATTAGAAGATAACAAATAATATTTTATTTGAACACGCTTGAATGATCTCCATTTAGATTTAAAAATTGGGAACTGACATTAAATAGCTGTTTGCGTATTCCAATTACTTTTATTTATATATCGTCAAAAAACAGCAAGCCCTGTAATGAATAGTTATCTCGAGATTTGATTCCAGTACTTGGAACCAGACAAAATTCTTTCAAGACAGTATAGTCTGCGTGTGATTTCTCGCGTGCCGGAATTACTCAAATCTCTCTTAATACACATAGTTTAATTATGAATAAATGGGTTTTGGCAACATTCAATAACAGTTTTCACTCCCATACAATATAAACTATTTTCTTTATGGAACGAACTACGGACTTGATTTGAAGGTATTATTAATTAAATGACCCAACACCAGCTTCTCTCTGTTGAATGAGAGATCAACTCGTGCACATAGAGTAGTAACTGTACTATTCGAAAACAAAGCCAGGGACTATTTCAGCACTTGCCCAATAGATTAAGGGAAACTGCAAGATAAAGCTAATCGAGGTGGAGATCAATGACGCAGAAACTGAATACCTGTTGCAAAAAGTAATTGTAGTGCAGTAAAATTAATTGTAAATAAACATTTCTAGGTTTCTTTGCACATTTTGATTTGAAAAATAAAAGTTATCAGTAGTTTTTTGAATCAGTATAACTAACAGAAAATAATATATTATGAAATGTTGTAATGATGGGTTTGATGTGTATTGTTATGAGCGAGAAGCAGTGAGCGTCGATGCTTCAGAAGAGTGACATTATAAGCATTACATCGAGTTTGATATAATATTGTATTGTTTGTGCTATAATGTGTTTCTATAACTAAAAGCATAATAGAGTCTGAACCTTTTCAGTGAATCATTACGATCCCATTTGCATATAGGTATTAGCAAATCTGAGATGGGAAGCATACAAACATTGTAAGTTTTTTAATGACCACTTAAACACTGATCTTAAATCTACCATTTACACATTCCGCATACTCACTCCACAAGCCGGTAAGTACAGTGATATCTCGGATGACGTAGAGGGTGAGCACGACGGTGAGAACGTGGAAAAGGACGATGGCGATGGTGTTCAACCAGATGATCTCTTTGCCCGTGTAGTTGTACTTGTCCACCCAGACGCGGCGCGGGGCCTCGGGCGCAGCGGGCGAGGACACCGCCGCCGGGGCGCCGTCGGCGCCTTCGCCCACGCACTCCGCTCCCTTGGACGCCGCGGTCGTGTTGGGCGCCATCTTGGCCAACGAATCGACTGCGGACACACAAATTACACACCTCCATTACTCGTCTGATACCGCGTAAGAAACGGACGCCCCGTCATTAGCTCGGCCCCTGCTGGCAAATTAACCAATTTGAATTAGTTGGTACAACTGGTCGCCCATAACGGAGAGGAATTAAATTTTTGGGGATATTCAGTTACTGTTTGGGGCGTACTAACACAGATAGCGCCTGCAATTTAGAGACATCGACACAGGAGAAACTTAATGGAAATTTCAACGACATAGTGAATTTTATTGTAAAAGTCCAGGTATTAGAAACTGCAAGAACATCAGCGAAATGGGGAATCTGTATGTGGCAGTGACCCACGAGATTGCCTATCGCATTTGAAACCGCGGTTCGAATTCCATATTATTTTGTAAGATTTGCATTATGAAGATGATATATCATTACTGAATGGCCGCACATTGTACTTTTATGCTTATTGACTGGTATTTATACGATGTCAAATTAAATTACACAATACCACGTAAATTATATCGAGTTTTCCGTGACATTATAAATTCCTAATAAAAGAGCTACTTCTCCTTTCGTTTACGAAACGACGTTTTGCAGTCACTTATTCTGAAAGCCAATCTCACTATAATAATACACACACACACACACACACACACACACACATATATATATATATACTCTCCAGTCTAGGCTTGGCGCTCAAGCTAAGCGGTGCTGTTTTTCCTACTCCCTAAATTTCAGTTTCCTAATGGTCCGAAACCTTTCTAAAATGTTCTAATTCTTTTCAAATGAATTTAGACCTTTTATCACCTAAAATGGTTTTTTGGGCGAGCGTTACGTTCCTGTTAGAAACGTAGTAATTTCCCATTCCCATCCCATTTTGTTTCCAGATTCGGTTGGCACAGCAAATTAAGCAAGGTTGTGGATCCAGTCTTCCCTATCCACCGCAAAGCACACAGATGCCCATTACCACTTGGCGTCCTTTAGTCTTACGCTGCTCTATCCCCACCCTGAACCAAAGGCGTATCCACTCTTGCGTCCTTTCCGAGAGTAATGAACGTACACCATTCGCCAACCCCATAAACTGCACTCGCATGAATTTGAGCTACTAGCGAACTTTTTTCAGCCGATGGCTGCCCAGATCTCTTGCCTTTTTAATCATCCGCAAGTCTATGAAATCAGCCGTTCATTTCAACGGTTCCCCTATCTCCGCACCATTTTCGGGAGAGCGTCTCCCAACCCTGCGCGTTCCAAAGTAGCCCGTTTAATTTTGTACGCCAGTAGCGACTGGGTCGCTTCCGCTTCCATTGACTCTAAAGCACGCTATGTTGAGTGTGTCAGGCTTTTCATCTGCTAATTTAATACAAAGTTTAATAGATTTCATTTTAAAATCTCTCCAAATTCCTATACCTTCCGACCTCTCTTTAAGATCGGCATTTGCTGCGGCATTCTAGAAACTTCCTAGAATTAATTTGAAATGAATCTGTTTCCGATACTTTCTAGGTCCGATCTATCTTTCCCACCTCCCGCAGATTTCTGCCCATAGTTCATAGCGTGCGAAGAACTAAACGATTTAACATTTGTGTCGCACACTTTTACCGGCAATTCCGGACCCCTGCGCACTGCGCAAACGACTTTTCTTTGAAGCGGCAATTTCTTCCTTTGCTGTTAGCGTCAGTATGTGATTTAT
Source organism: Gryllus bimaculatus (assembly GCA_017312745.1). Lineage (NCBI taxonomy): Eukaryota > Metazoa > Arthropoda > Insecta > Orthoptera > Gryllidae > Gryllus > Gryllus bimaculatus. The sequence goes on along the minus strand of BOPP01000008.1, from coordinate 3,922,109 downwards.
TCCGATTCTCCCCATTCATGGAAAAATTTTGCACCAAGATATGAAAATGTTTTTGGA
>BOPP01000008.1:3890556-3922027 GCA_017312745.1 Gryllus bimaculatus | reverse complement strand
CGAACTACACCGCTCTCGCGCCACTCCTTCGCGCCCTTCGTATCGCTTATGGAATACTTTTCAGGATGGTGAGCGTGAGCGTGAGGAAATAAAATTAGAAAGCTGCGTAGCACGTTTTCATTCCATTCCTGACCGACAGAAACTCTCTCTTGAAAGGTTGATTTCGGAATATTCAACACAAATGACGTTACACTTTTTTGTCGTAAATTCAGCAATTTTCCTTTAGCAAAAACCGGTACATTTTTATAACGCAGCTTTCGACATAAATAACGAGAGATTTGGGGCGGATCTTTGCAATGTCTACCTTCGTGATCAGAAAATAATTGTGCAAATAGTACTCTGAGAGTCTGCACGTGTTGCTAATAAAATGAGGGCGTGCGTGGTGAAACCCGGATTTCTTTCTCACCGGCATATGTACGTATGTATATATGTATGAATGTACTTGACGCGACAGCCCCTGAACCGGGCTCAGATCTACCAGCGACGTCTGCCCTACTCGCGGCTAGGTTTAGGGTTGTGGTGAGCACATAAACATTCGCCAACGCCGTATTCCTCTTTTCTCACCTGTCCTTATTGAGACATGTGTTTGGTTATACATTTGATTTTGATGTTAATTTAACAATTCTTGTTCTAACCATTTCGAACGTTTTACAAAGTATCAGTTATTTAATAGGAATACACATTAACTGTGCATATTCAAGGTCCAATTGAGCAATGAGTATGTTCAGATATGTGTGTGGGATTTAGTCCGTTTGGATGAGCACATACTTTTGCATAATTTCACTGCAATAAATTGCGCATAAGACCAGAGCATTTTCTTGCGAGATTTTCGGGGAAACATTTGGAGTATCAACTCTGAGGCTTAAACATCTAAACGCTTTCTGAAGATAAGCATGTTAAGGTCGTTCACATCAAAACGTTTGAGAAACTGTAATAAAAAATCATTTGAAGCGTTTTGTGTCCACAGCTACAATAACAACTAAACATGGTTCTCTTTCAGATACACATGCAACACGTTTAAAATTATTGGTAGGTGCTTAACAAACCTCCCTCCTTTGAATTAAGAAATGATTAAAAGGTTAAGATAAATCCCTCAATAACCGTAGGGAAGAGTGGAATGAAAGGTTGTGTAGCGGGAGAGAAAACATGCGGAGGAGAAGGGAAGGAAGAGGGTAAGAAGAGGTATGGGAAATGGAGAGGGAGAAGAAGAGGTATGGGAGGGGAGAGGGGTATGAAGTGGTATGGAATGGAGGGGGTAGCAAGAGGTATGGGAGATGAGAGGTCAAAAAGAGATTATGGCAGTGGAGAGGGGGAAGAAGTATGGGAGGGGGAGAGGGAAGCAGAGATATGGGGAGTGTGAGGGGTAAAAGCGATGTTAAGGGAGTGGAGGTTGTTGAACGGTAGAATAATATATGACAAGGGAGAAGAGAGAGGTTTGAGGGAATGGAGAGCGGGAGATGGAATGGAGGGCGAGGGTGAAGAAAGAAGTATAGGGAGGGGAAATGATGGAGGAGGGGTTTGCATGGAAGTCGGAGGGAGATAAGTGAGAGTGTTTTAATTTGCTACGTCGTAAAATTCCCAAAACCCTCGGCCTGTTCAAAGCTCGGCAGTCTGTGAGACACCTCCCAAATCTTACTTGACATTCTGTATTGCACAAGCAGAATACCTGCGTAATGAACATTTTATTCACTGTCGATTCACCCATGAATTTTTTGTCGTAATTTCTTTCTCAAGAATTTTGTACCGTCGTCATTTATCCAAGACGTTTACTATTGGCGTCACGGCTATCTGTGTGGCGGTCCTCAAAGGCGCAGAATATTTTCATGTGAACTGAAGTGTGTGTTTGGCCGAAAACGAACGTTTCTGTTCCATGTCCCCTACTAAAAAGAAACAGGCGTGTTAGCCTAGCGGCTAAAACGCTGCTCTTAAGAACTGGCCCAGTTGCAGCCCTGGTGAGGATGTAGCTGATTAAAAATAAAACACTTTTATTGCGAATAATTACTCAAGAGCAAGATGTTTAGAAAAAATAACATACCACTATGTGATTTGGAGCATTGGGCTCTATATCTTACAAAAGGGAGAACAACATTTTGCAACAACGTTTTCAGAAAATAGTGTAAAGGAAGTTTTTGGAAAAACGCGCTCGATTTGACTCAAAATTACACAAACTGTTTTTTGGAATAAACTTTATGTTTGAAATGATTAAGTTACTATTTAAAATGCACTTTGTGTCAAATATACATCTAGACTCCACAATGAATAACTTAGCAACTTCAATTATTTACCAGTATTAGACAAGGATATCCGTTAAATTTAAATTAGTATAGTTACTCAAGTAGAATACAAAAGTATATTAAAGTTTAATAAGTGAAAATTATTTCCTATATAAACTTGAATTTTTATGTTATCAGCCCAGACTAAGAAGGTAATGAAAGGCCGAAAAGTTGGCATTTTAGAAACTTCATGACCTTCTGTGAAGATATAATAAACTTCGAGGGCCAGAAAGCTAGCATGAGTAAAGAAAAAAAATGTCTCAATATAGCCGAGAAAAAAGTAATAAATAGTACATCTAAAAACCACCTACGTGTATAACATTTGCTGTTGAAAATCTGGATAATTCACGGTTTTGTTGGTGTCCATTCACTCAGAAATTTTGGGCCGTTATGTCATTAGCGACGTTTATCATCATCGTTTGGGTTGTGCTTTTGAGGATTTTATTACTTTGAAGTTAAGATAGACGATTATAATGGATAAAACGGAACTTTCAAATATCGGAAAGTTTCGAAGAACATGATTATTTGTAACTGTACTGTTAATAATAAAATAATAATATCTACCATCATTGTAAAATCAGCAGAGTATGATCAACATTTCTGAACACGAAGTTCGACAGAAATAATTTCAATTGCGTCCAACTTCAACAATTTAAAAATGTTGTTCTAAATTAATGAATTGTTCATTACTTAAATATTATTAAATAAAATGCAAATACCACACACATTATGATATTTATTATTATTATTATTATATTTAATAGGTAATTATTAACAGACAAATTAGCTTACTTGATCCTATGTGGCTAGGCCAAGGCCTTTTAAGCCATTACAATATCCTACATCCTTTCGCGTTCTAATCTATCGAAATTCCTGGTAATTCCACCCCAATGTCTCTCCATCGCATCAAGCCGCGGAAAAGGAGACCATAAGTACGGCTCAGGAAAAAAACCGCTCAAGGGGCAACAACCTGCGTCAGAGCCAAGTACATGTCTAATCTATCCGACGTTTTATTTTAGCTATTGTTATTTTCTGCGGCGGCGTCCCGCCGTCTCACTTCCAGTGCTTGGCCTCCTCAGCACGCTGAAATCAAAACAGCGGCACAGACGATCGTCACCGTACCAACGCCTCTGCCCTTATATTTTCGATCCCCCCTTACCTTCTCCCCCCTAAGTGCAGTTTTTTTTATTTATTATATTAATCTTTTACTTACGCAATTAAACTATGACTTAATGACTTATGTCTTAATTGTTTACTAAACTATACATAAAATTACTGGATTAACTTTACATATTGTTAGTTATTGACTTATTTATTTCTCTCCAGTCTAGGCTGGCGCTCAAGCTAAGCGGTGCTGTTTTCCTACTCCCTAATTTCAGTTTCCCTAATGGTCCGAAACCTTTCTAAAAATGTTCCTAAATTCTTTTCAATGAATTTAGACCTTTTATCACCTACATGTTTTGGGCGAGCCGTTACGTTCTGTTTAGAAACGTAGTAATTTCCGCATTCCCATCCATTTTGTTTCCATGATTCGGTTGGCACAGCAAATTAAGAAGGTGTGGATCCAGTCTTCCCTATCACCCGCAAAGCACACGATGCCCATTACCACTTGCGGTCCTTTAGTCTACGCTGCTCTATCCCAACCCTGAACCAAGGCGTATCCACTCTTGCGTCCTTCCGAGAGGTATGAACGTAACCTTCGCACCCATAAACTGCACTCGCATGAATTTGAGCTACTAGCGAAACGTTTTTTCAGGCCGATGCTGCCCAGATCTCTTGGCCTGTTTATATCCGCAAGTCCTATGAAATCAGCCGTTCTATTTCAACGGCGTTCCCCTATCTCCGCACCATTTCCGGAGAGACGTCTCCCAACCCCTGCGCGTTCCAAAGAGCCCGTTTAATTCTTGTACGCCAGTAGCGATGGGTCGCTTCCCTTCATTGACTCTAAAGCACGCTATGTATGAGTCGTGTTCAGGCTTTTCATCTGTCTATTTAATACAAAGTTTAATAGATTTCATTTTAAAATCTCTCAAATTCCTCATACCTTCGACCTCTCTTAGAGACTTCGGCCATTTGCTGGCGGCATCAGAACTTCCTAGAATTAATTTGAAATAATGCTGTTTCGATACTTTCTAGTCCGATCTATCCTTTCCCACTCCCGCAGATTTCTGCCGCATAGTTTCATAGCTGGAAGAACTAAACGATTTAACATTTGTGTCGCACACTTTTACCGGCAATTCGGAACCCTGCGCATGCGCAAACGATTTTCTTTGAAGCGGCAATTCTTTCCTTTCTGTAGCGTCAGTATGTGATTTATTCCCATCTCCCCATTCATGGAAAAATTTTGCACAAGATATGTAAATGTTTTGACCGGCAATTTCTTCCTAGCGTTAGTACCATGCTCTTTGCTACCCCAGATAACCCATTCTTGAAGACTACTACTTTCGTTTTTGAATGTTTACTTTTAGCCCTATGTCTCACTATACCGTTCTAGAATATTTAAACTCTTCTGTAAGCCTCATCGTCTCCGAAAATAAGACTAAATCATCAGCATATAGTAGTCCGGGAATTTTCAAGCCAGCAATTACCGGGGCCGTTGTATTCCGCTTCCTGTACCACGTCAATAAATCGTTTATAAACAAGATAAAAACAAGCAGTGGTGAAAGAGACACCCCTGTTCTTTACTCCTACTGTCGATTTTATTTTTTGCGTTATACTTCGTCACCGCCACCTCACCAGAAAATTTACTTTCCTTATACTACTCTGCAATACGTTTTAAAAACTTTTACGTGAGGACGCCTGAGCTCATTTAGTTTTCGCCATAAAGCATCCCTAATTAATTACAGTCAAAAGCCTTTCGAAAATCTATAAAACTGCAATATAAGTGGCCCCGTTTACGCGCCAATCTGGTTCCACTGTTGTCCACTTATATAGGGCGGTAAGTCTTATCTACATAAAAATTATATTGCCGTCGAAGAGATGGCCCTTTGTCGCGAAAGCTCTCCTTAATATAATGACCTGGCTTAATAGCTATGTCTGATGTATTACCGTCATCTTTCCGCGTCCATTCACTCAATGTCCTCCCGTCTGAGTATCTTGTACAGAACAGTTTGCTCAGCGCTGGCCAAAAGACTAATTCCGCGATAATTTTGTGGGCATTTCACATCCCCTTTATTTTTAAAATCGGTTGGAGGATTAGCTGTACTCCACGTTCTGGATACGCGCCGAATAAGCAATTGCATTTAAATAAATTCAATAATACTTTCTGGGTCTATTGTGCCCCCACAATTCCGAAAATTAAAAAATTTTGTCGCGAATGCCGTCCGCGCCACCTGCCTTCTTATTATTCATTTGTTAGAATAAGCCCTATTTACCTTCAGTCAGATTAGAGGTTCGGTCTATTCAGGCACACTCCCGGGTCCAGTGAAAAATACCTTGCCTGTTTCGAATGGTCTCTATGTGAACGTCCGTGAAAATATTGCACCCACGCGTCTGCTGAAATTTCATTACCCTTGAATTTATTTTATTGCGCCAAAGATCTGAAAACGTCCCAAAATTGATTACTATAATCGTTCTTAGAATTGTCTGTATTCTTGCATATATATATATATATATATAATATATATATATATATATAAATAAATAAGTCAATAAGCTAACAATATGTAAGTTAATCAGTAATTTTATGTTAAGTTAGTAAACAATTAAGAAATAAGTCATAAGTCATAGTTAATTGGTAAGTAAAAGATTAATATAATAAATAAAATAAAACTGGCACATTAGGGGGGAGAAGGTAAGGGGGGATCGAAAATATAAGGGCAGAGGCGTTGGTACGGACGATCGTCTGTGGCGCTGTTTGATTTCAGGTGCTGAGGAGGCCAAGCACTGGAAGGAGACGGCGGGACGCCCGCGCCAGAAAATAAAATAGCTAAAATAAACGTCGGATAGATTAGAATGTACTTGGCTTCTGACGGCAGGTTTTGCCCCCTTGAGGGTTTTTTTTCCTGAGCCGTACCTTATGGTCTCTTTTCCGCGGCTTTGATGCGATGGAGAGACCATTTGGGGTGAATACCAGAATTCGATAGATTAGAACGCGAAAGGATGTAGGTATTGTAATGGCTTAAAGGCCTTCGGCCTAGCCACATAGGATCAAGTAAGCTAATTTGTCTGTAATAATTACCTATTAAATAATAATAATAATAATAATAATAATAATATATATGTGTGTGGTACTTTGCATTTATTTAATAATATTTAATAATGAACAATTCATTAATTTTAGAAACAAACATTTTTAAATTGTTGAGTTGGACGCAATTGAATTATTTCTGTCGAACTTCGTGTTCAGAAATGTTGATCATACTCTGCTGATTTTTTACAATGATGGTAGATATTATTATTTATTATAACAGTACAGTTACAAATGATAATGTTCTTCGAACTTTCCGATATTTGAAGTTCCGTTTTATCTACATTATAATCGTCTATCTTAACTTTCAAAGTAATAAATCCTCAAAGCACAACCCAAACGATGATGATAAACGTCGCTAATGACATAACGGCCCAAATTTCTGAAGTGAATGACACAACAAAACCTGAATTATCAGATTTTTCAACAGCAAAATGTTATACACGTGTGTTTTTAGATGTACTATTTATTACTTTTTTCTCGGCTATATTGAGACATTTTTTTTACTCATGCTAGCTTTCTGGCCCTCGAAGTTTATTATATCTTCACAGAAGGTCATGAAGTTTCTTAAAATGCCAACTTTTCGGCTTTCATTACGTCTTAGTCTGGGCTATAACATAAATAAATTCAAGTTTATATAGGAAATAATTTTCACTTATTAAACTATTAATATACTTTTGTATTCTATTGGAGTAACTTACTAATTTAAATTGTAACGGATTCCTTGTCTATACTGTAAATAATTGAAGTTGCTAAGTTATTCATTGTTGGAGTCTAGATGTTATTTGACACAAAGTGCATTTAAATATTAAACTTAAATCATTTCAAATAAAGTTTATTCAAAATAACAGTTTTGTGTAATTTTGAGTCAAATCGAGACGGTTTTCCAAAACTTCCTTTACACTATTTTCTGAAAAACGGTTGAAAATGTGTTCTCCCTTTTGTAGATATAGAGCCCAATGCTCCAAATCACATAGTGGTATGTTATTTTTTCTAACATCTTGCTCTTGAGTAATATTCGCAATAAAATGTTTTTAATTTTTAATAGCTACATCCTCACCAGGGCTGCAACTGGGCAGTTCTTAAAGAGAGCGTTTAGCCGCTAGGCTAACACCCTTTTCTTTTTAGTAGGGAACATGGAACCAGAAAGTTCTTTCGGCAACACACACTCAGTTCATGAAAAATATTCTCGCCTTTGAGACGAACAGATAGCCGTGACGCCATGAAGTAAAAGTCTTGGATGAAATGACGACGGTACAAAATTCTTGAGAAAGAAATACGACAAAAATTCATGGGTGAATCGAGTGAAATAAATGTCATTACGCAGGTATTCTGCTTGTGCAATACAGAATTGCAAGTAAATTGGAGGTGTCTCAAAGACTGGAGCTTTGAACAGGCGAGGGTTTTGGGAATTTTACGACGAGCAAATAAAACACTCTCACTTATCTCCCTCCGACCTTCCATCAAACCCCTCCCTCCATCATTTCCCCTCCCTATACTTCTTCTTCCCACCTCCCCTCTCCATTCCTCTTCTCCCCCTCTCCATTCCTCAAACCTCTTCTTTCCCCTCCACTCCCTAAATCGCTTCTTCCCCCTCACCACTCCCCATATCTCTTCTTCCCCCTCACCCCTCCCCATACTTCTTCCCCCTCTCCACTGCCATATCTCTTTTTGACCTCTCATCTCCCATACCTCTTCTACTCCCTCCATTCCCATACCACTTCTACCCCTCTCCCCTCCCATACCTCTTCTTCTCCCTCTCCATTTCCCATACCTCTTCTTCCCGTCTTCCTTCCCTTTCTCCTCCGCATGTCTTTCTCTCCCCTACACAACCTTCATTCACTCTTCCCTACGGTTATTGAGGGATTTATCTTAACCTTTTAATATTTCTTATTCTAAGGAGGGAGGTTTGTTATACACCTACAATAATTTTAAACGTGTTGATGTGATATCTGAAAGAGAACCATTTTAGTTGTTATTGTAGCTGTGGACACAAACGCTTCAAATGATTTTTTATTAAGTTTCTCAAACGTTTTGATGTGAACGACCTTAACATGGCTTATCTTCAGAAAGGTTTAGATGCTTTAAGCCTCAGAGTGATCTCCAAATGTTTTCCCGAAAATCCGCAAGAAAATGCTCTGTCTTATTGCGCAATTTATTTCAGTGAAATTATGCAAAGTATGTGCTCTCCAACGGACTAATCCCACACGACATATCTGAACATACTCATTGGCTTCAATTGGACCTTGATATGGCACAGTTAATGTGTATCCTATTAAATAACTGATCTTTGTAAAACGTTCGAAATGGTTAGAACAAGAATTGTTAAATTAACTCAAAATTAATGTATAACCAAACACATGTCTCATAAGACAGGTGAGAAAGAGGAATACGGCGTGGCGATGTTTATGTGCTCACCACAACCCTTAACCCATAGCCGCGAGGCAGGGACGTCGCTGGTAGATCTGAGCCCGTTCAGGGGCTGTCGCGTCAAGTACATTCATACATATATACATACGTACATGCCGGGTGAGAAAGAAATTCCGGTTCACCACGCACCCCTCATTTTATTAGCAACACGTGCAGACTCTCAGAGTACTATTTGCACAATTATTTTCTGATCACGAAGGTAGACATTGCAAAGATCCGCCCACAATTCATCGTTATTTATGTCGAAAGCTGCGTTATAAAATGTACCGGTTTATTGTAAAGGAAATTGTGAATTTACGACAAAGAAAGTGTAACGTCATTTGTGTTGAATATTCCCGAAATCAACCTTTCAAGAGAGAGTTTCTTCGTCCAGGAATGGAATGAACGTGGCTACGCAGCTTTCTAATTCTATTTCCTCACGCTCACGCTCACCATCCTGAAAAGTATTCCATAAGCGAATCGAAGGGCGCGAAGGAGTGGCGCGAGAGCGTGTAGTTCGTTGTTCAGCAATATATTTATGTACAAGGCATTTATAAAGCCAACATCGACTTGTGGTATGGAGTTATTGGATTCTGTCCGCAAATCGAATCTAGTAATTCTTCAAATATTCGAAACTAAAACTTTAAGAAGTGCAACGACTTAAAGTTGTGTTTTTATTATTAATTCTGTGATTTTTTAGTCATTGGCTGAATTAACTAAAGCTAACAGGTTATAAATTTGCAAAAGTGAAAACAAAAAGCCCGGGGTTGCGGCAACAGAACAATCGAGGAGTTGGAGTGTTAATATCTAGTACATATGGGCTGAGAAACACTGCTGGCTGTTAGAACGGTTTGTACGGTACGGTAAAACGGAAAGAACGGTAAAATCCTAAAATTGAAGAATTTATGAATGTAATAGTAATATGTTTATCGTTGAGTCATACTGTAAGTAAACGTTGATGTTTACTACTACTGACGTTGAAAGAGAGACTATTGAAATTCTGCAGCAGAAAGAGATGATATATCATCAGAAACTTGTGGTGCAAAAACACCACATACTTTCACGCCCCTTAGTAACGATCATATAATAATATTATATATATATATATATATATATATATATATATATATATATATATATATATATATATATATATCAACACATCTCAGTGAATGAACTCTGACAACAAAGCGCGTATGCAGCGATGGGTTCTGCCGACAATGGGTATTATTACAAGTGGGTTGTAGTGTGGTGACCATGCAATTTTAATACATTCGTTTTCAAGTGACGTGTTTCAGATTTAATCCATCCAATGAGTGTTTCTTATTCTAACGTACGAAAATAAATAGCTAAATAGATAATTAATAAACATTAATAAGTGATCTAATAGCCCATTTTTATTTTTCATATTACAAAAATAAAGAAAAATAAAACTCGTCAACACCGCGTGCGTATCCATCAAGATAAATCTTAGAAATTAGAACGGTCTCTAAGCCTTGAAAAAAACGCCAAAATGAATAAATAATTCGAGAAAAAAGAATTCGTACATTTCAATCGCAAATAACCGAAAAACTACTCGTTTTCAAAAAAATGTACATGATCTTTTTTAAAACGCTAATTTTGAACAAAAAACTTTGAGAAAAAATATGTCAGTCTTTCCGTCTATGTATCTGCTAGCGACCTTTTGATGAAAATGTATTTGTTACGTATTACTTTATTATTATAACGACAGAGACAATTTCCACCCAATAATTACATAAACTAAAGAAATATGTAATACATATTGTATGTAGAATGTATCAGAGTTAAATATTTTATTACAAAAGTGAATTAGTTCAAAATTATTAAAATGTTCAGTTAATAATTTAAAATAGAAAGTCGAAAGGAATATGCATCTAGTTTTCAAAATGTAAATATACACAATTCATAAAAAAAATTTTCTTTGGGAATTTGCCATACATAACAAAATAAACATTAACATGTTTCTCATTAGTGTAGTTCAGTTCTTCTGAGTTAAGTTCAGTTCTTCTGAGCTAGTTAAAACTATGTGCTAACTCTTCTACAAGTATCCGAAACTGTTTTTTTTTTATTTGCAGTATTTCAAAAGCGACAAGGTATTTCAAAGATAACTCCAAGAATCCTTTTAAAATTCCCTAATCTCTGTGGAAAGTGTGATGAAGTGTTGTTTGGTGATAGTAACTTTGTTTTCACTGGTGTGATGTGTATTAATACTTTCTTTCAGTGAAAGAAAGAATTTCAGAATGAAAGAAACACTTTCTTTATATGGAAGAAGACAATTTTTGTGATTAACTATTACTTAATAGACATTTGAAATAATTTTAACTGGTTTGACACTAATGTATTAACTTTTATTTAAGAGACATTTGAAATAGTTTATTGATTTCTGTATTCTCATAATTTTAGTAATCTGAAGATGTAACTAATAATATTTTTTATTCATATACAGTTGTGTAATTGCTGATAATAAAGAATTGTCATAAAACATTGACTATTTTTTTTAATATTAAAAAAAATATATTGACAATCAGGAAGAAGTATATTTAAACTAAGGTAAGATGTGCTCATTTTAAAGCATGGCATTTTAAAGCATGGCGTAATGGCAGAAATGGGAAATGGTGTGGTCACACAATGCAAAAAAAGTCAGATATACGAAATGAAACTCAACGGGGTTAGGCAATTAAAATATTAACACAAATATTGAGTGTGCAAACATTTAATTGTAATCAATTAAAACCTAGGTGAACTCTTGAGATTACATCACCCAGAAGGAAGAGCAATAGAAACGGGGGTTCTCGTGGCTTATGGCGAAGTCGCTTGCCTTACACCACTGAGGTTCCGTATTCGATTCCCGTAGAACCTCATGGGAAATATGTTACGACAAAACGTGTTCGCCAACTTCACGGGGGCTAGTCCAAACACTGTGAAATGTCATAAACCCTAGCCCTATCCTAATTCTCTTGGTGTCCAATTCTGGCCCCATGTTGCGTCTCCGCGTACACACATCTTACATCGCTCTGCTGTGTCACTACCCAACTTGACAACAACGGTCCTCTTGACTACCGACTTGACAATGATAATAAACGATTACTCCTGAGCGACTTGACATATATGCGTATTAATGGAGAATTTCTCTAAATAGTGCTCAATGCTCTTCTAGGGACTGGGAGACGCGTTGCGTCTATAACAATGCAACAAATTTAAAAAAATCAAAATCGTTACAACAGAAAAATACTATATATGCACTATAAGGAGAAAGGAAAATCCTAAAAATGTTGTCCCCAATCCCAAAACTCATGAAAAGACGATTTTTTTTACAAATTCTTGAACAATGCAATCACTATCATGGATTAAGAAATATTTCTGAAAATAAAATTGAAATTTTTGACATTTACGAAGATCTGTACATGTACTATTGATGCACGTTTTCTTCATTTCCACAGCGGGGATGTGGAGTGCGGGGAGAGGAGGACTTTGCCTACATCACGACTTAAAAGGGGGTAACTATTATGGACTTCTTGTGTCATTTTTCGTAAAGGGACGAATGTGACCTACTGTTGCTGGACCCTGCGTTTGTACAAAACTCTAATCTTTGCATTTAGACTTCACTCTTTCCTATATTCGTATCACCAACTATAACCTCATGATGCAAAGATATTCTTGCATCTTATGTAATCTCACAATCACACTATGACCAACCCTTTGCATTGTAGTTGGTCTTGAAAATGACATAAGAGACAGATGGGTGCTCATTCTATTAATTTTAATATTTAAAAATTTAATATTTTTACAATCTTATCAGTTAACAAGAGCAGTGATAACATACCTAGGAAAATAACAATGATAATATCATTTAAAGATAAAATACACGAAATTTGGTTGAGAAGAATCTCAAATTTCTTGCTAAACAAAACCCTTAGTATTTTAAATAGTGGATACTGCATATTAAAAATGAAACGGTCAAGGCAGGAACTAACACATGGTATCAATTTACAAAATTACAATGAGTAAATATGAAAAGTGTTTAGCCAAATGGAATGTTAAGATATGGTCTGAAGTTTCTGGTGGTTTCGAAAAACATGACTGCTTCGCGAGCGTCAATTTCTGAAATCTATATTGGCAAAAGACACCAGACTGTTTTGTTAAACTTTTTAATTTTTTGCAATTTTATACGAGACTATTTTATTTGTTGATCTGTAAGTGTTCATGCTATTTCTGCGAGAATCATTTTTATTGATTTTTATTCTGCAACATTTTTGCAGCTCATTAGAGATTTTTATAATTTATTTTTCTGGGGCATTTGAAGCTTCGGTGAATGCCGATTTCGACTATCCGCGCCGGGTACCCGCTATATCCCTCATGGGGACACATATTAACCCTTTTTTACACTAGGCACTGATCCACTTGCGGCCTCCTCGGTCTGTGATCAGCAGCTCCACAAGGCCTTCCGCGACAACACACACACGAAAAACAAGAGGCAAGCAATATGCCTTCAGCGGGTCTCGAACCCGCGGCACATCCGACCGAGGCGCTGAGTCGACACACGCTCTAGCCACCTCGATCAGCCAAGTCGGCATTAGCGCCTCTTCTAAGGGAAAGAGTTAATTTATTGCACACTGAAATTACATTATTCCGACTCCAGTTGCATGGATGCCATTTAAGGATTCTCCGTTGTTTTGAAACTTGTTCAGTGTTGCATAAGGGCCGATAACAACAAAAGCTATATGACCGTGCGCCGTTGCGGTGTTTTAATTATTTCTGCATCAAAATGAAATGGCGTCATAGTTAATTTGGTGAAAGTGAATCGCTAAATGGTAGTCGGTGTCATTAGATTGCGATTTTGAATAAAATTAAAAGCTGATATTTATATCTTAAGGTCGTTAAGCGCGCGTTATGTTAATGGAAGTCATTTTGTTCACGACAGCTTTTCATTATCGTGGTCAATATATTCTCTCTATCGATTTTATTGAATGTTGTTCGGCAGAACATTTGCTGTATTACATTACATAGTAATATCGGAAAAGTTGAAAACATGAGATTTTAAAATTTAGTAAAGAAAATTAAATTTAGTAAAGGAAGTGTCCAGATTTATTCTTTGCAATTTTGTTCTCTTAGGAGGAGAATGTAGGTTTGTTTCAATTATGAAAGCGCATATCAGTAATTTTATTGCATTTTGAAACTACAAAGTGTTTCAATTGCAGAGTTGTCAATGGAACATTTTCAAACAGTAAGAGTAGTGGTTATTTTTATTGCGATGAATCTACATTGTAATTAATTGAAAATTATTTTTTTGACGAGAAGAAAGCATTCAATATATAAATACATATGGTATTAAATATTTATATAAATATGATATATCATATTTAATTAAATTATATTTATATTTATCATTAAATTCTTTTTAATTACTTGTTCTGACATGCTTTTCACCGTGACAAAGATATGAAAAAAATAATACAGGATTAAAGTTGTTGGAGCTTGATTGTTTTCAAATTTCTGGAAAGAATATTCAAATGGTCAGAAACTTAAAGCGCAAAATCAATTTATTTTTTTAATTATTTAAGATTTTATTATTTGTTTAACTTAAATATGAATAAATTAAAAAGATAATTTCAAATAATAATTATTAACACTAAGTTTTCTTTAGATTAAATATTATTATTATTATTATTATTATTATTATTATTATTATTATTATTTAATATTATATAATAAATATAAAGTTTTCGTTAGATAAAATTAGGACTCGTTAAGTTTATTTTTTATGAAGTCAATCACTTCAGCATGGGAACTGATTGCATAGCATTTCTTTATCTAACGCACACTGAGATTTTAGTGGCGCCTCATAAATTATTATTTCAATCTTTACTGATCTGCATCTGGGCTGTGAGTTTTAAATCCTGGTGGCATGGAGGTACTCACCAAGACGTGTGATATCGTCCGTGCACACGAAAAGTGATACATCTCAAAAAGTGTTATTTTGCAGGGGAACGGTTTTATTCAGAGCCGTTTATGTCCGGATTAACAAAATGATTTACTCTACATCGAGACTAACTTGAAAACTATATTTGGAAATATTTTACTAGTAAAAATATACCATTTCCTAACCAAACGTTTTCACTTGTCCGTGGGCGCTCATTGAGTGTCAATTTTTCTCGTGCACAAGAGAACGCCAACCTTCAAATATGTTACTCATAAATCGTTTCGTTGTTACCCACGAAAGCCCTTTGGTCGCAAGCATCCGAGAAGAGATGTGATAGTAGAAGCAGAATAAATGTCGAATGCAACTTCCTGTAATTGTGCTGGGTCGCTCCAGAGGGGGCTACTCGCTTCGGTGGGGATTGCGTTGTACCGCCGAAAGCTTTGGAGATAGACGCAGCGGACTCACCGTCTTGGAGAAAGCTTTGAAGAAGTCGCCTTGAAGGAAATGCAACGACTTACGTAAGTATGTGCAATCTCTCATGATGAAATATTATTTAAATGTTAATACAGGAATACCTTTTGCTTCGAATGACCTTAGAAATGTTTCTAATAGAGTTTGATATTTTAAGCTGTTCAACAACAACAAAACGAGTAAAAAGTATTCCCATGAGACCTGATTTTACTTCTCAAATAGTATATACTTACGAATATTGTGTCGACATGTTACTTTCGTGTATCATGCAACTGAACAGAGGTATATAAATTATTAGACAGAGGTATATAAATTAATGGAGGTATATAAACAACACAGGTATATAAATTAATTATATATCGTAATTCCTTAATTTATTTTATTTTATTCTCTTGAGTATTTTCAGTTTTAAAATTGCAAAATAGCTTGCTTTACGCATGTATTGCATGCTCAATTAATAAATTAATTTTAAAATATTGATGTATGTTACATTACGAATAACGCGTTATGACATTAATTTAAATATGTTAAAAATGTTTTTAATTTTAGGTATATATTTTTATCTGAATTTTGGAAATGGAATTTTAATCAATGAACTACGAAATTGCCTAATTTGACTTCATAACAATTTTATACCCGATTTTTGTGATGGACGAAATGTACCATTGTGATTTGCAGCTTCATATTATATGATTTTGCATGACAGTGTTGACTTTATCTCCACTGACAAATCTCTGTCAATCTTAGAATTAAAGAAAAATCTGATGGGAGGAAAGAACTAATTACTCATCGAGTTGAATAATTTTAGTTCTTAGGTTTCGACAGACTAAGTGCGAGTATGATATAATCATAACAATGGTATGTGTTGACTCACAAATAACAGAATGTTTACAACGAAGAAGCGTGCGTTATTGTGCAGCGCTTGACTTCACAATTGCGAGGACAGACATTGCAGGAACACTTCGTCCATGCTGCTCTGGGCGAAGTGACCGAGCAAGAAAGCAGAGATGTTGAAATGTGGCACTGAGATAGAAGGAACGGTGACACGGGAAATAGCTAGCACGACAAGGTCGACTGACATTCTTATCATCCGTAATAAAGAACTTTTTCGGTCAGCTCCAATACAATATTTTTATCGGCTTAGGCTGTGGTAAAGATTGTAGAACCAAGTTTAGCAAAATACACGTCATATGAAGAAAAAAATCATATTTATAAAAATACAATATCCATTCCTCAGTTGGAATTTAAATTACATTTTTTCGATGAAGTTTATTTTGAAATATCAGATTAAAATTAGTTTTTCTTCGAAGTTTTAAATAGGGTTATATTCTTTTTTATATTACCAGGCAAAGTGCACAAGTGCTAGAAGAAAGAAAAAAGAAGAGAAATATGGCCAGAATTTTATTCAACAGATGCCATAATGGAAAGAAAATAAACAGAAACAAACCAGGAATTAAGACACGTGATCACAAGACTGGCGACTCATGGGTTTTATCACAAAATCTGCACAACCTCACATTACCACGAAGTGAAAGAAGATTGCGACTTCACATCACTACATTGTGATGTTTCAAGACTTTTTATAATAAATGACATGTTGCAACGTGCTTCAATGTAATATGCGTTTTTGTTAGACTATTTGTTACGTAAAAATTGGTAACAACATTACCAATTGCAGTGTGTTTACGAAATAACAGGGCGTAGTTCTGATAGTTGTCTTCCAGACCTGATCCCTCACTTTGACTTGAGCCGTCGGAGTAGGTCGATCCTATCGAAAGAGTTCTAATTTATCGTACAAACGTTAATTTTATGATCGTCCTTTCCTTTCCCCCGTAGTTAAGAAGGAACTAAAACGGCAATTGTTACTTTGAAACGATGGGTTTTTATTAATTATGTAGAATATCGAAGTGCAAGAAAATTACATAATATTTTACAGTAATGATCGGAATCTCTATACAGCGATAATTCATCTGTGTTGCATTGTAATGTTTTTGTGAAGTTTGTTGAAGAACAAAGTAGTAAAAACTGTATAACTAACGAGTAGGGTTGCCACCTTGCCAATTCCAGAAAACCGGAGACCGATGCGACCGGGGGGGGGGTAATTACTGAAATCTAAAAAGAAATTGACGCAGACTTTTATTTATTTCTTTAAAATATATTTACATATATTTGCTTTTTAGTGATCTATAAATAATTAACATTTATTCAAAATAGTCGCTAGATGCTGTCTCTGTCTGATATGCGTAGAAAGAAAGAGACAGCCGATGGCGATAACACGAGAATCGCAAGACCAATTTTCATGTTCTGCTCTTTATCTTTCTAATGAAGAAGGAAAGGACAGATTTCTGATGAAATAGAAAAAGCTTTAAATTTTAAGTTGAAAAATCTATTTATTTTGTAAAAAATTTGAAAATGTATTGAAATTGAAAAAAACGGAGATAATTTTTCAAAAACCGGAGACCGGAGATGAAGCTCAAAAACCGGAGTCTCCGGTCTAAAACCGGAGAGGTGGCAACCCTACTAACGAGTGTTGAAAACCTCATATTGGGAGAAAGTTCTTACAGAGACGATATGATTTTAATACACGAGAGATCATGTTTTCAGGAGCTAAAAGTGCCTAGAGGTAGTCGGAGAGCATTATCAACAACCCCTGTGAGGCAAACAGAGTCGACGCACGTGGCCAGACCCGTAGTCGCGGCGTCGTGCAATCTCATCCCGCGGTCCTGGGCCCCAGGGCGCACAGTTCTTAAGAAGGCTCCTTGAATAATACTTCCCTTCATATCAACACTTACAAAATTACTTTTATAAATACGTGTTATAGAAGGGAGTTAAAAATCTACAATAAACTTCGAAAAGTAAATATTTTTTGAATGAGTGGTTCCACTCAAAGCAGAGCGTAAAAATTGATACATAAATAACTATTTATTTAATTAATTGACAAATAAGAATATGGTTTCATCAAACTCTCTTACTTATTAGCAACCGCATTGTAATTTATGGGAACTGAAAACACTTACTTTATTTTCGAATTACAATTATGTAATATGCATTTAATGTATACGCATTAATTACATTAAATGCCTGCTTAATAAACAGCTTAAATCACCTGCTTAATAAACAGCTGAATAATTGTCTCCTTCGTTCCATTTCATCACAGTGTTAAAAAGATTTATACTTTGTAACCACACAATAAATACGGCATGTACAATGAAACCTGTTCAAACGACCACCTCGGTTAAGGAATCTCCTGCATTAACGGCCATTTTGTTCATGAAACCGATTGATTTTTCGTAATATGCGTGTGATGTTCCCTGGATCAGGCGGTCACCTGACATGAAGGTCTGGCATATTTGGAAGATTAAAGTGAATGGCCACAATGTTGGGATCCATTGAGTTTTAAAAATAGGAAGACATTCTACTGTTTATATGTCGATTTATTTACTGAGTCCGTTGATGTTTGATCAGCTGTTATGGGGTCATTTAATCGGCAGCTGAAACGTCACTACTGTAGGTGTCATTCAAGCTTCTGATTGGATGACGTCGTAACAGCTGATTTACGTCAAGGACTATGTTTCAATCGAAGTATATTCAGGATCTTCCTGCGACGTGACGCAATGTCAGATTACGTACAATAGTGATGTCTTAAGTTGCTTATCTTGTGGGTAAATTAGTTTCTGATAACGATAAATGATTTTCAATAATACTCATGCACGGTCTGACACTTTCTCAAATGTGAACTGCACTTTAAACCGGGTTGGCAATAAAGTCCAATGATGGATAAAACAACCAGTGCAATGAAAGAGATGAGTGTAAATAATTTTCTTGTTTCAAGTAAATAAATCCTGTTGGTCGCTGGATGATCGTAATAAGTTCATATTGAAAATAATAGTACAGTCTTAATTTTAATAATTAGACCGTTTGTTAAGAATAATAGTCAATTAAACAGCTGTAATCATGTGCGTCGGAAATAAATTAAATATTGGCGTGTGGCAGTACATTCGGATTCTTGTATTGACGCGTAGAAATGAATATGATGGATATGAAGATACACACAAAATCTAATTATCTAGGAGAAGAACAATGCTCTGAGAATAGAGAAGAGGGGACTACGGGTAGCGCTTATGAAGGGTCTGTCCACAACGTAACTGGGTTTCCCCCTGAAGATCATAGTCGCTTTTCCTTAATTAAGTAGCTCCGGGCAGGCTGACAAGGAAGGAGAAATTTCGTGCTCTTTTGTTTTTCGTCGTGCGCCATAACGACGGGATCGGCCCAAATTCTTCGTCGACCACCACAGAGGATTGTAGTTGTTTCCTTAACTGGTATCTTGAAGGAATGAGTGGGGGGCACTGACTATCTGACTGGGCTACGAAAAAACCTGAATGCAAAGGCAGCCATTTCTTACATTTTTTTTTTGATATGTTCCAATCTTACCATTGATAAGCAAATATTTGTCACGTCTACCACTATTATCAGCCATTATCACGACACGTTTGGAAAAGGACACAATTGTTTTATGAAATATTATCAGTGAGTAATTTTCCTATTCGGATATCACTTGCTTTGAATGTTTCACGTTTCAGCTTTTAAAATGTCGATAACCATAGGTGGATGATGCAAGATTCTGATAGTTTATGGTACTTGTTAGTGTTGAAAGACAATTTTGAAATGTTCAGCTTAGAGAATAACGACAGCACATTAGGCTCAGCCCTTCATGCAAGAAATTGCATCAAGTTTAATACGATACACTCTTTTACCACCTGCCCTGTATAATTTATAAGTCATCGTCTCAAAACTCCATAAATAAACTACATCTGAACAGAGATTTAATTCCCAGGGGTAAATATTTAATTAATATATTCCAATTCCTCGGAACGGCAATATTAGTTATAACGGTAATAACGCACAAATGTGTTGTTCATTACATTGGCATCATTTAATTTTTTTGAAACGTCTCAAAGTACTCCAGGCCGTGATTTCGTTGCGCCTCGTGGAGCGTTTGTCAAGGCGCGAAGAGCGGCGCGGTCGAAGTCCTCGGGGGCCCGGTGCAGTTCGCACTTCGCGATGACGAAGCGTTCGGTCAGCAGACGCGTTCCGGTGCCGCAGCGGCCGAGGGTCGTCGTGTCTGCACTTTTGCGCTGTGACAACGTAATGCGCCAACAGAACAGGATCCCAGAATTGTAAATTATAGGAGTATAACAGTTTCATCATACCATAAAATTTTTTTGAGTAAGAGGGACTTTAAACTTTGTACGGAGATACGAAGGCGTTTTGTACACCATGAAATGTTCAGATACACTTGATGCTGTTGGCGCCTTTTATTTGCAATTTGGATGGTCGATCACCTCCTTGCGCTTTCCTTTAAAGAGGTCGCTCATGGCAGCTGTGTAGCATTGGATAAGGCACTTTCGACTGTGATTCACTAAGATTTGCAAGATATATTTCGAAAATATTTATTAATCGTCACTCACAATTTTAAATATTGGGATATATATCCACCATCGTTGTGTAAAATTGAAAATAATTCAGACATTTTAATTCAAAACTCTGTATGTATACGCAATGGGTGTACATTTCATTATTTTTCAGAAAATCTAAAATTTAAAAATTAATTGTTCTTGATGCTACCCGTACGCTTCCACAAATATAAAAGACTACCGATTCTCTTATAAAATAATACGAATATTCATATTTTCATAAAACGATTAAAATATTAGTAGATGAATGGCATCTTGTAATCGCACAGGGATTCCTTTTTGAAAGTATCACATTGAAATGCATCATCGACAGATTTCACTTTGAATTGAAAGTGTCTTAAGTCGTCTACAATACGACGACTCACCTAAAACACTGACAAGTGACCGAGGAGCATTAATTTCGAGGTGAAAACTTGTATTCTCTTCTGAAAAAATTAATTTATAGTTTGAACGCCACAGACCAAAGATTGGTTGAGTTACGTTTTCGGTGAATTTCTGGGATCGTGCGCTTTCACTATTGAGTGATGTGAAGGAATACCACCGGGAGCGTTGATCCAGTAGCCGAGGAGACTATCTGTTAATGTAAATTGGATGGTCGTGGAATATTTCCATAGTTGGCTACTGAAGATAGCTGTATAACTAATTAAAGGCTGACTTAGCATTTATTAAATTTTTATATTACAAAATTTCTCTGATTTGTATGGAACCTCTAGAAGTGAAAAAAGGACCGATAATAAATTTGGAATGTATTGAAAAACGTGCGTCAAGTCATTCGATTTTATATTACTATTCAAATGAATTAAATTTAACACAGTACGTTTCTGATGGGTTTAGGACGTAGTTTTCTACACTCATGACACACGATGCACGCCAAGGAAGTACACTACCCAATGTTTTCATTTTTTGCACAACTAGTTAACTACAATTTGAATGTTAATTCAAAGAGTCTAGATTTTGTTTCTTCAGCCGTTTCTATCGCGTGTTTTTTAGCAAATATATATTATTATAGAGGCGTCGATGCAGATGCTAAACCGTCGCTGATGACACAGAGAGGAATTGTGCCATCCTCAGAAGAACGAACAAGCACCAATGAAAAATACGCAAGAAAATAAACTAAATCACTTATTAGAGGATTGGTATAATTTTTACATCGAGTAGATGTTAAAAAATTAAAAGAAAATCAAATGATCAAACGAACAGCCAATAGAGACAACAAGATCTATTGTATTTCGTTAAATCTTCGAACGGCAACATCAAAAACGTGTTTTCCGCCGTAGTCAATATAAATATAAATTTGTGCGAAGAACAGCTGGTTCAGTCTCACTTGCGCCAACAGATGGGCCGCTTGCGGGCACGAACTCTACCTCGAACCACCCGCTGGGAGACTTGGAAGGGCTGAAGCGCCGGGCGCGCCGAGCGTCTGGAGAGGCGTCCGTCGGGGGCGGCGGCAGTGGGACGCGCTGAGTCGCACCTCTGGCTCGCACCTGCTGCTCGCTGCGGGCACCCCTCGACACTGGCCGTCTGCAGACCTCGTCGGCGCTTCTGAATGCGGTTGAGAGGGAGGCGGTGGCGGTGGCGGTGCGCGCAGCCGGCATTCGCGTCATAGGCCGACCGGGGCCCCGCCCCGCCCCCACCGCCACCCTCCCTGCCTCCACTACCAGCCGACACCTCTGCCGCCACAGCTCTGAACTTCCACCTACAACGATTGCAATCGTCGCTTCCGGATTTTTTCCCCTGATTATTTATAGTCGTTATTTTGCTTCATACCATCAATTCGGTTTGATTACTGAGGCATATTTATGTCCATTAAACGTGTCTGAAAACACTCATATACCCAGGTTTTGAAAAAAAAACTTACCAAAAAATTAATAATAAATTGTGAAAAAGACTGGATTAATAAACAAATCTCTAGATTCAATCTTGCATATGCTGGATGGGTTCGAAAAAAGTTAAACTTTCACAATATCTGTGAAACTTATTTATGAAAATTACTTAAAAAATAAAAGATTTAAATGGACATCGGAATTTTGCTGTTTATTAGAGTTCAAAGAAAGAGTTCGAAGAAAACATTCTTTTCTTCCCCAAAATTTTAAAAATGTTTTATAAGATTCAAAGTACCTCGCAAAATTAAAAGAGGCATGAAAAAATCACAGATCTTGGATTAAATTAGATTGATAGTGAAATATTCATTTTCGAAGACAATGTGTGCGACTTGGGTTCAAGTACAGCGGAAAATGTTAACATTTACAGGTCCGAAAAGAGAATATTCATTTTACTTCGGACTGCAATGTCTATATTATACTTTCTTGTTATTTCAGGCCGTACCAACATCTAGGACATTAGCATTCACAATTGCATTTAACGATATAGTAACTGTAAAGATGACATAATATGGTGATGATAGAGGGTGAAAGGACGAACACAATCCAACCACAACCGAGGCGGGACTCGAACCCACGATCCTTCGGTCTGAGATCGCTACGGCACTACTGCCTTAACGATCTCAGTCATACGGACTGGTTATATTATACTTTGTTATAAAACAATATTGTAATTTAATACTACGTCCTAATTGAAAAACACAATTTCATAACCTATTACCAATAATTTGCTTATGTTTTTTCTGTAAAGTGTTCTTGTTAAGACTGTGGGGAAACGCTTTTCACGACTACTCAAACGCAACATCAATATATTCGAACTAAGATCTGAAAACAAAATATCTTAAATCAGACTTCAATAGAGGAGTCTAGGAGAGATAGAAATGTGCAATAATTTCAAGGGTGCACTCTAATTGCTCTTTTGATTGATTGATATTTACGCGCGTTAATTTCTATGTCGATTTTCCCGTAAGTGTAACGCATGGTTTATTTACGAGAAGTGGCAGTGATCTTCCTCCGCTGAATGGCGAGAGCCGGCGCTGATCTACACGTCGGCCTGCGGGATTTTCCCAACCAGAATCTCCCAACACCTCAGTCTGGATAAGCCCGAAGTTTCCGACTGGTCTCCCGACATGTGTGGTAGTGTAGTGTGTGAAAGGGTAAGTGTGTATTTAAGATGATAGGCCAAGAAAAAGGAAGGAAAGATCGCGGTACGTAGCCCATGTGTTAGGATACTCCTCCGACATTCACCTGGTATTGGCCGGAATAACCACGGAAAACTATCGATTAGAGCAGCTGGCCACTACTAATTATTGTCTAGACAGCTGAATTCGACCTAGATTTCTAGTTAGTGTCGAAATTCTTGCCACCATGGGGGCTTTAACCCAAAGACCTCTCGGTAGAGGCACTGCAGTTACATAAACAGGTAATTGTTCTTTGCACAAAATGCAAGAAATCCCCGTGATTTTTGACAAGCCGTGCGCTATTACAAGTGTTCTTCTTTTTCAAAATGCGTATGGCAGAATCGCTTATTACATGTACTTCGTATTGCATTTATTGGTCACATGGGTAAAAGTTTGCAAAAAAAAGGACGTATGAATGTAGCCAATGTACATTATGTCAAAAGTGCGTATTTGTTAAAAGTATTACATCTGACAATAAAAATCGTGATTTGAAAGTTGTAATGTGAAACAAAAATTTCATTTAGTAGTAGTTTCATTTTACTTGTTTTGCTATTCAATCAAACTTACTAAGAGAAAATAAATTATTATTTTTTAGAAATGTGACATCTTGAAGCAGATAAGGACAATTGAACTTTGAATATGTAATTTGCAAAGCACTGTAACTATTGACAGTACTTATTAGACTACGTTATTAAACTCACATATATTTAGGTAAAAAATTAATTTGCTATTTATTATGCCCTATGAATTAAGTATTTTGCCCTGTAATGATATTAACTGTATATGCATTTCCTTTCTTATGACTTTCACTTAGATATTTTTTTGCATTCATTGAAATACATTTAAAATTATAATGAGTTACAATAAGTATTTCATAACAAAACTATCCGTGCCTGTAGTGTGCCGCTTGCTCACGTATATGTCACTCAGATATGAGCACAAACAGTACCCTGAGAAAAATCATTGCGCATAACACCGATTAAAACGGAAAAGGAAAACTTAACAACAGGATGTCATGAGAAATCACAACTTTTTAAGTATTGAAGTGTAGAATATTGTTCTCGTTTTGCTCAAACATTGCAAGATGGGCCGTGTGCAGCGCTGTGGGACATCACTACGTTGTGGAATCCAGGAATAGAGCTTACATCGAAAAGAAAAGAATGCAGAAAGCGGGTGGTATTTGCATTTCACGATATTCACAATCTCATGAAGTTTTCGTGTGTAAATGAGGTCAAAATTACGCAATACAGAAATATTTAAATGACATACTTTGAAACACAGCTCTTCCCAAAAGTTTCACATAAAAAGAGGTTTTGTTCTGATATGATATTTTCTCTTTAGATCAAGATACAGGTACATTTTATTGTATGAAGATGAATTAGTCTGATGTGCCCAGTTTTAATCCTTGTTAATGCTCGTTCTTGTGCATTGAGACACATTGCTTTTGCGGTGGTCTTCATACTTCTTGCTTATAACATAATACACTATCATGGATTATAGGAGTGGCTTTAACTTTGAACACCAATTATACACTGGAAAGTAGTGTAAAAGATTGAGTGAGGTTGAATATTAACGTGTAATTCTTGCAAAAATCCAACGATAACACCACTGTTTTATCTATAATGATTATGCTTCATTTGACTGTTGCTTCGTCGGTGGGAAGATGCATTATTTAGCATGATTTATCATTACAATCACAATCTAACTTAAGGAAATGACATTGATTTAATTATCCTTGAAAAGATTATGTATATTCACAGAATGTGTGAATATCATGTGGCATCATGTGATATATAAAAGGATATGAAACGAGAGGTTAAAAACAGACGTAATTTTTTATGATTATAAACAATGCAATTTGTAAAATATTAGGAAGATTCACGATAACTATTGTTGATTGAAATTAAAAAGATGATGCAGCGGTAAGAAATCTGTTAAAATTTGGTCTAAGTTGACAGAAAAGAATACTACAGACGCGGCACTCATTGATTTTTCCTGTTACAACCTCACACTCGCACACTTGTTCGTACAAGACAACGAACGATTCCCCCCGAAAAATCTGGTAGTGCAGTTTTCTATAGACTTTCAAATCTTTTGCCGTTCTATCGTTCTGGCCTTTGCATATTGAAAATGTATTATTTTTGTTTCCCTCACTACTTTGTTTCTCACGCTATTTTTGTTTCCATTCAAGCATTGTGTTTGGCAGTCCAACAAAGATACTAGTTTAATATTTTAACTTCCACAAACATCGAGCTTTCATAAAACAAATATCACACTTCAGAGAAGACTCCCACGAATATTATTGGATTATGTTTAACAATACAGGAAATAATATTAAAAAAGCAGCAAAAATATTGGCATAACACCAAGTGGTGGTGCTGTAGCTTGTTACAGATTGGAACAGTATTTGTCACACTAGTATTTTCTAATATCTTTAATCTTGGGTAGCTTTTCAGTATGGATCGCCCCTCATCCCAGTTGCTCATCAGCGACAAAACGTCATTTTTTCACAATTTCCTAATTATTTAGTACCCCTATAATAGAATTGATATATGCATTTAAGAATATTACAAAATAATAAAATACAATCGAAAATGCAAATTTTCATTTAAAAAAATTGGAGCCGTCCTTGAGAAAATGTCCCTTGGCGTTTCTGAAAAGGATTGAGCTTATTTTGGCAGAGGAATTTTTGAGACTACAGAAATCATTTGAATCACTTGCATTAAAAAATGCAAGCTTGCTGGTGTTTAAAAAATGTTTGTACTGAAGATGTTGACGACGTGGGATGTATTTCCAAAAAAAATTACCTTGCATCGTTTTTGAAAATCAAAAGACTACATCGAAAATGGAGTCTGTATTATGCTTACATTATGGACGTGATCAGTACACAAAATTACGCAAAACATGTTCATATTTAAAACTTATGTATATAATATATACATAAGTAATACATGTATATACATAAACTTATGTATATACATACATAAGTACTTATAATTTGAAAATGTATAATTGAAGAACATATTTTTTTCAGAGGAAAATCACTCTTCATTATTGTATTTGCTGGAAGACGCCGAAAATATTTTAAACTTTCTCAGTTTTGGAAAATTCATATATTTTAAAGAAACTTAGATATGAGCTGTTTTTAAGCGTCAGTGACGTTATCCGAGGACAAAATTTAACAAAGAATTTTTGAGAAATATTTGCAAACGTCTTCATGCAGGCTTCATGTACAGTACCTCAGAAAATAAAAACATCGGTTTGAGATTCAAGAGGTCATGCCATCAGTGAGACTTGAAATTCAATTTTACCGAAACTTTTACTTTAGTCACTAGTATTGTACAGACAGATGGGCAGGCAGTCAGAGAGACATTTTGTCATAAACTATTTTATCGGTATCACGGACGCATAAAACGTGGGTTCTGACCACACAGCGTGTTTGAGGAATATGCTACAAGAGTTATTCACTTTCCATATCAGGGGTAGACATCTTAATTTCTTCCGAAAAATCGTCGTTTTCCGCTGCAGAATTGTATGTATGTATGTATGTATGTATGTATTTGGTGCGACAGCCCGTGAATGGGTTCAGGCCTACCGGCGACGTCCCTGCCTCGCGGCCATTGGTTAAGGGGATACGTGTGTTTAGCACGTAGACATCCCCACACCGTATTCTGGCCTTCTCAACCTGAGAGGTGAATTTTTTCATTAACACACAGCAACATACATTACAAGGAAAACGAACACTATAATTTCGACTCGATAGCGAATCAAACCCGAGAACGCTGACCAATAGCTAGCCACGTGCCTCCGGTGCAGCATTACGTAACTTTATACTATGAAAGTAGTACGTGAAAACGTAAAAACTGTGCCAAATAATTGTCACATCGCAGTGTGAAGCAAATCAAAATGAGCAATCCGCTCACAATGCGATCAGAAAACCGGAACTTATTAATGTCATTTTAGTATATAATTTAAATCTAAACCGGAAATTCTAGTTAAAATTTTGTAGTTTAACGAATACAAAATACAAAATGAATTTTGTGAAGGAATTGGTATTTCAACACTTAAGAGCAACATGCCGTAATTATTGGTTAGTTTTGAGTACACAGAAAATATTATTTAAATTATTTAAATAAATTGTGGGGCTCTCTCAAATATGAGACATGTGCTATTTACTCACAAATACCAATTAACTGACCATTTTACAAAATGCACGGAAAAATCGAAATGACTATTAGCTCCTCGTTTTAAGTTAACACGGATACTAGTTCGAATTTCGCGCCTGGAAATAATAAAAATCAAATTATCTCTAAACTGAGATGTTTCGCAGCGACAGGAAATCTTACATTAGGCATGAATTCAGGAATGTAAATTTAATGTTTTTGTCCCAATAATTTTAATAACTTTTTATTATGGTTACGGCATGTCAAACATGTTATTCATTAAGGTATTCAAACATCTAGAATGTTTAGAAACAAAGATTTCAATCCAATCGTTAGAAATACGTAGATGGAAGTTCTTTAGTTCCGAGTATAAGTTTGCTAATTGGTGTGATTTCACTTTCGAGTGAACTTTGATTCTGGAATATTACACACATAGCTAACAGTAAAAAATTTCATCATCGTGGGCGCAACTGTTTTGGACGACACTTTACATTTCTGTTTAGCAGAGATCGAAATTGATTAGATTGAATTATTACCAAACACAAATACTTTTTACTTTCTCGTATAATACTTCTACGTTGTAAAGAGAAACTATTGTAATGCTACGGGAAACAAATGCTGATTATTCGACACAAAACTGTTTTGTAGGTCCTTGATAGTGAAAAGTAGATTTTTCGTAGTCCTATTAGTAGTAAATGACTTTCACTAATATGTTGTGTACATCAAATTTAAAGTTTCATTTTCTGGATACCTTGATGCCTAAACACTGGTTACGGTAAAACGACTTCAAGTTTATACGGCTGCTAGGAAAACTACTGATTTCATCCTAGAGTTATCAGCTTTGTAAGCTTTGAAAGAAGTCTTGGAATATCAGCTCACTTATACACAGAGGACAACAAGTAGCAGAAAAAGAAAATATTAAAGTTAAAAGGGAGATTTTTGTAGAAGATTCAGTATCCTCTCTGTCGTTTTGTACGAGTATTAGTTTGCTCCCTCTTAGTGAACACTTGTCGCATTTGACTCTGATGACCAGCTCCTCGGTATTGAAAGATCAGTAACACAATAGTTTTACATAGGAATCATAAGTTGATGTCAGGAAAGAAGCGAAATGCTAAGATAAATGAATTCCGTGATATCTGCATGAATTTTGGTCTTGACAAATGTGCGAAAGCGAACTTAAGAAAAGTGAAAGTAATAATGACTAAGTTTTCAGGTTGACTTGCACCCTGTGATTGAGACACCCAATACCCATCCAAGCACTTATGAATATGAGAACATCTTCAACATCACAATGAAGGTTAGAATTCGCAAGGAGCATTATAGAAGTCTCGTTGGGTAGACACCAATAAACACAAGGTCATAAAATGTCCTCAAACTCATAGTTCCTGTAGCTGAAAACAGCTTCGGACTGCTGGTCTGAACTGAGCAAGAAATTCGAACTCTCTGGGCCGAAAAAACAGAAAAATGGTTACAATTAATCATGTTGCCCACACATCATGTTTGCTGATATATACCTATAGGTTTAAAAACTAAGGGTGTTTGTTTACAAAAATGTTTGATCAAACACATTTCCTGAATTTTGATTTTCTCGTACACTACTTACGTAGTATAAAAACATTTTGTAATGCTGCGGCGGAAATTGGCGGTTTTCCACAGAAAAACTTCTATTGTGAGACCCTCATGTAGAAAAAGTAGATATTTCCTGTTCCTCTATGTGTAAATCACTCGAATACCTTGTGTAGTCAACTTTTTGAGAGTTGATTGCGAAAAACTGGTTTACGACAAAACCATATGTATGCCGTTCTGACAGCCGCTGTCCGTTCTTCCGTTCGTCTGTGGCCTAATTTGTTCAGGGAATTTTCTCCAAAATTGATATTTCCCAATCTGGCCGAACGATTTGGTCACTAAAGGTACTGCAAATTTAAAAAGTATAAATTGATTTTCGGAGGTACTTTACCCGAAGACATAGATTTTTTTAAATCTCAAAAATGACTTTAAATGATTTGTTTTTTCTTCGGATAGACAAAAGTCGCTTAAATAAGACATTTTCACTGAACACTAAACATTTTGAAAATTATAAAATTGATTTTTTGGCGTCTTCCTAGAACAACAATTGTGCATTTGTGAGATTTTTTCTTACTGAAATTTGTTATTAAAAACAGGCCTTGAAATAAAGTTAAGTACAATTTCTCAAAGACATGGATAGTTTTTGAGATTTCTTTATAAAATATAAAAAATTGAAAAATAAATCTCAAAAACGGCTCCTCATTTTTTTATTTATTTTTTTCTCGATTGGCAAAGTATGGTTATAAAACTAACGCTAGTGCTATTTTCGGAAAACTTTGTATTTTCGAAAAACTCTGCATTTTTGAAAATTGCTAAGAACTAACATTCTAAACCACAATACTAATGAAAGATATTTTTACATGTACTTTTTTGAAAACATGAGTTTCGCCTAGTTTTAGGAATCTTTAAAATTGCAAATTTGAATTTCTTACGTTTCTTTTTCTGAAGAGTGTTTCACGAGATATCAAGTCGTAATACAAAAGCAAGGCCGCGACACAGTAGTTTGAAATTCATACAATTACTTCTCTTTGTTGAGCGATATTGGTTCTGTGCTGTTTGGAATTCAGATTTGTATTGTCAGGTTTGTTTTGAAATGAAAGATTTAAAAGAATCAGATTTTGTACCTAAAGCTTTATAATTGTTGATGAGTTTTCAAGTGGTGGCTGAAATACACCACATGTGTGTATATTTCAGTATGTCGTTAATACGGGCGGAAATTGCGGTATTATCATTATTATTTATTCATAATTATTACTAACTAGCGGACCCGACAGACTTCGTCCTGTCCAAAAGATTTGTAATGTGACAGTTTTTTGTTCCTAACGCCTGGACAATTTGGGCAATTCTTTTTTTAAATGTTCGTTGAAGTTCAAGGATGGTTTTTACGTCGAGAAAAATTCGAATAATAGCCGAAAAAACCTAAAAACAGCCTTTTTCTTTTTACCATACAAACGTTTTCTAACTAAAACGTGAGAGTCAATTTGAGCTTTATAGCTGTTGTATACAGCACTCATTGTTGTTAGTAGCACAAGCACTCATGTGTTGTAGTATGTTCCTAACGTCAAAGAGTCAATTTGCTAGGGTTGCCACCTCTCCGGTTTCAGACCGGAGACTCCGGTTTTGAGCATCTCCGGTTTTTGAAAAATTATCTGGCGTTTTTTTGTTGTTGTTTTTTTCCATTCAATATATTTTCAAATTTTTTACAATATAAATTGATTTTTCAACTTAAAATTTAAAGCTTTTTCTATTTCATCAGAAATCTGTCCTTTCCTTCTTCGATAGAACGATAAAGAGCAGAACATGAAAATTGGTCTTGCGATTCTCGTGTTATCGCCATCCGCTGTCTCTTTCTTTCTACGCATATCAGCAGAGACAAGCATCTAGCGATTATGCGAGAATCGCATCGTGCAACAGTTTTCAGAAA
>BOPP01000008.1:3875547-3890531 GCA_017312745.1 Gryllus bimaculatus | reverse complement strand
AAGTTAAGGATGGTTTTTAAACGTCGAGAAAATTCGAATAAAGCCGAAAAAACCCCAAAACAGCCTTTTTTCTTTTACCATCAAAACGTTTTCTAACTAAAAGTGAGAGTCAATTTTGAGCTTTATGCTGTGTATAACAGCACTCATTGTTGTTGAGTAGCACAAAGCACTCATTGTTGGAGTATGTTCGCTAACGTCAAGAGTCAATTGCTAGGTGTGCCACCTCTGCCGTTTCAGACCGGAGACTCCGGTTTTGAGCATCTCCGGTTTTTGAAAAATATCTGCGTTTTTGGTGTTGTTTTTTTTCCATTTAATATATTTTCAAATTTGTTTACAAGATATAATTTGGATTTTTCAACTTACAATTTAAAGCTTTTTCTATTTCATCAGAAATCTGTCCTTTCTTCTTCGTATAGAAGATAAAGACAGAACATGAAAATTGGTCTTGCGAATTCTCTGTTTATCGCATCGCGCTAGTCTCTTTGTCTTTCTACGCATATCAGACAGGACAAGCAATTAGCGATTATTGCGAGAATCGCATCGTGCAAATGTTTCAAGCAATAATCCCCGAAGAGATGCTACTTCGATATCTTGCATTTTGAACTAGATCGATTTTCGTACGTTTTTTCTTGAGCGAAACATTTTAAACTTAGAAAAGTTGTGTAATTCGTATATAAAATGAATATATATAAAGTATGTTAAAAACACTATCCAAATAGATAATGGAAAAATTAAATATAAAAAATGAATCGCAAAATGTGTTGTAAGCGCATAACTCAAAACAACGCCTGGACCATTTGGGCAATTCTTTTTTAAAATGTTCGTTGAAGTTCAAGGATGGTTTTACGTCGAGAAAAATTCGAATAATTGCCAAAAAAACCCTAAAAACAGCCTTTTTCTTTTCCATACAAACGTTTCAATAAAACGTGAGAGTCAATTTGAGCTTTATAGCTGTTGTATAAAGCACTCATTGTTGGTAGTAGCACAAGCCTCATGTTGTAGGTATGTTCCTAACGTCAAAGAGGCAATTTGCTAGGGTTGCCACCTCTCCGGTTTTAGACCGGAGACTCCGGTTTTGAGCATCTCCGGTTTTTTGAAAATTATGCCGTTTTTTTTGTTGTTTTTTTCCATTCAATAATTTTTAATTTTTTACAAAATAAATGATTTTTCAACTTAAAATTTAAACTTTTTCTATTTCATCAGAAATCTGTCCTTTCCTTCTTCGATAGAAAGATAAGAGCAGAACATGAAAATTGGTCTTGCGATTCTCGTGTTATCGCCATCTCTTTCTTTCTACGCATATCAGACAGAGACAGCATCTAGCGATTATGCGAGAATCGCATCGGCAACAGTTTCAAGAATAATCCCCCAGGACATGCTATTCGATATCGAATCTCAAGATCCGAATTTTCGTATTTCGTATCGATATGGCGATCAAAGGCTGAATATTTAGATATTACAATAACAATTGAAATAAATGTAAAAACGAATAATTATACAGCGTAAGTTTTACATTACAAATTTGTTTTACATATCTCTATAACCTTAAAATATTAAAATCATAAGTATTTGGTTTAGAAATAACAGAGTTAAGACTATATTTATTGAGCGAAACAAACCACTGTAAAGGAAATTCCGAAAAGCTTGTGTAATCGTATATAAAAACGAATTAATAGAAAGTATGTTAAAACACTACATAATAGATAATTTAGTATAAAATGTTAGCAAATATCTTTCTCATTTATTTTTTTATTATATTTGAATACATAAATTAGATGAAGTAAGTTAATTTATAAATTAACACTCTCACCTCACTTAACACTTTATTTAGCAATTGAATATTTTAATTACCCCCCCCCGGTCGCAGCGGTCTCCGGTTTGCTGGAATTGGCAAAGTGCAACCCTACAATTTGCCACTTTATTACGGTTATACAAAGTTCAAATTCAATCATATCTATCAAAACCAGTGGCGTGGTGCTTGGAGCACAGAATACATGTTTGGGGATTTATGCGCGTTCCGAAACTATTGATAATATAGATATGCCTCCTATTAGGACGAGCAATTTAGGCAGAAGAACCCTGAAATGCTACAAACCAAGCATAATTACCGATCTAATCATGCTGCACAAGAACGGACGACCGAATGCTACGTCCAAGAATTCGGATATCATGAACCGCGTGAAGCGCGAGCGCTACATTCAACTAATAAGCGCGCAAGTTTGAATTCGGGCTGCTTTCAAGTTACGACTGTGTCAATTGACTACAGTAACTAACCAATGTGTTGTTATTGGTTCAATGAATCCCGGTTGCGGAGCTAATGGATTGTGTTGCGCAAATGGTAAATGAAAACTGATACCATTGCGAAACAACCACCAGCAGCCATTGTACTCATGGTACCGCATACACTTTTTGACAAATATCCAAAAATATAACAATTGCTTTCAAATGACCTCATTTGGTCAACAAATGTAGTTCGGGAAAAAATTTTATGCCAACTTTAATGTATGTATTTATAGCAGTAATCATAATTGTTTTATGTTTGCCACCTAAGTTAAGATGTGTTACTAATCTTCAATTTCATTAATCGTTAAGATCATAATTATCACTTAGTCAAGAATAACAACGAAGGATTGATTTCAATTGCAGCGACATGTGCTTGATGATGTCAAACAAACTATTAATTCAGTTAGGCCTGGCCGCCGCCTAATCGTCCAATGCATGACGCCTTTAACCAAGAGTGAATCGAGAAGAAACTGTATGCACTCAAACACTTTGAAAGAATTAATTCAAACAAATCTTGAAACTTTTGAATGCAACAACAGAAGTATGTATTTGATACTCTCATGAAAGTAACAATGATGGAAACTGGAGATTACTTCTTAGCATGCCCCTGCGTGGTACAGGAAAAAGGGTTTTGATTTCAGTAATATTAGCAACGATTTGCTCACAAAATAAAATTGCACTTGCACTCGCTTCGACGGGAATCCACAGCAACTTTGCTTGAAGGTTGGTCGAACAGCACATTCAGCATTAAAATTTGCCATTAAATATGCAAGCAATGAACTCCGACCTGCCAACATTTCGAAGAACTCTACAATGGCAAAGGTCTTGCAGCAAGTAAAAAAATTATTTGGATGAATTGCACGATGCACATAAAAATCTTTGGAGCTTTAAGACAGAACCTTAAAAGATCTACGGAGCAATCATAACCAATTTGTGGTGCAATGATTTTATTAGCAGGGATTTTCGTCAAATATGGCCAGTGATTTCCACGAATCAACACCAGCTGAGAACCAATGCATGTCTAAAGTCCTCAATTTGTGAAACATGTCAGAGTACTTTATTTAAGCAAGAATATACGCGTCGAGTAGCAAAATTGATCAATCTGGCAAACATATCTCTAAACAACTTATTGACATTGGTAATGGCAAATTTCCTATAGACAGTGTTGACTGGCGGGATTAACTTCCTCAAAGTTTTGTCAGTTAACTAGATCAAAAGATGAACTTATTCAGAAGGTGTTTCCAGATGTTTCTTCAAAATTACAGAAACCATGAATTGCGTGAGAACAGCTATATTGGCTGCAAAAAACATTGATGTAAATGAATTAAATTTAAAAATTCAAGAAACAAATTACAGGCGAAGCGAGGATATATTAAATCAGTGATTTGGCTACATAACCAAATGAGTAGTGAACTATCCACCAGAATTTTAAAACTCGCTGGATTTACCCGGTTTGCCACATCACAGTCTTCAATTAAAGGTTGATCGCGTAGTTATAATGTTGCGAATGATCACCAACCACGTCTTGCAACGACACGGTTCAGCAATAAAAAAAAATTGACTAACAACGTGATAGAAGCAACTATACTGAAGGAAAGATAAAGGAGAAGACGTCGCATACGCGCATTCCCAATTAGGTCGACTGATGTGGCCGTTAACTTAAAACGATACAGTTTCCAGTTTGTGGTAGAATCTGCGAAACCCATGTTCTCACATGCGTCAATTGTATGTTGCGCCTGTTCCCGTTTGGAAAACCATCAGATTTGTCGTTTTTTTTTTTATTTGTCTATGCGCCAGTAATCAAACAAAAAAACATTTGGTTATCACAAAGACTACAATGAAAATAAAACAGATTTTTGTTAATAATTATGATTCACATTTTAAACAATAAAGCGATTACTGACTTTTAAGCCTACTTATTACTTACTTAATGCTTTATATATGTGTATTAATTATATTTTTTATTCACAACGCCCTATCACCAGGGTACGGTTCTGTTCAGGAGATTTTTGCCCAGACTATAAAATATGGCGTTGTTGAGTTATGCGCTTACCAACACATTTTGCGATTCATTTTTATATTATAGATGAGTCCCAGAGTCTTCTGGTTTTATTTTTTAATTTAATTAGTTGGATTATTTTAGCAGTTAGACGTTTGCTTAGTTTAGTATAACGGTTTAGAATTTTGTTTTTATAATTTGTGTATTTTTAATTAGTGTA
This sequence comes from Gryllus bimaculatus, assembly GCA_017312745.1. Lineage (NCBI taxonomy): Eukaryota > Metazoa > Arthropoda > Insecta > Orthoptera > Gryllidae > Gryllus > Gryllus bimaculatus. The sequence goes on along the minus strand of BOPP01000008.1, from coordinate 3,886,029 downwards.
TAATTGAATATTGACATTGCGTCAATGTCTATTGGAGATTTTAATGTTTTAAACGAGGGGATTGAGAAGTTTATATTTCTGCTAAATGTTTTCATTTCAATTTATATTAAGTGTGTTTAGGGTTAGGGTAGTTGGAGGGGGAACTGGCAGATGGGTAGAGATAATGACTGAGATGTGATTGGAATTTAATGCCTGGTACATTGGGAACTGAAATTTGTGAGTGATAGTACATAGTTTGCGATGAACTTTGTTGTTTTCACTATATGCTAACATATTCTTCTGGGTCAGTATTATATAACTTTCACTCTTAACTACACTACATATCACGTTACACTTATTGATTATATAATTTTACCAGCTGTGGTTATTTCTTGCGCTTTCGCACTTTCTTTCACCTGTACGACACGACACGACACTATGCGTTTCTATGTCCCCTCCTATTCGCTGTACACTGCTTTCTCATTAAGCGTACTCTTGTTTCACTACAGGTTTCTTCCTGCTCTTTGACCTTGACAGGTCGTTTACCCTTCCACAACAATGTTAGATATCACAGTGCCTCACTTAAACACTACTTCAAAATACTGGCGGATTACACTTCTATGTTTCTTTTACCTCATTTCCACTCCATTTTTAATTATCATATTTTATCCACTTCTCAATTATTTTGATAGCATTTCAAATTTTTAAAGTGCACAAGGTAAATACAACATACACAGTGACTTTGGAGGATCATTTAAACTTTCTTTGTCGGTTCAATTTCATGTTTTACCTAACTATATTTTTCTTATTTACTAATCCTACGCTATGCACTTGGCAGTATCACAAGAATCCATTTCCTAACCTAATGTCTTGTTTTCTAATGTATAATCGCCAGATAATTACACAGCGTCGATTTTTATCATTATATTTTTCTTATACTATATTCATGTTGACACAGATGTTACAAGCTCCATACTAATCAAAATATTACAATTTAATAAATAACAAAAAAAACTTTAACTTCACCAAAATAATTCTATCATTTTTACACTTGTGAAATTTCCCTTTTATTGCCATTTCCTTTGTCACACCTTATTAAACCCATTCTTTATATGGTTTAATTTTTCTAAAATTATACTTCACGATTACTTCACCAACTATTAACTACAAATACCATATTTTTATCAGTGTCCCTCTGAGCAATAAATGGGCCTTTGTAGAGAGAAAAGAGCTTCTGAAATACTTTATGAGCCATCTATGACCTAATTAAAACATTATTATGTTGCCTAACTTATTTGCCTTTGCGCCTCTTTTCTCTTGATGAACATTTCACGTTTTCCAGAATGCTTCAAGGGCCCCCGTTAATTACCGGAGGTACCATAATCTTTTCATACGAATCTTTCTTCTCATGTTGGTTCATTTTCTCAATCGTCTTCTTGGTGCTTCTAATTCTACTATACTAGCGTTTACCATGCTTACATCGAACCACATCAATATGAGGACCTTAATATTTTTCTTCTCAGTACTATCAAACCTTTTAATCGGCGTTATCTTTTTGCTCCGATATTCTTCTCTTCCATTTCACTAATTTTCCTTCTTACTTCTGCTTTAGATCCTTACATTGTAGGGTACCTTTTGGCATCAGACGGTTCCTCCGTTGTTAACTCTACTTTACATTGGTAATCTCTTTCAGGTTCCTCTGACTGTCCGACTACTTCGACATATTTCTCCACGAGACCTTAGTTGGCTAATAATAAAAACAATACCTTTTTATCGCCTCCTCCAGTATTTTCTGATTTTTTAAATCAACATATTTTTCAGCTTTTATTCTACTGATTCTTTCTTTCGTCTTTAAATTTAGAACCGTTACTTTTTCTTTATAACACCATTTTTTTAACTGGCATTCTTTGTTCGCCGATCTTCACTGTAGATGATTGTGTGATGGAAATTATTCAACTGTTCAAACAACTCTTCAATGGTAGTAAATATATAATTTATTAATAATGTTTGAAAATTTAACTCTTTTCGCATCGTGGTATTTCCTTTCTTGTGACTTCTACTATTCCATTGCACAGGCTTGAAATGAAAAAAAAGTTTTTTTTTAAAATTTTAACTGTTCCTCGTGTATTTTTGTATGCTGAAATCGAAAGTTTATCTATAAATGCTCTATCACGCACTGTTTTTTCACAAATTCTCTTTAATTGTACATTAGGTCACTAGCAGCTTTCTATATTTAGCATACAGTTCAGTGACGCTGTGTAAGAACTGGTGATAGAACTTCTGCATTTCGCCCTCCACATGGCAGCACGTACCTGTTTGTGGTAAAAATAAGATATGAGATGAGAGCATGGAGGAATAAATTCCTTCATGATGAGAGTATAAACCACAGACGTATAATAGATGCGCAAAGGAATCCTGTTTACAGAATAAGTGATAACCTCCTCTTTTTCTGTATTGAACATGTCACCGTCGTTAGCAAATTCTGGTACGTTTTTAGTATGTACAATTCATGTTACTTTGTCTCTTACTGAAATCACACCTAACGTGCAAATTTATTTACAGATTAAGGACGATCAAGGATATATTATAGATTTTGTTAAACTAAGTTATGGCATAATATTCTGAGGAAATTCATTCTATAGCTCCCAGACTTAGATTACAAAAGATAATTGTACGAATTATAAGATAATTCCACTTCCGTTATTATAATAAGCCTCTCGTAGTTAACCTAGGAAGTTTACCATTACCTTGTCTCTTGATTTACGAGTCAGCCGTTTTTTGTCAAAAATTACTTACTCAAGGGCGGTAATATATTTTTAACTAACGACAATGTGTATAACTATAACATTCGACGTAGTTATCATATTTATCAGGGGACAATATCAAAAACTCCGGACAAAAAATTACCATACATTGACATTGTTTTACAACATTTTGCCAAATGACATTGAACAAATCAAATCGATACGAAAATGTAAGTCTCAAGAAAAATATTTTCTGCTGTATAACTGTCTCTATACTGTTAGAGACTATACCGAGTATAAAAAGGAGATTAGTAATAAATTTTAACAATAATATTTAATGTATTATCTACTATTCAGACTGTATAATTCTAAACAACCTGTAACAAGTATTGAACCTCAGCTTGTAGGTTAATTATCCCATCTCGATCGGGGTTTTCGTCCAGTTTCCGTGATCCCTTGAGCAAATGCTGAGATAGCTCCTTGTTTTCTTCTGGACATACATTTATTTTCATTATCTGTGCACATCTTCTCGAATTCAGTGGGAACTCAGTACTTATTCAAATTATAGTTCTCTATACATGCTGGTTTGGCATGTATAGCTGATTTGCCTTTGAAAATAGATTTTATTACATTGGAGCGAATATTTTGTTAACAATTCTTGGCAAAACTCCTATTACAAAAGAATACACTTCTCTCCTTAGCACGCCACCCTTAGTTTTTAACGGTTTTGACATAAAATAGAAAAGAGAAAGAATAACGAGGTCACCTGACAAAGTGTGCAAGATCGTGGAAGATCTAAAGTTGTGATCTTAAGGTAAAGGTAAAAGCAAATATTCAGATTTGAAGTCTCAATGACATGGTGGGACCAAAGAAATCACAGGTGATTTTTTACGGATTCACCCCCCACACACACACACACACAAAAACGGTGAAAAACAGTGCCATTACATAACGGCAACGAGTATGGTTCAATACTTGTGAGGCATTCAGTTCATCTAAAATAAACTTACGCAAATCTCGAACTTATCCTTACCCAAATACGTGCGACATCCACGGCTGGATGATATGAAGAGTCCTGAAGATTTTGTGTTTACTTGTTGGACAACAGTCTGGATATACAAAGTTTCCTTGTTTCATTTGTGAATGGGATTGGCGGGCAAGAGTGCTTCACAGGGATCCATTACAATATATCCCACGAACTACTTTAGAACCAGGTAGTAAGAACATTTCGAGGAATGGTCTTGTTGTTACAATGGAAATATTGATACTGCCTCTAAGTATAAAATTAGGACTCATGAAATAGTTCACAAAAGCTCAGGAAATGGGAGGTTCTTTAAAAATCTAGTTTCCACACCTCCCAGAAGCTCATGAAGGAGGAAATTTTTGTTGGACCAATCATAAGAAGATTATGTTAGATCAATTTACCAACACAATGACAAATATTGAAAAAAAAGCTTGGGTTTCCTTTGAAAGAGTGGTAAATAATTTCTTAGAAATCAAAGACGTTTATTATGATATCATTGTTAAAATATGCTGAAGAACTTTAAAGACTTTTTCGTTTAGTTAATTAAATATGATCATTAATTCCATGAAACATCTTTGATTGTCACTATGAGTATACGTTACTGTTATCTTTCTCATACTTGGCACCAATCATCGTAACCCAGAGGTTGCTTTATATTGCACTGATATGTATACTTCACCTATTTGAACATGACGGCCCAAGGAGAGCAGTTGTTTTATCAAACCTCTTTCATGTTTTACAAAATCAAGTAAATTGTTTACAATTTCAAATATCGATATTCTCCTTTACACACCACGTCTTCAATTAAAACAAGACCACAAGCATGTTGGTTTGATTGGTTTGTCACAAGCTGACTCATGGAACCACATACAATATTTAACATGAATAAATGTGTTACGTGTAAAACATTTGGTCTTAGCATATTACAAATTTTAAAAAATGTAATCATTTCTATTCATCCAATTTGGAAGGTACACCAGCAAAATGTCTGGGTCGGAACTGAATCGTATTTCCGACATTAACATGTGTTTGTCTCTCATACGTGCCCTTACTTTTCGTAAGAAGTAATGTTTTCAGGTCTTTGTCAGCTTCTTCTAATATTTCATCCAAAGTACGTTAAATATTTTCCATTTTTCAAACTTTCAATATTGTTAAAACAATTTCCTTCAATGCGTTGTATGCACGGCAAGTTAGTGAGTGGCACTAATAACTGTTCTATCTCAACATCAATTCAAAAATATAAAAAAACACCAACATTTTAAGGCTAATTTTAGGCTCTAGGGAAAAAATATTCTGGCATTCATATGCCCAAAATCAGGGCTGCGAGAGAAACATTAAAATAGATTCTTATGGGTGAATAAACAACAAAATCTAAAAACCAAAGAAACTAGTAATGCTACAGAATGACACAGACTTTCCCGTATTAGTTTTCTATTTCCTTTGCTCTCGGTTAGCTATTCGAACTTGCTACGTATTCTTGTTGCCATCTATCGCCGCCCAAAGTTCATTTTTTTGACATTTTCTTAATTTTTCCGCTTCCTAATTGTAGGGTGGCAATATTATTTTAACATTATTAAAGAACAGTAAAACTTCATCCTAAATGGCAATTTTCTTTGAAAAAATTTGATTCCGTTTTTAAAATACTGGCATTTAAGCGCTACTGTTAATTCGAAATTTGAAGCTCTTTTCAATAGACCATTTTTGAGTTTTCGAAAACCTTAATTTGAAGTCATTTTAAATACAAGTGTTTACAAATTGCTAGAAATGTCCATATTAAAGGCAATCTTTCAAAAAATTTACATTTGTGTAATTTTAAAAAAAGCAAAAAATACACCGAAATCAGCATTACGCCATATTAAAGAGAGCAATTACTACTATCCGTTTGAAATGTTTGAAGAAAAAATTTGGAGCCGTTTTTGAGAAAATGGCGTTTGAGTGTAAACGAAAATGCGGAGTTTTGAGCTAGTTTTCACAGAAAACGTTTTTCGAGAATCTTTATACGACATTATTTAAAGCACATGTACTCATAAATATAATAATGTGAACAAATTGCCGATAGTATAAATATTAACGACATGATAGGCAAGTCAAAAAATTTACTTTTTTGTAATTATTGAAAATATTACAAATTAATAGAACAATATGTTTTTATGTCACCTTATAGAGTAAATTTAGCAATATCCATTAAACGTTTAAAGAAAAAGTATGGATCAGTTTTTGAGAAAATCTAGTTTTTGTAATTATTTAAAATTGCACAGACTGCACGCAATATTGCGTCAATAAAATAACTAAATATAAAATAACAAGTAATAAAACTACTACAATTTTGAAAAAAATGCACATGACCTTAAAGAACTCACCATGGAGAACAAATTTAATTTGAAGGAAAAGTTTCTATCTTCAGTTTTGTAGTTGTAGGAAGACACCGAAAAAATCATACTTTTAAAATTTTCGAAAATCGAGTTATCTGTGAAAATAGGACCTATACCACGTTTATATGTGTATGGTACTCTAATCTTACAACAAATTTAAAGAAAACATTTGGAACCGTTTTTGAGAAAATTTTGAAAATGTTCGGAGTACTTCATGAGAAGTACCCCCAAACTTTTAAAGATTTTTTTTTCAAAATCTCAAAGTTTTAACTCGAGCCAGATCAACACGGGTTTCTTCAATTTGGAAAAAATCCTTTTTCAGCAGAAACAATATTATTTCCGGGCCCTTGTAACAAAAAAAAGGATTCATCTTGTTCCAACCTCACGACAGTATTTGAGAAACTGCTAGTGTGTGTGCGCGCGCGTCAGTGTGTATACGTATCCATCACTACCGGTTAGATCACTTCCCGGGCGCCAATCGAGACTTTGTATGAGGTGTCATTCGACGCGTCTCGATGTCCTGGTGGTGAACTAATAATTTGTTTTTGTTTTCGGCCACAAAATTCTCAGAAAAGTCCAAAAATGTATTCTTGCGTGTTTTAACGCTGTGATCGTAGTGGGTAGAAGGGAAATGAAACCAACGCCACCTAAATAGATCATTGTCGGTGGTGTTGATACCCATATGTAATTTTACGGTCCACGACACCATTATTTTCTTCCACGAGGATGGCAACACTGTTGTGGATAAGTGAATAGCGCCGAGGAACTGTCAATAGTGATGCTGCTTTGAACATAAGTGAAGAGTGAAGTGTTACGTCTGTATTACCGTATTTGTTGATCCGAAGTTTAGGGTGCCACCGGTTCCTTTGGTTCACTTATTCGGTTCACTAGTTCTCGTGATGCACAAGATTATAGTTGCGCGGTTCACTTCAATCACAAGATAATAATTTTGTTGGCATTGATTCAAAGCATAAATATATACACAATTTGACTATGCCATATAAAGCTATACATTTTCTATTACGAAGCATTTTTTCTCATGACGACACATTTTCAATTTCAATTCACATCTAAAATTACACTTGACAACACTCTTTTCAAACACAAAATAAGATTTTTGCTTACTGGTTGAAAAGGATTACAAATATAGACTCTATTGACTAATTAAAAAGCCTCCTAATAAAACAGTTGTTACTTTGACGACAAAATTATTTACTTCATAATTTTATGAATTGTAAAATTGTAAAGACTTTTTTGACGTGGATTTGCGCGTTATTTTGGGCATTTCAAGTTTTCTGCAAGAGTGGATTTGCAGTCAGAGGCGAGAATGGTCATAGTGTGAAAATGTCTCTGTGAAAGGGCTCTTCTTACGAGTATTAATTTACTGAAATTTAGTTCATAAAAAGTAAAGTGCGTATTTTTTTAGATAAAAGCAGATTTGGTGATACGTTGATGAATCATTGAAGTTTTTCGTGTTATAAGGATGTTATACGTAATTAGTAGAGACGTTACAATAGTTTTACTACCATAGTATTTTTAATGCTGTTAAAATTCTATAATTTCAGCGATCACGTGAGTTGATTTTTTTTGTTTTTTCTAATAAAATACCGCTATATTTAATATAGTGTTTGTTTGAAAAAAATATGGGGTTGATTTGCTATTATTAAAATGGGGGGGGGTTAGGGGGCGACAGCCCCCAATAATAAAAAAAACTTTAAGTAGAAAGTGATTGAGAAATATACTGTGAATTCTAGAGCGTATAAAAATGTGTTAAGTAGATAAGATGCTTTTTTTGGTAGTGATGATAGTTTAAGTAGCATGTGAGTGTTAAATAGAAATTATAATTCTTGCGATAACATGGAGAACGTTACAACACGCGAATAGTAAACAATGATTCAGTTCAGTGAATCGATTCCCCTCTAGTGAACCGGATCAGTAAACCAATGAACCGGTGGCACCCTTAACTCCGGATATACTTACCGTATTTTTCAACAATAAATTTGAATACACCTACGTACAGAATTACCTTTGAAATTAATAAATTTGAAGATCACCAAGTGAATACGAAGAAAACGATAACTGTCAGTAAAAGTAGAGAAAGGAAGCGCACCCTTAGTCGACTTTGTATATTTATGACACAAATGTTACACAAATGAAAGTGACTAACAGTTTATTGTTATTAAACTTAAATAACACCTTATTCACATAAACATACAAAATAGTTACGTTTTAGTGTTCATTCACATTCCTACACAAACGATTATTAGAGCAATTCCAGAAGTAGAAGTGAACACAAAACAGACTGAGTGAGACTTTTCTGTTCATGTCATCAAAGCCCAAACCTCCAATTTTGCGCAACTGAATTGAATTAATTTACAGTTATGATGTTCTATTAATCAGATATGGCATTCCAACTTGACATTTTTGTAGAACGTTTTGCTTCGAATAGGATTCCCAGATGACGCTATTGAAGAAATTTAAATCCGCTTTTTTCATGGAAATATAGTTCGACGAAATGGCCCACTAGGAAATGTTGAAGTCGCGAATGTCAAAACCATTTCATGTCAGCATTTCTAATCGGGAATGTTCGAAACTCGCGAATAGCGATTTCTCATATGTTGCGGGATTATTGTATTTACAATGTCCATATCTATTAGTATTTTTTACGGCGTTTACAATTTTGAAATTGCACTATTAACAGTTCATAAATCGTATGGAGGTAACACGTAAGATAGGTGTTGGAAACTTTTGGAAGGAAATATAACATTTTTAGCTTCTACGATTCATTTCTAAGTCCAATGACAGATACTATAACAACATATTTGTACAAAGCTATTTATCAAATGTAGAAAGTTTCATAATATGAAAATACTTTTAAAACAGTTTAATGAGTCAGCGACACCACATTCAGCTACACTTCCTCTAACACGTTTTGTTAGATGTAACGTACGAAGGGTCATTGATATCAAAAAAATTGATTTCGGCAAGATTTCCATCCGTCCGTCAGTCTGTGAACAAGCCAAGGCTGTAAACAGGATTTTCATCAAAATTGATAATCTCGAAATTATCTGACTGGTGTCACATCCTCTTGAATTGGAAACGGATATTTTGAGTTTTGGAAATATTTTTAAATGAAAAGTCAAAAAAAAATTTTCTTGACATTTTTTTTCCACGGATGAAGCAAAGAAACTTCAAGAAATAGGGAAGGTCTCATTTTAATTGAACTCTCTGAAATTCCGAACATTGCAAAAGTTCAATATTGTTTCGGCGTCTTCCTATAACTACAAAATTGGAATTAGAATTTGTTATCGAAATTTCTTGCTTGAAATTGTTTCCTTAATTGTTTCCTCCTCGTCTGTTTTCCTTTCATCAAAATAGATGTTGAAAGAAGGCAATTTTGACTTTTTTGCGAAAATATTTATACAACTTTAAACAATTATCTCAAGTAAGGCTTTAAATTGTTTTCTTATAAGTAGCAAAAACGGTAAAGAAAATGGTGCTGATCCTATTTTGGGTAAAATTTTTTTTTGGAAAATTTGCAAAAAATATTACTGCAAATGAACGATAGATATTTTTGTTGAACGAAATATTTTTTAAATATTTAGATATATTGGATATATATTCGATATATTAGATATATCGAATATATCCAATATATCTTTCGATAAATTGGATATCCTTCGGGTCATAGATGATTAATTTGTAGTCTTCATTTATTTTTAAAAGGTTTCATCGCTGATTATGGTTCACTTATTGAAAATGGGCAACTCCCTTTGGCGTAATCAAGGCAAGCTTGTGTTAAATTATCCTTGCAAGTCTGTATAACAAGCTTCAAAGACTGTAACAAATTAGCTTTATTCAAGTTTGTTTCTTTTGTAGAAGCACGAAATAATTCCTATTCTTGGCTATCGGAATAATTGCAGCAATTCACCGTAGGCGCTTCTTTTAAATTGCTGACGTGTTTTTTAGGAAAGAAATTTCAATATTATATAAAGTGTTCGTTCTCAATAATGCGAGAAAGTATGTGCTGTTGTAGCGCCCCATGTTTTTAAATTGCCAGCTCTAGTTACGCGTGAGACCGGGAGCGCCGACGGTTTCTTGGCGCAGCGAAGCAGACAACCGGATTCCACACGACCTGGTGGTATTTCCGGCCGTAACGGCTCACTTTCGATGGCCCGTTAGCGGGAAAATGCGGGCGCATAAGGGAAAACAAACCTTTGTATACCTTTGTAAGTGCTTTCTTCAAATATGATGTTTGCACACATGGGAATAAAGCAGTAATGTTTTAGTATTTACTCTAATGTTATCAACCCAGGAAATAATATATATATATATATATATATATATATATATATATATATAT
>BOPP01000008.1:3851969-3875540 GCA_017312745.1 Gryllus bimaculatus | reverse complement strand
ATATATATATATATATATATATAAAGTTTTTCTTACGACACTATATTCGTTTTTCTTGTGATGATTTCCTGTTGTTGTGTGTAAAAATCGTAAGTATAGATTTGTAACCGACTTCCGAAACAGGAAGTTAAACAATCTGAAAAGTGTATTATGATATTTGTTCAATCACTGCTTTTGCAAATGTATCCTAATTTAAACGGTGCTTCCTTTGCCTAAAATAGTGCCTATATTCTCCAGATAGTACTTCATTAATTTCATCCTACCAATTCACAATGCAACAAATTTGAACTTTGTGTTTTGCCGCGACATTAAATTACCTGCTCTTTACTAAATCACATACACTGGTTACGAAAATGAAATCAGGAATGTTCCATCACGTACCAATTTTTCTGGAAAAGATATACCACATATACCACTTTCAAGTAACTTATAAACGACTCAGAAACAATACAGGAGGAATCTGTACTTTATTAATAAGCAGATCATAAAACAAAAAGTGTTTGTATTACAAATATTACAAAAACAGTATTATATTTTATACGATTAATTGTTTGTGTTACAAAACAAAATGGAAACAGTACGAAAAACTGAAAAATGATTGAAATGAACTTATAAGTTGAAAACTTTTCGTGGAAACTTTCCGTTTGTGGGTGGATCGTGAAACTCCTTGTAGGAGTGTCCAGCAGGTTTAGTGACCATCTTCCCTTATAACGTGTTTCCATAGCAGTGATATCATTGTGAAATCGGGTGCCATGACTCCAAGATTATGTGGAAATAAATCCAAATAAGAACGAAGAAAATGTAATTTTAGAGACATATTGCTTCCCGCAACCTTGTGTTTCGTCAGTTCCCTGTAATTCTCAGACATTACGTTTCCCAAGAAATTGTCGCATACATCTTTCAATGCAAGCCAAGCTGCCTTCTCAGTATCTGTCTGCAACTATGCAAAGATAGTATCTTTCATTAAATCACGAATCTGAGGTCTGAATGAAAATTCCTTTTTTAATTTTTGTAGTACTAATAGCAGGAAATTAAGATAGTAAAAACTGAAAACCCTAGCCACCTTCATCCATTGTTTTCACAAAATTATTCATTACGCCTAATTTCAGGTGGAGTGGTAGTAACAGCACAATGTTTTTGCCAACAAGGGGTTCATGCGACGCATTATTATTCACCAGGATTGAACATTTATCTCTAATGTCACTTTTTGTTCCTTTAACTGAACGAAATGAGCCACTGGTACAGAAGATTTATCGTCTCCGTAATGTAAACAGAACAGCTTTTAGACTACTCTTTGACGAAGTTATAAATAGGCGCTTTTCTGCCGGATTGTGAACCATCCCAAATTTTCTAATCAGCCCATTTATGTCATTACAATACACCAAACGCTCTGTTATTGAGAAAAAGCGGCAAGATAAAGGTGTCGATTACAGAATGTAATGCTAGTGTTTGGTTGTAACATGTTATTTTCTTTAATACGAGACTCAAGTAATTATGCTTGCCTCTTAGAAACATTTAGATCTCGATCGTTCAATTCTGTCCGCGAGAATGACTGAGGTTGCTGCCGTCCTGCAGATGGTGTGTAATCAAGATCGTCAAGATCTGTTGTTAGTCACTACCATCGTCTGATTCGCGTTCCAATGTTCATTCCGTTGGTGGTGTTGGAACTTGGAGAGAATGAGAATGCGTAACTGGGCGCATGGCAGATTTCAAATTCGGATAAGAAACTATTTTGATTTACTTGATATTTCTGGTACTTGCGTTAAATAAAAGTAGCAATATCTAATGTGATTTCTAGATCATAAAGAGAGTAGAATAAACTCATTTCTTTTGTTGAGAGAAATTATCGATTTTTCCTCGTACGCCTCACGGTACGTATCTGTCCTTCGTAGTACTTCCGAGTTTTCGACTCCAGGTCAATAGGAGATAAGGGGCACTTGCTAGGAAAAGGAAAATAGCGGTTAAGAAAATTTAACTACTCCGTATTCATTATTTGACATGACTCACCATATCCAAGCCACACGAGAGCGAGTTATCGCGTTAGTAGAAGAGGGTCACCTCTGTTTCAGAGGTGGCAAGTCGGTATGGCGATGGGGCAACAACGGCACAATACTGGCTCAAACGTTATCTCTCGATGCTTTTGAGACGGAAGAATTGAGGAGGAAACTAGGTACTGGGATTTGGCGTATTTCAGATGCTGCCCAAGATGAAGAATTGATACAAGCAGCGGTGGAAAAACCTTTTCAAACTTCTCCACAACTGTGCAGAACCACCATATTTCCTGGATGATCCAGAACCATATGCAACAGTCTTTCGAATGCTGGTTTGCAATTAAGAAGTGTAGCTCGAAAATTGAAGCTGACAGAAGAACATCAGCTTTATCGTCTGGAATTTGCGGAGGAAAATTTACATTGAGACTGGGCTGATGTCATTTTCTCTGATGAAATTATATTCTCCTCCACAAATGATGAACCCTTACCCGTTTTCAACACCCCAAAAAGCCGCTATGATTCTCGCTATGTAAAGCAAGTATCCAGGTCAGGTCGTTTCTCAGCAGCAGTTTGGGGCTGGTTGTCATTTCGTGGGATTGGAATGATCCATAGAATCGAAGACCACTTAAATGCCGCTCAGTACATCCACATACTGAAAGATATCATGATCCAATCAGTAAGACAATTGCATCCTGAGGGGATAATTCAATTTCAACAGGACCAGTCTCCTATTCATAAGTCGGCTTCGGTTCAATCGTGGTTTGCGGAGAAACACGATATTCAGGTTGTTGACTGGCCACCATGTACACCAGGCCTGAACCCTATTGGAAATCTTTGGCAAGAGACAAGGCGGACAATGGCCAAAAGTTGGCTTGATCCTAGATGTAACAACGCCGATGCGTTCTGGCATCTAATCCAAGAAGCCTGGGAGGAGGACGCTTTCAGTCAAAACTATGCGACAAGACTTGTGGATTCTCTCCCACATAGAATGAGAATGGTAATAGAATTTGAGAGCTTTTAGATTCCTTATTAATGTATTTCTTGTACATTCTAGAATAAGATATTGATAAATAAACATTTAATGTAAAAAATCTAGAATAAAATTACAAAATATGTAATTTGGAGAATTGAAAACAAATTCATTTATTCATTCATTCATTTATTTCAAGTCATTTTCAGAGTTATTTTGTTTTCAAATCAAAATAATAATTTATTTACACTATAGAGAGAGTAGTGTAATACAGTTAATTTGACAAAAGAATCACAAATAAGTAAGAAAACAAATGCGGGTCAGCACTGGAGTTGATCCTGCTGCTTAGAGTTCTGGAAGATACGATTCGACTGCTGAGTTTAGCCAGTGAGAGTGCCCAAGTATTTCTTAGGAACATATACACTCATCAGTGTGATTTTGTTCAATAGTGCAGGAGCGACTTGCAAGAATCGTCTTAACGCTGCCGCGCGCCTTCTTAACACTGTCAGCGCAAAAAATTAGGCATTTTTGTTGAATCTTATATTTTACAGACATTTGTACTTTTATTTTCTCAAATGTATATTATTATTATTATTATTATTATTATTATTATTATTATTATTATTATTATTATTATTCGATGTACATTAATCTAATAAGTTGGCTTTGCATTATTGCAGGTCTCAAAGAATTGAGAAGTATACAGAGCCTACCTCATGTTACTTGACGATGTTAGTTATGATACCCGCCACCGACTTGTGGGCGGAAAACATTCAGATTGTTTCCTTTCGCAGCACTGATACGAATGACAAACGGATGCAGGCAATGCGTTATCTCCGAATGCATCAAATGTCAATGCTACTGAAATAAATGCACAATTGTTCTAACATTGCGAGAATCGACGAATTGAGGAGCCTAGTTTCAAAACGCGACTTTTCCACCTTTGGTGAAAAATGAGATATTGGTTTCAATAGGGGCCCGTTGCAATTATGCGCCGTTCTATATAATGATTTGTAACAAAACGCGTCTTTTGTTCACTTCAGAGAGCTTCATAATAATGTGTTATTATCAGAACGCGATCTTTCCATAATCTTCATTTCGTTGCAAAGTGCGATCTTTCCAATCCAGCAATCCGAGATCCTTGTGTCACTATGTTTTGGCGCCGTATTATATCAAAATGAAAATTTATCATTCTATATATTTCTATCTTAACCGACCTAAGCATTGACCAAGCTTATACTGAAAAATTTATTGTGAAAGTCAGCAGTTAGAGGTTGCTGATCTTCTTTTTTGATGAATAATGCCACATGAAATATTGACATCGAAAGGAAATAGTTAACATTCTACTAAAAAGATGTAATGTAAACAAGTTTGTTTTTACAGAAAAACACGTTTTCACCCAAAATACAAAATAAAATATTTAAATTAACTTACAAAATAACACTTTTCCAATTTTTTAGCTGAACTATACTATTGTTTCTACTTTCACTAACCAAGGCCATTAATCCCAAACATTTAGCAGCATAATTCTTTAAACAAAAGATATGTAATTTTGTTGTTTTTCTCAATACTGACTAGCATGGAAAAGTCCCATTTTGAAACTAGACCCCTCATTTAAGTGTCATCTGCCGACATTTAACTTTTACATTTGTTAATGGTTTCACGTGAGTTAGGGATCTTTTTGTTTAGTTTTTATATAGAAAAAAATATTATTGTAATTTTTTGATGCTATTGGTCCTGCTCATGCTGGCTGAAATATTTTAGAAATCTGCAAACACCGCTGCGCTAGCTGAACAGTTATAAAAAATGCTTGAGTGGTGCAGGTTTAATATATGTTACGATAATCTCTACACTACATAATACATATTTTTAATTTCAAATACAAGCGATCAATTTTATAATTTCTTCAGAATTGAAATTTTCTTCTTCGTGAAAGCGAATGTTGACAGCTTTATGCGTAAAATTGTCAAGACAAATGTAGGATGTTGTAATTTAGTGGGTTTTAAGGCATTGTGGAATGGATAAAATATCTACGTAGCCTTGGAATCGAACCAGCAGCTTCACGAGTTTTATAACATCACTTTGACACTGAGCCATTCTTTCGCTTTTCTAGGACTCCTCTTGTAACAACACATTTTATATTAACGAAATTTGAAAACAAACGTTAGAAAGTGATGTAGGCAAGCAGGGATATCCAGCACTATCAACCTCTCGAGCCAAGACAATTTTGATGCCAAACTTTATGTTTTCAAGAGGTACATTAAGTATCACACATTAATACATCAATCTACCTTAAGTTTAATAAAATTTCTGACTGTGTAGACAATGACGTCACGCGCATGACTCGCAGCGCTCGTATTAAAAACCAGAATTAATGGACGGGTTGCGGCGTCTTCGGTGGTGGTCATAAATGTCATTCAGCGTTGCCTCCTGTCTTCGTTTCTTGCAAAACAATAACACGTTGCACTTATTTGGAAGAAACTAACAAAATATTTATAAAGAATGTGATATGATGTGATCACCTGATCATTTACACTCCTAATGATTGGCATTATGTAGTTTTCGTTTACATTTAAAAATGTCGTTCACAAATCCTTAGCGGAGCACATATTGTTTTTGCATAATATATCTTACAATTATATTAAATAAATTATATATTATAAGATGGGTTTCAAGAGACTCCCTTTGCTGTGCTCCATGCGCCATCGTTGAAGTTCACTGCTATCACTATCGAGTTGTTTAAACCCAGGTCACGCTGACCTTTGCTTCTGTAATTTGGTTTCATCACTTCCAGGTGGATGTGAGGGCAGTAAAATAACGCGGCGTGCACCATAATACTAATTCCCAACAACTTTTACAACCTTTGACACCGAGTGACGAACTGACCTTTCATGCCCCATGTGACTGATTCTCCATGAGTCCTGAATCGTGTGACAATATTGCGCGAAAATGGATGTCAGGCTAAAGAGCGTTCTAAGCTGCAACACCATTGGAGAGAGAGAGCGGCAGTGGGATAGGCATCTGCCGGCCACTTACTTACGGTTGCTGGAGGCCGCTGGAAGCTGAGCAGCGTGGAAGCGGTGCTGGTGGCAAAGAAGCCGTCCTTGCAGTGCGCCGGCGGCGCGCGAAGCGTCAAAAGGATGCGATGCGTGGCGGCCACGCGGAGGAGGCGGCAGCGGCGGCGGCGGCGGCCAAGACACCGGTGAGCACTCGCAGGGCGGGCGGGAAGTCGCGATAAACCGGCACTTATCGCGCTTTGCGCAACAAGGCACTGCGCCCGTCTCTCGTCCATCAGCTCCCTCCGGGCAGCCGACTTCACGTTTAGCAGGACGCCGGTTTTCGACCACTCTCGCTTTCACATTCATTCACAGTGATCTCTAGGAAATAAGAGTTCTCGTCTCTCCCCGCCCGTATTCAGTTCCCCGTCTTCATTGAGTTTTCGTAATCATGTAAAATGTAGTAATGTGAAATCTGAAATACGTTTTAAAACTTGTATTACGATAAATAACTACAAAAAATGTAGAAATGTTGGAAATCTCAATTATCTAAAGATTAATAATTTAAATACGTTTCTTCTTATGTATCACGAAATAACGCTTCAACAGGTTTCAAAACCTCCACATCGCACGCGGAGTGTTCAGAAAACCAGGGTAGTGCCTATGCGAAGGGACTGCGTTTTGGCCCATGACCTATGAAGAATTATCTCTTCACCTTTTAAACTTAAATTGAGATCAATCATAACAAAACTAACTCCATACACTTCCCCATTGAGAACTAATATAATCATACTGAGCATTTAGATTTATTAGGACACAAGTGGTAATAAAACAGCACGTACTTTCTCGCCCGTTCTTTTATGTTATAATACGCAACAAGTTATGAAATGTTCGAAAAATTGTACCTGACCTTAATTCAAAATCTATCTTTAAGGAACAGAATCCATTCAGGGAAAGCATCTTTGTCTTTAATATTTTACTTGTAGGAAGGCTCCGAAAAAAGTCAATGTTCAAAATTGAAAAATTTTCAACGAACATGACACCTGCATCTAAAACGTTCTTCACACTATCCAACAACAAAATTTAACCAAAAACCACGGAACCTTTATTTTTACATTTTGAAAATGTCTCATGGGGTTTATATAAAGTATTCTCCAAAATTTAAATATCGGTTTCAAATTCCAGGGCCGGGAAATCTGCCAGGTCGATTGCAGAATGTCAAGTATGGATAAAATCGGCTAATCGGTTAAGCCGTTAGCGTTGATCACTGACGGACGGACAGACAGACAGACAGACAGACAGACAGACAGAGTATTGCAGTTATTTTAATTTTTCGTTATAAAGAACCCCCCTCTACTCCGTAGCGAGAAAGTAAAAATATGAAATTATATAAAACCTTAACTTTTGACAAAACAATTGTTTTATCGAACCATTAAAAACATTCGAATATTTTGTTCTTTTTCTCCTCTTTTAATTCTCCATTTCTATGTCCCAGGTCGGTTGGTCTGAATTGTGATGTTGGAAAGTTATACTGATTGTTCAGGCACAGTGTATATATCACTTTTCACGTCCCAGACGATAACGTATTTTCGACGTGTTTAGCTTTGATTGGCCAACGACTGATGTGCGACTTACACAAGTGTGTATTGGGTCCGTTCCTTGCACTATATTTATTATTATTATTATTATTATTATTATTATTATTATTATTATTATTATTAACAATGAGACATTTAGAATCAATTTCAGCCATTCTTATTTCGCATATTTTCGCATATATCATCATATTTGCATATTTGGGCCGTTTTTGCATACTTTTGTTTCATATGCACACCTTATTCTCGGAGAGAAGCCCAGAAGTTCCAGTTCCGTCAACGTGCGTGACAGTTCTCTCGCTCTTGCTATGGTACATCATGTGACCTGTCGTGAAGCACTGGGCTTCCGACGATCAGCGTTGCCGCTCTCCTGACTCGTGCGAAGTCAGTCGAGAAGTACCTAAGACCTGTCATCGACAGTATCAGTCGAAGTGAAATGTGCATCCCCTAAGCGCCTATGCGTGCTCACATACGGCGCAAACGTGCAGTGGCGTTAAAAGAGTTAGACCCGTGAATGTGTCCATGTATGACGAAGTCATATATTTGTTGAATACCTATATTATTTTATTTTTGCGAAATGTACATTAATTGCATCTCTCATTATTTTCCTACAAATTGAGTATTCTTCAAAAGTATGCCCTTGACCTAATGTTTGTCGCTTGTAACAATTGTATGATTTCTGATATTTTTGCTGTAAACATATTTTTGACATTACACTTTTTTTTTACGCTTACACATTACTCTATTTTGCATATTTTCAATTTTTAATTGCATATATTACCGAGTATTTATGCGCATATTTCGCTGTTTTTATTGCTTATAAATCACAGCCCAAATAATAATAATAATAATAATAATAATAATAATAATAATAATAATAATAATAATAATAATAATGATAATTTTTGTTAGACCACTGCAAACATTTCACAACTAGTAAATCACTTTTAAAAGTGAAATAGCTATATAATTGTATCAAACTTCAAACGTTCAGATCCTGAATTGTGCACTACTGTATTGGCCACATACTGTGCTTGAGAAAAGCATTCCAATGGTGCTGGGTGGGGAGATTAAATTGCTCACAAAATCAAATATTCTTTTCAGTTTTATTGTGAAATATTATATGGCTTTCTTCCTTCAACTTAATTTTAGATTGATTTTGAGTTTCTTCTGAAGGTAACTGTTAAAGTGTTCAGTAACATAAAGCGTGGGTACTAAAAGTTCATTTCAGGCAGTTGATGAAACTTAAGATGAAATGACACTCCTGACTTTTATCGATCTTTAAAGTATCTAATGTCGATGTAAGAATTCTTCTGTATTTCTAGAAGACGTCCGATGCAGATAAACCAAATAACCAAAATGTTATATTTTAAAATTTTAGAAATTGTCTAAATGATCAAGATCTTTTAAAGTTAGTCGAATCAACTCTACAAATTTGAAAATAACGCAAAGGAGTAGCTGATGTAGGCGCACCTGGTTGAGAGGCCACTGCCGCTCGTTAGGATGCAAACTCCGCCGCAGTTGATAATACAGTGGTGGCCACAACAAGCTGAACGGCGATAAAACACTGCTTCTCAGCTCTGCGGTTTGCAAATCTTCGCATGTCGGGCATTCTCGGCTAGGGCGGTTCTTGAGAATGCCTATAATGAGACACCTCGATTCCTGTATACAGCTAGTTCTACTATAAGGAGCTCAGACATGGTCTGTAAACGCCAAAACAAACAATTATATAAATATTTAACAAAGAAAAATAGAAATAAATATGATAGGGTTCACGCTTAGAGACAGAATAAGAAATGAAGATCTCCCCAAGAGAACGAAATTAAAAGATGTATGCAGAGTGGCAAAGAAAATCAACTGGAGATGGACAGATCATATAATACGAATGGATCCGAAGAGGTGGGCAAAACTGAAGTGGGCAATAATTGGCAAAAGAAAATTGGGACGTAAAGAAATCGCTGGTGCGATGAGATAAGAGCTGTAGCCGGCAAGCTGTGGTCAAGAATGGCAAGGAATAGAAGTTTGTGTAATCGTTGTACACACAGGGAATTCTCGGCTAGGGCGAAATTGGCAACTGTAGCGAGTTTAGTTGCCGTCAGAGTTTAGAGTGCGGTCAACAGTGAACAACAAGCGAAAAAGTAGACAACAGACAATATGTGGACAGAGGACAGTGACGGTGGTGCAGTCAATGAACAGTGGACAATAAGTGGAACAAAAATACGGTCAGTGACAACAATATGGAAGTGAACAACAATATAGAATGTCGGCTAACAAATGAAGATAGGTCAATGATAATGGACGTGGACAATAAGCTTTGTCAAAACGCTCTCCAGGGTTAGCTGACCTGAAAGAAATTTAATATTGGAGTCACCCCACTACTGTGGGTGGCGGTGCGCAACACCTAGGACGCAATGTTCTTTATTATTATTATTATTATTATTCATTATTTTTATATTTATTATTTTATTTATTATCTCATTATTTTGATTATTATTATTATTAGTATTATCTATATTATGTATTATTATGTATTATTATTATTATTATTGTATTATTATATTATTTATTATTATTTATTATTATTATTTATTATTCATTTATTAATGATGGCCAGCGCGTTGGTTGGGTGTGACGGTGCGTAACCAACTGTTATAGCGCGCAAGCTGGCGGGTTCAACCCGATCGAAGCGTGGATTTTTTAGCGAGCGACAAAATGCTTCGTACGCCTTCTTCGGTAGGGGAAGTAAAAGCCGGCTGTCCCATGTTGGTAGATTTACTTGCATCGCACAGGATCACTCAAGGCCTAATGAGCCTCTTACTAAATTCAAATCGTCTGTTTCTTGCCCAAAAATACCTCCTTTCTCTGCTAGTTGATGAAAGGAGCGTAGCGAAAATTCGCGTGGTCAGACGGAAGAGCGGGCCTGATGGCCTGAGTCTCGCCACGTAAAAATAAGACAAATTCAATTCAATTCAAATTATAATCGGAGACGAATAAAGAAGAGATTTAAGGGTAGTTGTTGTTTTTTAACGGAAGCCTCCGGGAATAAATGAATGTGAGTGTTATCAAACTGTATCATAAATATCTGCTCAGATTCAGCTAGTGTTTGGAGAAGAATTCTAGCGACGGGAAGCTCTGACTGATATTTTCGCAAGGTTTCTAGGATCATTACCAAGCGAAAGTCTGAGCTGTTCCTTAACAAACGGACCAAGAAGCGCACAAGATTTTCTTTCCTTCTTTCTTGTCCCATCATCTGACCTTCTACGTACGTGCACCACACTAACACGCATGCCGGGAGACCAGACCAGGCCAGTGCCCCGCGCGAGGAGATAGTACTAGCGGGAAACTTCCGCAAGCCGGCGTTTAGTCGGCTCCCGATCTCACGTTCACGAGGAGATGAATACCACCACTTTCTAATTTTCGGAATGGAGTAAATATACTTGACTAATGACCATAGCAGTTGGCACGCTCAGAACCACAAAGTTATCAATCACCTTTTAGTGTGGGATCTAAATAGGCAAAGGAGTTCGTTAGGATCGCTAGTTGTCCAATGAGTGTGATTATGCATTTAATTCATAATGTTCAGTGCCGTCCTCTTCGTTACTAAGCCTTTTTATTACCCTTTACTACCACTTCTACTCCTCCCCGATAGTTTAGTAAGCAAAGCCTCATTTCGTCACAGGGGACAAGGAATTTGCTGCCTAAAATCTAATGAACAATTACAAGTTCTCCTTGACACGAATAGTCTAAGCTGGTGGTTTTTGAAGTATCACCCGCTGAAGATTATTGTGTTTTTCTCCAAAAATCTCAACCCAATTTTGGGCGTAATTTTAATTATACGATATCAAGGTATGGTTGAATTTACCCCATGCTGTGTGATTTTTTAAATGTTTTCTAGGGGACAGGACGATTATAAAATTGGGTGTGTGTAGGTAAAGCACTGATCTCGACATTCTGGAAATCAATAACTACCCAAAAATGTCAAGCCTCCATAAAGCATAAAAGCAATTCTAAACATAACAGATAATAGAAAAAATTATCCAGGTATTTTGAATCCAGGAAAATTAGTTATATATTTTTAAGAGCGTCCATAAAATAACCAACTACTTTCCTAACTCACTCTCCTCTATCTGACATGAGATTGTCAGAAATCATCCCATCCATCCTCACGCATCAAATCAAGGACCGTCAAACTTCTAGAAATGCCCGATACCAGTTATGTCATCAACTTGAAACACACTTCCACGATATTTGGATTGAAGAAATAATTCTAGTGAGTTGCAATCAACACTTATTGATCCTCTACGAAAGAGGCAAAAAACTGGGATGTGAGCTATGAGAGGCTCATTTCTCCCAGTAACCTACAAAATCATAATACAATTTAAAATTTTATTTTAACTAGTTCTTTATATTTTGTAAAGCATTAGGCCGGATTTCGAATGGTCCTTCTTGCATAACATCTCTTCGCGTTGAACTTCTCGTACTGAATTGTGGATTTCAAAAAGAGCTAACTCGAAGGCCACATCCACTTTAAAAAATATTCTCAAAAGGTTGCCGCAGGGTGTAAATAAACAAACGTTTTAATAAATTAATTGATAAGCATTTAGTTTTATAAAAAGGAAAGAATACATGCATAAAAAATAAGGAAAACATTACGCCGTCCGGATGCCCGAGATCGTGAAGTGCCGCAGCGATCTCAGACCATAGATCGCAGTTTCGAGTCCCGCCTTGGGCATGGTTGTGTGTGTTTCGTGATTGTGTATTGTGTAAGTGCAATGTGCTTGTGTGTCCCATGTGGTTGGCTTCAGGAAGGGTATCCGGCCGTAAAAGTGTTGCCAAATCTGAGTAAAAATGGTGTATGCCGATAATTAATAAAAAATGAACCATCTCCCATTGCGAGTACTTTCCGGTTCTAACGACAAAATGGAAAATAATAATAATATAATAATAATAATATAATAATAATAATAATACCCCGTGTGGTGTCGAGGATTTTAGTAGAATAGCACACGGACCTCCCTGCGTAGAAGGCGACTAATCGGAGCAGCTGTCGCTGTCACTCCCCTAAAACATCCCGTCTTCCACAAACTCTGTGTGTCATTGCTTCCACTTACTTGGTACACATCTGTTTTTCTGTCCTGTAGGCAATCTTGTATCGGCCAACTCTTGTGTTCCGCCCGACGCTATTAGGTTGCGAGGCTAGGGAGTCGTTCCATTCTACCTCTTCTATTCTAAACTCTGTCTTCTCTGTCCCCCTTGTTCCTTCTGTTCCTTAAGCTGGCGGTAGCTCAAAAAAGCAAAAAAAGCCTAGGGAAGGTGACCTGAAGAAAAAATCAAGATGGAGGATCTGTCAGGATCGACAGTTACGGTGCAGGGATCGGAAGCCCCGTACCGGCGGTCGTGGGTGCCGCAAGCAGGGCCACGGCGTCGTCACCCAACGACTGCAATGCCAGGGGTGCGGATCACTCGGCACCACCGGCAGATAGTGCTACGAGTGATAATTGAAGTTGGAACAATCAACAAACTATGATGACTGTTCAAGAACACCGCACAGTACTTAAAGTAATTAACAGAAAAGAACTGAAGAAATTTCGATAAAGTGAGCCCGTTTATAATAGAGAGGAGTATTAGCACCTGCGCTGGATCTGCCGTAAAAGACATACAGAAAACTTCATCTGGAGTCTTGGTAGAACAGTTAATGCAATCAAGGTAAAAAATTACTAGAATTGAAGAAAATTAGGCACTATAGATGTTGAAGTAAGTGCTCACGGCACACTGAATACCTGCAAAGGTGTTGTAGTTTGCAGTGACTACTAAACTGCAGTGAAGAGGAATAGTTCAAGAAATAGCTTCTCAAGGAGTCATTGCCTGTCTGTAGGCTAACAATGAGGCGGGATGGACAGATAATTCCTTCAGCGTCCCATGCTCTGACGTTCAAGCGTTTACGTTACCAGAGAAGATTAAAGCAGGCATTCATCGTCTAACGTACGAATGTTCATTCCTCAACCAATGCAGTGTTTTCATGTTTACGATTTGACACCCAGCATCTAGATGTGCGAGAATCAAAGTATGTCATTGTGGTAAGCCATTTATAGTGATGATCCATGCCTAGATCCTATCAAATGCATTAATTGCAGTGGACAACATTCATCGAGGTCAAGAGACTGCCCTATATATAGCAGGAGGCAGCAATACAACAAGTTAAAGCCAGACAGAAGATCAGCTATCCTGAAGCAAAAAAACTTGTGTGTCTTGAAAATAAAGGAATATATTACGTACGTGGAAGCAGTTACTAAAAACACAAATTTACCTTCTTTAGTAGTGAAAGAATAATGCCTGCAATAACCGATGCATAGAAAGTACTTCAACGAAATTCACAATAACAAATCAACACAGAAGACTTAACCACAAACACTCAAAGTGAAATGGTAAATGAAAAGAAATCTTCAAGACCCCCACAAATGAGGCAGAAAGTAATCCAGTAGCTGCGCCTGCAGCATACCAGCAAAAGAACTATCGACAACAGGCTATCAAGTCGATCGCTCGTTCTCCTAAGAACAGAGGACAACTTCTCAAAACAAAAAATGAAATCGATGACCAATGATCAAAGACACAACCACTGGCTCTGAGACAAGTTCGATGGTAAGTACTGAAAATAATGATTACCAATCCATCGATCTATGCAAAACTCCGCGTAAGAAGAGAAGAAGAAAGGATGGCCAAAAGGAAAACAAGGAAAAACAAGATCTACGTATTCTACAGCAGAAAAACCCCATTTCAACCATGGAAAATAAATTAAATGGAATATCAACGGCTGTATCTCGCATAACTGTGAGCTGAAATTGCTACTGGCCATCATCACTCCATGTGTGTGTGCTTAGAACAAACTCATTTTAAACCAGAAGACCGTTTCAATTTTAGAGATATAAAACCTTTCGCAGTAACGTAGAACCTGATAGACGAGCTAGAGGTGGTGTTGCCATATTGATCAGCAATACTCATCCTGCAGTTGTTTGATCTCAACACACCTCTACAGCAGTAGCTGTAACCCTACACAGCCATTTGAAGATGACGGTATGTTGCATATACTTACCCGATGCCTCATGGCGAAATGAAGATCTACAAGACCTGATCGATCAACTACAAGACTCCATTTCTAATTTAGCGACTTCAATGCGTCACGTACCACATGGGGCTGTTCTAGGACAAATGACTCCGGTCGCAGAATCGATGAACCTGCTACTTGACAACAGAATACCCGTACTTTTAAAACACAGGAGCAAGCACTCATTTTTATGCTAGAAATGGCTCATTCTCAGCCATAGATTCTCAATATGTAGTCAAATCTTGCAACTCGGCATGACGTTGGAAACCACTGCCAGATCTTCATCAAGAGTGATTACTTCCTCTGTTGATATCATCAAACGTGCCAAAAGAAACAGTACACTTACAAAACGTTGGTGTACCAACCGCGCATACTGGTTCAGCTTCACCAGACTTATACACCAATAAATGCAGTGGAAAAACTCAGAGGAAGACGGTTACCAATTTTACCAACACTGTCATATCTTCCGCTGTAAAATACATTCCACAGACTAGTGGCGTCATCTAGATAATTCCAGTACCATGGTGGAATACGGAGACCAAAGAAGCAATAAGGGAAAAAAGAAAATCCCAATAGATATAAGACGTGCACCAACCCAAGACAATCTTATTGCTTTCAACGTCTGCGTGCGCTCTCTCGCAGAAGAATACTAACAGCAAAACGATCATGCTGGGAAATGTACGTACTATAACTCGACGACCAAAGTCACGGAAATATGGCAGAAAATCCGTCAATAGCTGGAAAAAATGTTTTCAGTTCAAATACATGCATTGAACACGAAGGACAACTAATATGCAAACCTGACGAATAGCCAATGCATTAGCGACCCAATACTCCAAAGCCAGTGACACAAGTAGCTATCATAAAGACTTTCTCGAACAAGAAAGGAAGAAAGAACAATTACTTGACTTTACAACCAATATAGATAAGCCATATAACGCTCTTTTCACATGGAGAGATATTGCCAAGACGCCATATTATGCAGCTGGAGAACACCGCAGCAGGATAGACAATATCCTTACAGCATACTACGTCGATTACCGAAGAAAATACTGTCCACTTGCTAAATCATAAAATAACATTTGGCACAAAAGTAATTACTCCAAAGTCTGGAAAGAGCGATAATAATTCAATTTTAAAGGCAGCAAAAATCCATTAATCCTGAAAATTATCGCCCAGTATCGCTGACATGCTGTCTAGGAAAAATATAGAAAAAAATAGTCAACACCCGGCTAACATGGTGTCTGAAAGAAACAACCTCCTAAAATACACCAGTGCGGATACAGACACACTCACTCTACAATCGACCAGCTAATATATCTGGAAAAACGCAATTCAGAATACCTTCATCAAAAGAAAACATGGTTACCGTATTCTTTGACCTGGAAAAAGCTTTCGATAAGACCTGGTGCACATAACATTCTGAGCACAGATATATAAGACTGCAAATAAGGGATATCTACCAAAATTCATATCCAGCTTCCTTAGTACCAGATCTTTCAAAGTTCGCGTTGGGCAGTCTATCTCAGTAAAAGCTACGTATAGAGTAGGTGTACCGCAAAGGCTCTCATTGAGTGGCACGCTCTTTATCATAGCGATTAACGGATGTTTGACGGCATAGAAGCGTCATAGGAAAATGCATGTATGTAGATGACATTGCTATATTTTACTCAGCCAAATCATGGAATGGTCAAATTCAAAATGCAAAATGCCTAATCATATTAGTACAGAACAAAAACATTGTTTCTCATTACAGCAGCCAAAAACAAATGCGTTCACTTCAGTAGGAAAAGAAAAAGTTGCAGGATCCTGAGCTGACGTGAATGGTGTTCAACTGACATACAACTGAAACGGCAAAATTCCTTGTTTGATTTTTGATAGGCATTTAACATGGAAAAGCATATAGAATATTACCTTGCGTAGATCAAAACAGCTCTGAATGTAATAAGATGCATTTCCCATATAAATTGGGGAGCAGATAGAGACATCTTACTGCGCCTGTATAAATCCATGGTGATGTCCAAAATAGATTATGGATGTGCAGTGTACTCCTCAGCCAGAAAATCAAGTTTAGAGAAACTAGACCCCGTTCACGATGCAGGCTCCGATATGTATCTGGCGCTTCCGCACTAGTCCTTCCTCAAGCCTCACTGTGAACCAGCACCATGTCGCTACATCATAGAGACAAAACTATGCTCCTCAACTAACAGGTCAAAATGTGTCTACCGAAACATTTTAAACCACATCATTGATGAACTCGCCTAAGCTAAGTAAATATTTACGATCAAGACATTCAGCTACTCGTCCAGCCAACATCCGCGCAATAGAGATAACAAATGCACAACATCGTCCTACCACCAGTTTGTGAAAACACGAACCATATGAAATTCCAGTTTGGATGTTGAAAATGCAGAAGTAAGACTCGGATACTTACCAGTGTAAAGAAAACAAGATGCCTCCCCATAGATTTAAAAGTCAGATTCATCAGTTCTCGAAGAATACATGGCAAATCACATAATAATCTACAGCAGATCGTTCAAAAACAAAAATCAGTGTGAAGCGCATTTGTAACTGAGAACTTGTCGAGGGCATGGGCACTCGCTGAAGCAAGTGTGTACATGCCGAATTATACTGCAGTATTGCAGTCTTTGCGACACTGAAACTCTCGATTAGGAAGGTTCGTCATCTGCACAGACTCTCTAAGTCTTCTCACTGCAATACGACAGGCGCCAAACTGTAGATCTCACTGCTACAAATGATTCTCATAGCATGCCAATAAATTAGAGCAGCGAGGAGCATCAGTTACGTTCATCTGGTGCCCTGGACACGTGGGTATCCTAGGCATGAAGAAGCCGATTCTGCAGCACGAAATGCGGGAACATCCAATCAGAAATGGATATTGAAATACGACCTCAGGATGCAAGAAATTGCTGTCTCGAAGTGCATCCTCACAGAATGGCAGACTCGTGAACAGTCTTCACACGAAACTACACCCCATTAAACAAAATATCAGTAAATGGTCACAAATGTCAGCTACCCTCGACGAGAAAAGTGTGCATAACCCGACTAAGAATAGGCCATGCAAGAATGACTTCTTCATACATGTTAAGGAACGAAGAACAACCCATTTGCAGCTGCGGAAGACTTCTGACAGTGAAACATATTCTGACAGACTGCGTAGATCTCTCAAGACTTAAAAACAGATGCGGCATGAGAGGCAACATGAAGATAGATCTCGGCAACGACAAGACAGCAACTGACAAAACAATACAGTTCTTGAAAGAAGCCAATCTTTTCTTCAAAATTTAGATTTAATATATGATTAATCATAACATCAATCAGTAAAAAGGCTAAAGGCCTTAGATGCTAAGCCTTCAAACTAACAAAAAAATTAATAATAATAATAATAATAATAATAATAATAATAACTATCGTACCCGTGCGAGAACTTTAGCATGTTAACGCCCATCGTTTCCCTATTCTTTCCAATAAGAAGAAAAGTTGGAAATGAAACAAGTTAGTTTGGTAAACAATGTATAAATGTAACTTCATACTTACTAAATATCAAACAAAAATAAAACAATGCAATTGATGTTAGAAACAAATTTTCAATAAAGGTTTATTCAGTATAATATAGATATGTTCTTCAAATAATTCACGCTTTCTTAAAACAACATTTGAAGTAATTATTCAGCTTCCTTGACAGTTAGCTTTTCGCTTTCTGTAATAGTCACAAAACTATTAGAACAGGTTTTTACGCTTCAGAAAGTTAAGTACAGTTATACTTCCAAAAATACAGAATCGATTAAGTACAAACCTACTACTTGCAATATTATTTAACTTTCCTGGATTTATTATGAGGAACAGAGAGTTTTGGAGGGGCAGGGCGCCAGCTTCCAAGGGTGCGAAAAGTGAAAAATTATTTGTATACTAAAAAGTATTGGATTATTTTCTTACGTATATCAAGAAAAGTAATTCTAAGCCAAAAAAATAATAAAACGAATATATTCATGAGTAATAATAGACTCATTATCATTCATACTCATACCATTTGTTGCCATTTGAAACAATTGAGTAGGCTTAGACTTCACTTCCGTATATGGGAATGTTACTCAAACGATGTTTTTAAGTATTGAATATCTTAGTGAACCGACACCTTAAATTTTATAACAAACTGTGTGTTATCTAAAAAATGAGTTTACAGCTGGACATTAATGTACAGGCTTTCAGATATCACCAAATTTAAATCGTGCGTCTTGTGCGTCCTGTGCGTCAATGATTGTGATCGTTGGCATTTGTCGACTGACTTGCGCTAACCTTTCTATAATTTTTAATTTTGTTGCTTTTTTAAATTCATTTACGAAGTATTGTAGACTAGACGTTTTGATTTTGATTGTTTGTTTATTTCAAGTTATTTAACTTTCGTTAATTTAAAAAATTGTTTTTTGTGTTGGGCCATAGAACAAGTTTCCTTTACAACCACCGTATATCCGTGCGAAAACTCTAACATGTTCATTCCCACACTCTTTTTTATCCTATTTTAAGATGGAAAAACGTATTTATTTGTTTAAAAATGTATTAAGATTATTTCCAACGTACTAACACAATATCAAAAATAAAAAACAATGCAATTGATGTTGAAAACAAATTTCCACAAAAGATTTATTCAGTATTATTGAGAGATTTTTAAGAACAATTCACATTACTTTCTTGAAACTATTTGAAGTAATTATTCAATATCCTTTGACGGTTAGCTTTTCACTTTTCGTGATTGTAATAAAAATATTTAAAAAATATCTTTACTCTTGAGAAAGCTACATGATTGAACACTCTGACTTAAAAGTTTCACCAAATCACTGGTGAAAACGAAAATACTGGTACAGGTAAAACACAAACCAAACCTAACAAGACACGTCTTCATTCTTCACTGTACAGTCCCATCCCTCTACAATTACGTACACAGCACTTTTAGAACTCAACAAAACGCTAAATGAATGTTTTCAGTACATGTATAAAAGCAATATTCATTGAAATCAAGCAAGTATTAATACTACTCCTAGTTCTTGCTGCGAGAGCGAATCTTTATATAATTATGCAAATGAACCTCGCAAGTCTGCGAAAATTACGGTGTACACAGAAAGCATAAATAATGTAAGATAGAGGAATCTAAGCCTTATAAGCGGGACGTCAAATAGATGGCCACCATCACCAAGAATTGAAATCTAGGTGATATTCATAGTATCGCTAAGTGACGAAGAAGCAAAAATTTAATACGAGTAGAATGTCCAAGAATATCTCATCATGTAGATTATGGAGTAAAAAACGTCTCTTTGGGGTTTTAGGCCTCAAAATTTTAGTTTTTAATGTCCAAGAACGCTTCGTTTAGGAGTTATGAAACGGCATAGCTATCTGAGTGCTGCGGGTTGCATTTGACATGAATATTTTGATGCGTTTTTTAAACACAACCGACATATTTGTAAAGTCAAAGTGCAATTCGGCACGTCCCCGTGAAATTCTCTTTCTTTAGAGACCACATTTCTAAAGATCGGTTGCGTGTGAGAACCGCAAAAGGTATGTACACTACTGAAGTAAAATACTACTACTACTACTACTACTACTACTACTACTACTACTACTACTACTACTACTACTACTACTAATAATAATAATAATAATAATAATAATAATAATAATAAAGGAAACGTCAACTAACATTTTCATTTACGGTGTCATTTGTAAATCTCCTGCATTTTTGTTTCTCCTGTATGAGTTCTCGATGTGGACATCAGGTTGAGTCCACTTGAATAATCACAGATATTACTTAAGGTATTAGCGTTTGATAAATCATTTAGTTTTGATTTAATACTGTCTTCAAGAGGACAATGTCAATAGTTGAATAGAAAATTGTTTTCCAAAAAAGAGCATTCACATTTTTCAAGAACAACAAAATACTAGTGCAATAAATTAAATACTATAAAGGTCTTCACGAAAGCTTCAGTATCACAGAATAATACATGTGCAGTACAACAGTTCTTTCCCTTGAAAGAAAATTAAAAATTTAAAATAAAAAAGGAATATTAAGTATTTCTGTTCCATAACCCAACACGTCAATAGTAAATGTTTAATGAACGGCGGCCTCCTCCTCCTAATTTTGTTCTCGACTGATGTCAGATATGACGTCAGCAGTGACGCACTGAGTGTGAGAACTAAGTTGTTATTCCCACTCTGAGAACACAATAAAATATTTGCAGTTTTCAAACAAAATCGAAACTGTTTCATTTTTATTTATCACTGAGCATCTAACGAAACTATAGACAGCACTCATATGGCCAGAGGCTGCATAGTCTACATTCAATTTTTGTACATACTGGTAAAATAAATTTAATAAATTTGAAAAGCCTTTTACCATTCAGTAATGTATTTCTGTGAGAAATGGCTACAGGGCAAGCCAAACATTTACCACTACTTGAACGAGAATATTTTTCAAAAATGGAGATAAGGCACAAGATCCAAGAGACTAGAGATCGAGACAAGAATTTTTTTATTGAATAAAAACGATTAAAATCAACCTACAAAACCGTTCATTCGTTTAACTTTTACGAATTCGTAGCTTAATAGCTCTCATACCTCATTGCAATGATACATTCTTAATGCCGTCCGCAAAATTTTTCGTCTTCTCTCTGGTACCTAGTCTCAACTATTGACCGTGAAACGTGCTCTACCGCCTGGGTCGGTGCAACAACAGTAGTTCAGTGCAACAACTGTAGCCACTGCAGCCACTGAAGTTTCTCTGATGAATTCTAGATGAATGCTGCAAAACGGGTAACGGACCGGGTGCAATCTTTGCTTCCTCATCCTTTTCCTCACTTCTCCACATTAAAACACACACAAACACTTCCATGCACTACACTACTGCACATGTCGGGCGCTTAGAACTTGTCTTGACTGTGGCGGTGCTCCGCTGGGAGGAGATACCTGGATAACTTTGCAAGCTCACATGTGGGTCGGCGCCGGATCTCTCGTTCCAACGAGAGAGGAACACCACCACATCCCGTGATATAAGTTGCCCAACACGCACGAGACTAATGACCGTAGTAGTTAACGCGTCAAGATAATCAGTCAGCTAATCGATCCGATGGAAATAACAACTACGAACTGACAACGTTCTGGAAGGTCAGGGAAGTGAGAAACTTGATCTCGAACCCCGGGGGAGATATAGATGCTAAAGGGGTCGCGCTTGCCCCTCCTGCTTCCCTTCCCGCTATCTCCCACCCGCAATCGAGACAAGCAAGAGTTCCAGGAGGCAAGTGAAAGGGCACTTGACGGCGACGTTTTCCGTCTCGCATATCGCTAATATCCAATGACAATATTAGCTTCGAACGTATGCAGAAATTTATTTATTGAATATGGAGCCTCGTTAACTGGAATCTCAATTACTCAAATTCCTGCGAATTCGAACTGCACAATATCCCATGTTTTTTTATTGCTTCTTATGAGATTCGTTGTCTTGAATTGAACAAATAATGGTATTGATTGGTTCCAGAATATTGTAATACCATATTAATGTAATACCATCGATGCAATACGTAAATACGAGAATTATTGTGTGTCTTATTCCATGATCCACGTTAGTACTTTATGTCTCATTCCATTATCTACTGGTATAAATTACGACGATATCATCAGGGTAGTCATAAACAGTCCCATTATTCTTTTGATTTATAGTAGATCATTAATGCATGTAATAGGTCCCAGAATATGTTCCCTGAATTAATCCAAGTTCCCTATGCCCTGGGCTCACTTATTTTGTCGTTTACTTTTAGTACTTATGTCCTGTCATTTAAATATGATCGGAGTAAATTAGTCCCTTATTCCCTATGAGTTTAGTTTTTGTAATAAGATATTGTGATTGTGTCGAAGGCCTGTCTTAAATATATTACAAATAGGCTGAGACATTTGTTTCCAGTATCCAACTCTTAAGATTTAGTGAGAAACATTGAATATAACATGATCAGTACTAAGGTTATTGGGAAATTCAAACTGATTTAATTTAATAAACTATGTTTTCAAGATAATGTAGTTATTAATTAAATTTTGATGGAATGTATATTTATCTGATATTTAATGTGGGAACATTGAAGGTGAAAAAGGGCTGAGACGTTATTGTAGTATTTTTAAGCACATTTGATTTTGATGCTGTATTATGTGATAAACAATTGAAAAATAACTATAAAATTCCGCAGCATGTTCGTTTCGTGTAGTGTATTTGTTACATATTATTTCTTTGCTCTCGAGATTAAAATTCAGCGCCACTACGAACATTATTGGTCTGTAATAAAAAAAGGTCAATTTTACTTATAAATCGTGTTTTAGAAGATACTGAAAATGGGTATGATGCTATGAAATTAAAGTGAGTTTTGCACAAGATCGCTGTAATATTGAAAGTAAAGTATAATAATTTTACGTAACCTTTACAGACAATACAAGAAATTTTTGCTGTGTTGTTGCACCACTAGTTTCTGATGCATTATACGAATATGTTCTGTGAGTCCAAATAATATTTACTCGATACGTAAACGTATAATTATGTTATTTTGTTCTAATATTCTTCGTCCATGGCTGAACGAAACTGAACCTTAAAATGGAGGGGTTTACCTAAGGATGTCTTGGTCTTGTCATATTAGTATGTCTTACCCTAAGGTGGATGAAGAATAGGAAAGGAATGAAAAAGCATATGATAAGACCCGTTAACAATGTGGAATTCTCACATTCTCCAGGTGAGAGCAGAGAAAGTCACGAAAACCATGAACAGGTAAAATGTGGCAATGGCAGTTTGGGTATATCCCTTGACTGATTTCCTCTATTTAACCACACTAGAGAGTACACGTAGTTTAATATATATATATTATATATATAT
>BOPP01000008.1:3839597-3851962 GCA_017312745.1 Gryllus bimaculatus | reverse complement strand
ACAACAAAAAAGTTAAAAATGGTATAAAATAAAATTAGGGCAAGGAGTTCATACATTGCTAAGTTAATTGTTACTAAGGGAAGACGAGTCTCTTTCAACATCTCTTTGAAAACCAAAATGTCATTATTGAATTAAAATTATTTAACGACTATTCAAAATGATAGCGATGTATAAGAATGATTATTCCACTCATAAAATAAAGACCTATAATATTTAAAAAACAAGACGGTATTAACAAATCATAGTAGATATATATAAAAAACGTTTGATTTTAATTATCATTAGCGCCTAAGTGTGCGATTCATCTATATAAAGACGCGGCATGTATCGATTCCTGCGTCGATGTGCAATAAAGCGCGCTTTTCCATTGTCTCATTTGAACAGTTGTTAACTAACAAAAATGCGAAAAGATTTGTGAAACATTTGAGAAAGAAAGCAGTAGTTATTCGACATCTCCAGAGAATACCGATAAAAATAGAAAATATGTTTGAAAGTTTGAAAATTTTTGTAAGGACCATCTCTATATAAGGGGGAAAATACACCTATTCACGAAACTGCAAACATTTTGAAGAAAATGAAATCAAATAAACGCATATATTTTGTGATTTCGTTACGTGCTTTCAATTTTGATAGTTGAGATTCACAATTGTGTGTTTAATAAGCGATGCAATGAAATCAAATAACCCATACATTTCGTTTTTTCGTTAGTGCATTTCCTATTTATTGTATTTTTTAACGTGTTGTATTAATTATTTATCATATTGTATTAATCCTTACGTGTAGAGTATAAACAAGCATGTATATAGTATTTACATACGTATAACTTAACCTCCTCGATTTTAATGCCGACTGCTTTGCGTAAGTAAACAGAGAATGGTGGTTGATGCACATTGTTATTGAAATCATTGAAAATACGTAAACCTATCAAAGAAACTTACATAACGTAATGAACCGGATTTAAATTCAAATTTCATTCGTGAAATGGTCCTATTCAATTCCACTCGTGCTTTGGAAAAACTCAGATAAATCCCATCGAGTTGCTTCACGTTTTGAACATTTCTCAAGCATTCGTGAAATTACCAATGCCAATGTAAATCACGGCGCTCCTATTGTTCGAAATGTCTAGTGTGTACTCACTTCAAAAGTTTTGATTGGATATAGTTAGTTAAATAACAATAAAATCTGTATGTGATATCAGGGGGAGAAGTACTATCTGCTCACGTTTTCTCGAGTTTCAGAATCCCTTCCTAACGTTTTAACTATAACTATTTGAAAGATGAATAAAAGTTTCAAAAATAAAATAAAATAAACAGAAATAAATAATAATAATTTGAAATTTAATAAAACGCGAGATAAGCAACATTTGAAAAATAGAGATATTTTTTTTTTAAAGTTACAGAAAAGTTATTTGTATTGATAAATATATTGCAGATTTGGTTGTTTTGCATTGCTAACAAAATAGTAACCCACCCTCGACTACAAGCAAAATAAGTGCTCAAGAAAACGGGTGCCTAGTGAAGCTACATAAGGTTCGCGGATTCAGAGGTCTCCCAGCCGTGTGTGCGTGGACCTTGTCATTCGTGTGAGTTGTGTTGCGGTTGGGTACATGGGAGCTCCTTAGCGTGTTAGTGTCTAGTATACGGTTGAAGCTATACCCTTTGGGGTGAAGAAAGTTATCGTTTCGACCAAAAGAAGCCCAAACACAAAATATGTTATTTAAGAGAATTGTCATAAGGACAAGAACTGAAATGAACATGGTACTTAAAAAACATATCTCCGGTCAAAATATTTCAATCAGCTTATATTAATTCTGTAAAGGCTCTTTAAATGCAATAATACTGTTGGCTTCAGTACTGTAGTATCTGAGTGACATTTTAAGATGTTTCTCTGCACGGCGTTTTCCACTCGTTGGGTTTTCCACTCAATCTGTCAACAACTAAGGTTGAGCTGAATGTGAGGAAGTACACTCGCAGGTATGACTCCACGTTTACAAAAAAATCTGATAAATATAATCTCTGCATTTTAAAAATGAAATACTTTAATCACTGTACCATATTTTCGGGATACTTATCGTCACTATACATCATCTCTCTACCCTGGGTTAATTTGAACATCTCTCCAAATTGCTGTGTTCAAAGAATTTTTCAAAAGTGCCGCCTGTCCTTCCCTTTTGCCGGTCGTATCTCTTCCGGCTCTATCTCGCACCTCGGCTGACGACAGTTCCCTGTCTGACAACGCGTAGGAATGACCTGGCGGACGTGACTGGGGATGTCTCATGTGATGGCACCAAGGCTACACGCGCGGGCGTCGTTTCCTCACGATTTGACATTTCATGATGAAGGCGTGTGGCCATGAACGTCATCTCCAGGCAAATACCAACTCAATCTGTGCTGCTCGAGCTTTGCAATATTGTATACGTAATATTATTGTTACATGATAATGCCCTTGCACAATTGTAGTAAATTTAATGTCGTTCAAAAATTATGATAGCACAATGAATGTACAATTAAATGCTTAATGATGACATAAATATAAGTGAAATAATGATATAGCAGAAAATAAATCGTTGTTTGAATTGCATTGTACAGTTCGAAAACACAATGATCACAAAATAGACGTAAGCTGTTGGACATCTCCGACATTTATGCAATAAGTATCAGTAATTCGTAGAAAACTGTAAGACTATATATGCAAAATATTACTAGTTTGCGAATTAGCCGGTTAATTTTCACAATTAGCCACACGGTTTGCATAAAGTTGTAAGATGATGACTGGATTACTTCGGACATGATTAGACTAATATTGATATTAGCCAGAGGGTGCTGGCTAAGGTAAGATGAATGTCTTGTGTTTGAGAGACCTTTTTGGCGTATAAATGCGTTGGAAATAGGTCGTTTTCCTTACGCCTTATCACGGTTCACTCAAGGATGTTTTATAAAAATAGTAAGACCGAAAGACGAACCCTCCCTAAATTTCCATTATGATAGTGACTAAATGGATATTTATATACTACAAAAACTGCAGCACATGCATACTCAAAGCACAGCCTCTTAGTCTGATACAATTATTAATCACAATGATAATGATTATTAACATATTTCAACCATCTCTTAGCCATGTCGCATCATTATATTCCAACACTAGAACACTAGGTTTCATTCTCGACATATATAATAATGTGTTCATAACGTGTGGGGAGCATTTCAATATTTTCATGTCGAACGATGGGTTTTTCATGTTTCCCAGCTTTTTTCTCATCGTTATCACAAACCATTTCCAGGTTAAAAAGAACGTCACCATTTTTCACATACCAACATGCGTTAACTATACACTGTCAATATTAAAATAAATATTTATATAGTTTAATATTAAAATAAAAGTTTAATGGTAGATATATTCGGACAGTACTGTAGTTGCGGCCCTTACATGGACATAGTTTTTAGAACTTGCTAGAAATAGTAACTTACTGTTTCATTTGAAGTGAAAACAAAGGTGCGGCACAATAATCAATATTTGGGAAATTTTATGTGGTGTATGTCTTATATTTAAATAAGATGGTGAAAATTAACTTTAAGTTTAAATGTTTTAAAGTAATTACTAAAATGGTCTCAACATTTTTTTTGCCGTTTGTGATATTCAGTTTAACCCTTTAATTTAAAAATTGAAGGAATTCTTCAAATTCGGAATACTAATAGAACGAATTTGTTTGCGATGAAATATCCTACATTCAATTCTGAGTAACTACTCAAATGCTCATGCACAGAAAAATAATTCTACCTATGCTACCACGGTAATTAGTAGCTTTGACAACCTGATGGCTGTTAGGGGCAGCAACGGATTTACCATATTTGATACCATTTTTGTATACTGAATATTCTGAGAACTTAATTGGAAGAAGTTTCGGAAATAAACATTGTCTTGAATTTTTTTTGGAAGGAAATTATGTTGTATGTTGTTCTTTTAGTCTCTTCGTGGGTTCAGCCGCAGTTCTAGAAAGGTGTTGGCTGAAGAGATTTGCCACTTTTACCGGATTATTTGCTTCTCTTTTGTTATCCTTTAAAACAACATTCTCTACTAAGAACCGAGATGATGTGGTCGTATTTTTTTCGATATTCCACATTGTTTTTATTTTGTTACTAGCGTTCAAAATATCCTGATTATTTTTCATCATTTTTGCCTGCACAATTTCTTTCCTTAAAATTCTTTTGTATTCTCGGAGGTAGACATGGAAACCCGATGATTTTTTTAGATGATGTTTAGAAATAGAGTAAAGTTTGTTTTTATTCTATGTTGTAATTTCTTGTGTGATTCAAGTATTATTTTTCCGTGCAATGTTTAATTTTCTCTTTTTGAGAGAGAAGTATGAATTAAAGTGAAATGAAAGTTTTGAGAAAAATATATTTTTTTTATGTTAATCTTAGTGAATGCTCTGCATACGCGTGTATTATTTATTGTGTTGGAGTTCATGTTATTAGTAATTCTAAGAATGTGTGCTTCGTGGCCACTGTCACCTAGATTGGTAGTTTTTATTTCATATCTAGTTGTGGTTTTGTTAATTATAATTTGATCCGTTGCTTTTTGTGATTTAAATGTATTCCGTGTAGTTACAATCACTGTAATATCTAAATATAAAAAAATGCTGAGAGTAACTGTGTGAATTGTAAAACTGCTCATTTTCGTGGGTTTCGCTCAGAAAATCATTATTAAAATCTGCATATAAATAGAATTCTGATAAGAAGGTATAATGAACGTCATTTCTTACGTAAATTCAGAACCCTCCGTAAGCTGGGCCCTTATTTGATTCTCTCACTCTACAATACGATCCTGCAAGGTAAAAACTAGGAATATGGAGTGTGTTTAAAACATTATGAGACAACCAATGTTCTGTAAAGCAAAAAAAAATTATTTGACCTAAATCACACTGTAATGCTCTCTCGATAAATTCAACTTTATTTGAAAAAGGTCGTACATTATGATGCATTATTTGAATTTTTACATGTACCTACACGGATTTACTACAGCATTTAACTGTAGTTGCTGTTTATTTATTTCATTTTTACCTCGAGTGCGTGGTCGAAGGAAGTATCATGCCCTAGTGACAGGAGGTGAGGAAGGAGGGGGACAAATGTAAATGAATAATCGGAGAGGTAGTACAAGGTTCAAGGGATAAAGTAATTGGGTCCAAAGAGGATAAAGAGAACAAAAAGATGTGAGTGGGGATGGGTGTTGGGAACGACACTGCCGAAATTTTGAAAGGATGTGTTTTGCAAGCTCACTACGGAGTGCATGTTTTCCAACAACGTTCAGGTGAAGAACATGCTGCAAGATTCAAGTGAAGTGTTTTTCTGAGGGGAAGTTTAGCTCAAATAATTTTGTGTCTCTCAGATGCAATTTCAATTGGTTTTTGCGTGTTTAATTTCTTTGCACGGTGTTAGTTTGTTGTACCAGAAGGGCAGAGTCGAGATAATGTTCGTGTTTTGGGCGGCTCGTAGCAGACGTCTGTTCAGGTGTAACAGTGATCACCCAAATTGATGGCATTCTATGATGACTGTAGAGTTCGTACTCTCCGCATACTTGATCATTATCATTGTTCACTATCTCTGCGTATCCACCTGGTATGTGCACTACCCGCCCCACTCTCCGAAGACCCCTTTGCTCGTCGTAATATCACCCAAGATCCTTTCGGTAGATCAGTGGCGCCAGCGGCTAATGAAACCGATCGCTTTCCCGCGCGGCGCGGCGCGTGTCACCAGGCTGCGGCAGTCGCGCGTTTGCTGTCGCCTAGGTACAGCTCCACGAGTTTTGTCACACGTAACCTCAAGAAACATCAAGTTTGAAATGGAAGCAAGCAGTCGCGCGTCGCCTCCGCCAATTGTTGCACAGGCAGGATAACGCCTTTTTTCCGCAATGAAATTGAGTGACATAAGGTCATCAGGAATATCTTTATTCCTATTCAGATACCTTCTTCCCAGGGGAGAGACTTCTTCGATGATGACCTTCATTGATGATGGCCGACATTCTTTACAATTGTAACGTCGTGTGTAGGGATCTACACCACAAGGAAACAGACACGAGTGAGTATATACAAGTCATACTACAGTTTTATTTACATGTACATATTTACGAACCCTCACTTCTAAGGCGGCTTCTGCCCAGAGCTACCACTGCAGCCCCCTTCCCTATATGCGCCTTGCGCGACGCCTACGACCCAGCCGGCAAAGCCGTCTAGATTGACTGGTATGCCCCGGCAGATTGACGATCTAGCCCGATGTGCTTTGAAGAAACACATCCACCCTGTCCCAACTCGCTTGTCGAAACAACCACGTGCCCATCGCCAACTCCGCACCAGGCCTGGGCGGACAAAGCTGTTGTGTCTAACCACGCAGGAAAACCAAAACGTTACCCACCTCGCGCCGCGTCTCGCACGCGTCCTTTATAGTCCAAGGTCACCTGACTGTCCACTTTCACTACTCCCCACCCCCGTCGCCGGTGGAAAGACCCTTCCCTGAGGCGCTGCTGCCCGCGCGACCTTTTCCTGTCGACAGTCCCTTCTTTGTTCTATCTTTACATCCCTCCAACCCTCCTCCTCTTGCACTCCCCGGCTGCTGCCCCAGCCCCGTTGACCGTCCTACACCATTCATCCCCCCAGTACGGTTGGATGTTTACGAATCCGAAATCTCACACTATAGCCCGACACATATTTTGTCCCAGAAGGAAACATTAAATTTGTCGATGAAGCTCTTCCATCACCTATACGTTGCTTCTGATCCCCGATTCAGACAACCATAGGACCTTATCTCGCTACCGTACTAAACGTTAATCACCAAGATACTGCCTAGTGAGCTCAGTAAGAAGGTACGTCCTACAAGGCCGACACGGGCGACATGACTTGTTATTTCCTCCACTATAGTCAAGAGGTTACTGTAACCGGAGCCGTCGAACCTGTATTTGCCAATACAGACGTGGTGCATGAGAAATTTCTTAAGTTTTCACGACGACGTTTCTTTTATAATTTACACGAGAACGTTGTGAGTATAGGCCAACCGAAGATTGCAAGAAAGCACTGTATGTTTCTTCACCCGTTAAATGTCTACAACAGATTTGCTTTACCACTCCGTTATAAACCCGTTATTTCGTGGACTGACAGAACGCCAAACTTTAGGGATGTCTAATCCTGTATACTTGTACAGAACTTTTTCACGTGTGATGGACTACTGTACGGGAGATTACTGAAAAACGCAAAATGACACCGGGAACGAGTATTTGCATTAAGAGCAGAGAGCCCAATTAAGACGCAGAGTATCCCGAGCGTTATGACTTCGTAGAAGCGACCTAACCTGATCCGGTACCTTGGCGGAGTATAAATATAGCAAGAATGTGCCTTCCTTGAGTTACGCACGTGCTGATGTAATCGATGAAGAGACCAACATAGAGCGTAGTATCTACTGATGTAACCGTGAGGAGGTCTAGGTCAAACAGGTACGGGTACTCCATCTATTTTTTAAGTAAAGACATTCTGCATAGTAGATTTCGGTGATCACTCGGACTCCGAACTCCCCGGGCGCTGCACATTCGCCAACTTCGAGGATTATGCCGTCATCCCACCATAAAATTCCCGAATTGACCCCAATCGCGAACACTGGAAAAATGCCTCTAGCCGCTCCCTCCCGAGGAAGGCCGCAGACTCCACAAAAGAGATCTGTGAGCGGACGAGGGCGACTCGAGGGCCGAACGAGAGCGACACACACAGTAGCTCACGGGACGCAATCGATGCGAGCCGATCGGAAAGAAAGACCCTGGTTGGCGCACGGAGCGGTGCAGAAAGAGACGGGTATGACACCGCCCGCCGCACGCCCGCCCGTCTCCAGAGGCTGCGCGTCAAGACATATCCGCAGCTATCGGGCGCGCCCGACGACCGCCAGACGCAGAAATAGCATTATGTGAGCTGCTTCCTGAGGCGACGCTAGAGCATTTTGGGAAGCCTCGATTCTGTGTCGGTCATCTCTGACTGTTCCCACAACCCGCCAGAGTATGCGTGGACTGTACAATGGACTTTGAAGACACCCCGAGATATCCCCTAATGTTTGGTGAACGCCTAATCATCCCACACCGACCGAAGTATCCAGAGACCGCTTTGAACCAACAGCACATAACCCCTGAGCACCCAGGCCAGTGATGGCCCGGTGACGACGATGCCGACCCAATTCTTGACGCGTCCCAGATATTCGACCAGTCACATGCAACTATAGCACTAGCTAATTCCCAATATTATTTCGCACGCCAAAACGTCAGAAGAATCGTACCTCCACCCTTCCTCCACTGAAGCGTAGAATACATGTACTTTTTAACCCAAAGAGGTTGACCTAAAGCACCCCCTGCCCCACGAGTACCAGTGCCCTGATCAACCGCGATCGCCCACTTCCAATACCCTGTCTAGCCCACAAACTCATAACCCGAGTATCCCTCTCGCGTTTTTCCCGCAAGGAATGACTCATGACACCACATGGACCGAAACCAGCCCCCACATACAAAGCCCCAGAAAGGATGTAGACCGGATGGCATGGTTGACAGAGCAAGCGAACGTCCAACATGGCTCGACGCTAATGCGACGCATCAATGAAGTGCGCATGCGCAGGGCCGGTTGGCGAGCGAGACAAGGAGCAACAGAAAACTTTTCGACGGGCATCATAGGCATAGGATTTCTAGGACGCATTCCGAACACCGCTTCCCCATTCGTTTGCGCTCCCTTCAATGTGGCCGTTGGTGATGGTATCACGCAAGGTCCCAGCCCGTTACGACTGCCGCCAAAACTTCACTGAAAACTGCGTGATCGATGCAATTACAAACGTATCTCTCTAATGGAAACAATCCGCTCCACACACGATTACTATACAATCCCGCCGAGGGATTTTTCCAGGGTGTCCCCCTTTAAGCCCCGGTTGGGGATCATGGTGTCTCCCTTGTTAGGGCCCCTTGAAACGCCCCTCTCTCTATTCGCGCGCCTTATATTCATCTAATTACTGCGCAACCGACGTCTCTGATAAATATGTCGGGTGACGCCCCTTCTCCCGTCTCAATCTCCCTTTACACCTGCGGGTAGGCCGACCTGACATAGCCATTATTGCCAAAGTTACACTGAGAAGACATAGCTGTGCCAGAGAGAGTAAGAACTTCCGGAAGCGTTAGACTGACGACATGTACAATGTGAGAGCATTCATCCCCCATGAGCATTCGCTTGCGTGTTGCTTCTGATGATAGACAAATTCTAGTATGATTATCGTGTTGCGATAATTAGATCGCATTCCGCTGCGTTTGGGCATATGAGTGGCAACAGTTTATAAAGATTTGTTGAAATTCATGATAATGAACGCAATAGATTACAGTCAATGGAACCCTCATGAAAGCTTACAAATACTTTGGGGTTTCCAACATTCACGCGAATCAAACACCTTTACTTTAAAGGAAATGGGTGTATTCACTTAAAAAATAATTCTGAAGGAAGTGTAGTTATATACGATCGCATGGGCCTAGTTCGACGAAAAAACTACAAACTTCCCTACAACCTTTTGCCCAGCCAGTCCCAATTCAAGTGGAGGCCCAGGCGTCAGAAAACTGCCTTTGGGTCGAGGTCTAAATATATTTTTTTAAACCCAGTTTTCTAGACCCCGAACCCGGACAAAGCCTTCACCAGAAGAAACAAGCCCAATATGAGTTACCATAACAGAACCCACTCAGTAATTACCCAATTCTCCTAACCAATGTAGCCCTGCCTGCAGTCAGTTCTATATGTGGTCGTTAACCTTCATAATTTGTTTACTGATATTAATGATGTTCTTGCAGATTACCTCTTTCTTTAATTTCATTTCTTATGATATAGTGCGTGTAATGTGGAATTTGTGCTATATCGTAAAAATACAACAATAGTTGAAGGGCCGCTGATGAGTTACACGTCGGCTTTGATTTGCAGATACCATAAAGTGCTCACAGCTACTCAAATAGTGCGCTTCACCTCCTAGAATATGTTTTTAGTTACTTTAGATGCAGCAAAACACTATATTGTATTGGAGCTTCCCAAAGCTAAAGCAGTAGTAGGCAAAGTTGATAAAGACTCAATAGTCCTACTTGAAACTGAAATAAAAAAGAAGCGACTTACAGTACCGAACTAACGAATATCAATGACTACAAAAATATATATATTGAATCTCTGATAGAACGAAAAGATAACCTTTATATGTCGTAAAGCGCTCAACAGGATCTAAAGACATGGAGAAATTGACTCGCTACAAACCGAGCTGA
Organism: Gryllus bimaculatus; assembly: GCA_017312745.1. Taxonomy (NCBI): domain Eukaryota; kingdom Metazoa; phylum Arthropoda; class Insecta; order Orthoptera; family Gryllidae; genus Gryllus; species Gryllus bimaculatus. The sequence continues at coordinate 3,841,666 of BOPP01000008.1, read as the reverse complement.
GTTGACAACTCAGAAGTCATACATCTCTGTGTATTCACTGCGAAACTTCTTTCGTGCTCTTGGCTAATGGATCTCGTATAATCCACATGTAGTTCAGCGAAGCCTTCAGTATGCAATATATCCTCACCGAGGCCCATAATCTACACGCCAACCTATAAATTTGTAAATTTAACACACTAGAATACCACCAAAATTTTACCTGAGATAAGATCATTTTTCTACCATATCCATTCTGAACCTTCGTGTAGAAGAGAATATGAAGACTAGTGCATGGCAAGCCCCGAAAACCAATCCCAATAAACAACGTCAAATCACAAATTATGGCGAATGATCAGCAGCCACGCCCACAGGTGGAAATAAACCAAAAAAGAATCTCTATCATAAACCGATTCAAATGCAAAATGATATCACTGGCCTACCAAAGATAAAATATAACCCACCACCCCATTCGATCGCCGTCAACCGGCATTAATCCCATTGACTTCCACCAACCACTCTACCAGTCGCTTTGTCCCCCGATAATTTGCTTGGCCTCCAGAATGGTGCTTAAAATTAGTGAGCACACCTCTACTTGGTCGCAATCCGTTCCTCTAATAACCTGAGAACAACCAATCTCCTCGGTGAACTCTCTGAGCGATAGGAAAGAAGCCATAACTCATAACAGTACGAATTCTAGATATATCAACCCAACACGCAGGTTTTCGCTTATCAAGTACTATCTATACCCCAATACCAACAAGCACTATCGGGAAATATCAAAGAAAGAGACCCAGAAAGGCAAACGAGTTTATATATACCCCAACTAGTTCGCCATCATGAAGTCGCACACTCCAGTGAACCTTCCTATCGGGTCAGAGTGCATCCGAACCTGTTCATGCCCCTTTTAATGAAAAGAATTGCGCGCACCGACCCGCGAGCGCCTCTAGTCACACCCGAGCCCCAAAGGTCGAAACCAATTCCCCCGGAACTTCGTGCTCACTGGAGGTTTCCTCACTTGGAATAACCAGGAAGTTAGTGTAATAACTATCGCCAAAAGACACTAATTTGAAATCACTAGATTCCGCCGTATGCTCCAGAATAGCCCATCCCTGAACTTCTAGCATCAAGCAACACCACACGCCTCGTTCCAAATCGGACCATACTGTGAGGTGTTGGCAGTTGACCCATAGCGTACTACATTCGCAGTAGAATACTGTGAAATCGTAAACTGCACCAGAATAAATAAATCTAATATATAAATAATATCAAATAACTAGTGATGCCTAAATCTATTCCTCCCCAAAATGGATTACCGCATTGTATCGTTACATTTTGATAAAGAGAGCTAATTTTGTACAGCCAAACTTCTGTCAAAGTAATATTACAAAGTTCTAAGAGGCCGCTTCATCTCCACAGCGAAAAAATGTGCATAATTTTAAGTACCGCTCAAACTTATATAAGGCAGAAAACACTTAGCTTTTTTAAGTTGTAACTTCTCCTTTTGTGAGACCGCTGCACGAACTCGTGTGTTTATAAGAGTCGATGCCTTTTTCCTGAGTGTGCCCAACCACTTTATCCTCCCCATATTTTGCTATTTTAAGTGACATTCTTCTCTGATAAAGAATTGGTGATCGTATTTTGTGATACCAGAAAATAACTAACTGTGTAGTATGGAGACACATCTCATATTAGAACATCACTTGTGAAGTCCCTACATCTTCTAATGCTCATGGGTGTGTTTATAGATTTCCAAATACACCAATGGATACAACAAGCTGTGAATCTCAAGCTCGTCCCTAAAACGTGAATGTGCTGTCCTATGCAATATAATCTCACCCGAAAGAAAATTGCGGTTTTGAGTGGATACGTGAGACTAGAATGAGTGCATCTTTTCTCTGCCAGTAATTCTTCATAGAAGAGCCGTAGGACGGTTCAGACGACGTTTTGCCCCCGTCAATGAGTGTTCGTAATGAAGACACCCAAAACTCATGAATGGATCCTAGCTTACCCACCCACCCGTTTTAGAGGAATTTGTTCGGTCAAATTCTAAGGCCACATAATAAACTCAACCTGTAGCCAAAAATGGGAAA
>BOPP01000008.1:3780776-3839572 GCA_017312745.1 Gryllus bimaculatus | reverse complement strand
CAACCACACACCTGGTCATCATACCCTGTGGTGTGGTTGACATACCGACCAGTAGAATGTGGAATAATGTAGACAATAATATAATAATAATAATAATAACTAGTTGATTGCTAAAATACTTGGTCTCCCCCAAAAAAAAAAAAAAATTTTCTCAAAATATTACCATTGTATCGTTACATTTTTTAAAGAGCTAATTTTGTACAGCAAACTTTGTCCCAAAAATTTAGAGCGATTTCTGAGAAAAAATTGCGATAATTTTAAGCGCAAATTTAGCAAAACACTTAGTTTTTTAATTGTACTTTTCCTTTTTTGAAGAGAGAATTTTGTAGGTCGTGCTTTGTCTGGGGCAAACATTTTTATCTCCAATTTTGTATTTTAATGTTTTGAAAAATTGGTGATATTAACAAAAATGTTATATGTAACACTCTCTTAAACGTCCTTGTGAAGTCTCTCCCAATATGAAATGGTAGATTTCAAAATCCAGGGAAAGTGACATCAGCCGGAACGAATGGGGAATATCAATTTTCAAGAAAATTGCTTGAACGATTTATGCGCGTGCGTAGTGCACAGACCGATGGACGGACAGACACGTTTTGCCGTCAATCGATTGTTCGGTATGAAGGACGCACAAAACATGAATGGAGTCTAGCTACACCACGTGTTAGAGGAATTTTGTTCTATATTTAACAACTGTGAGGCAATGGGAGTTTTTGTGTTGAAACATCGACCTTTTCCGGCGTACGATAACAATACTTTCTGTTCTAATAACGTTTGATTTTTGAGTTTTTATCTTCATGCATAATTAGTTCAATCATTCACCAATGAAAGTTTGCTAATCGATCTGTTTGATAAGTTATAAGACTATTTTCACTAGGCAAGATTTGATATATTGTTACACTATTTTATTAAAGCTTGACAAGTTTGAAAAATCCTCGACTGCGCATGCGCGAAAAGCGCGAGAGGGGAGGGTCCCCTCTCTTCGCAGCCCAACTTCCCCACCTGAGAAGCCGCGTGGGCGGGGGAAGACAGACTGCCCTTGACGACACTTCCGAACCTGTAGTGTTGAAGGCTCGTTTGAGCCTGAGTTGCGAGAGCGAATCAGTTATCGTTGCTGGCGGACCTTGAGTTGAACTAAGCTCCCCTTCGTGAGTAGAGGGGGATGGCTTCGTCACATCTGTGATAAGCGACGCCATGATGGGTTTTTCGTAAGCTGTCGAGCTATAGATACATCATTACAATAGAGATGCATAGTTGAACCTGTTTCTTTTGTACTAGCTTTATTGGATGCCGTAGTTGCTCTTCTGTCCAATTACTTACTTCGCGACCAATCATTGGACTTAACGACGTGAATCAGAATTCACTCATACAAGCTCACGCTCGCACGCATACACATACAGGGGAAGAAGAGAGAGATAGTTAGAGAGGGAAGCAGTGTCGCGGTGCTGACAATTTCAGAATGTATGAACAATAATGAAGTATTACATCTACTACAGCAATTCTGTCTTACGAAAGATCTTTAATTAAAATCCCAGAAACTATCACTCACCAACGTTTTGAAAACATACCTATGAGTTTAGGAAACAATAACGCAAGGCATTCCCATCTGACGTACTTTTACGCGTGTTTTCTATGGAAAGTGTTTTGTTTTTCATTCCCTGATTCCATTTTCAGTACGTGCGACATGTGGAAATTTGTAAACACGTACTTCGTGTTTACAATCCAAGAAAGTTATTTTTTTAGGTCGCATAGTTCATTAATAAAAATAATAATGTTCAATAATAATGTATTGCAGACAATGTATTTAAAGACCTAGTATTTACCATTTCAACTCACATGTGTAATATATATTTCATACAAAACATGAAAAGACGGGTAGCTTTGAAATAGATAGACGATAAAAAAAAAGTTCAAGGAAAGACGTTTTGGTGTGCGTGAGTGAATAACTGAGGAACTAATGTTTTAAGAATAATAGATATTGTGTAATAGTTCCGAGTAATATTTACGACAAGAAGGGACCCGGGAACTTCAGTAAATTGAATTAAGCGGTGAAGTTCGCGAGGAGGATTTGCATAATAAATGTGGAGAGCATCTGAGAAGGCTACAAGATAAGTTAATGTACATTAATATCATAAACTGAAAGGGAGAACAGTGCTATCAGTGCAAGGAAAAGAAGGCCTGAAACAGGTAGGAGTAGTTATTTGAAAAATAGTTTTTTGTTCTGTTCTTTAAACATTTTTCGAGTTCATGTTAACAAAAATGTTAATAAAATTTTGTTTATTCAACTCAGAGGATTATTATATTTATTTTTAGGTACAGATTTTTTTATTTTACGATTTTAAACATTTTTTCATAATTTTGTCCAATGTTTTCTGTATGGATCATTTCCAAGCACAAATCCATGCCCCGAAAATTAGTAAATTTGTTCTTCTGATGATGTATTGATGAGGAAAACACGAGCATATTAATTAATATACGACACGCATGTATTGTTCAATGTGAGAGCGAGTAAATTAGGGGATAAACTGCAGAGACAATGAATGATGTATGATAAGAATGGGAAGTGAGTAACGACGAGAACTGCCTTAAGACTAGGCAACAAACTCAGTGAGAACTATCAGCAGGCCAAGCAATGAGAACGGGCACTGACGGCGGAAAAATGAGGTGGGAATCATTTTTGCTTGGTGATGTTTTTGCGCGGTTAAAAAGTTCTTCCATACAGTGACGTCCGTTTTTCAGATGTCTTAATGAAAACTTCCGTACGCTTAGGGGAACTCATTTTTTATACGATCATACAAAAAGGGTATTTTGTACCTCGTATTTTTCAAGCTTAACCCATTACCGCTCAGCGTCCTTGTGTGAGAAAGAATATTATGTGAGAACGCTATCGCGGTAGAGAGAAAGTAATGTAATGCTGCGCGAAAAAACGGCGAATTTTCTGCAAAAAAACTCTTATTGCTGGGCCCTGGTAATAAAAAAGTGGATACATTCAGTTGGTCAAATTTAGAAAAAAGATTCTCTAACTCGTAGTGCAGCCATAATTCATGTTTAATGGCTCCTTCATACTGTAACATTTCTCGGTGGTGAATTAAAACCCACACAGGTATTACTTAAACAAAGACGTTTATTTGGTTTACAATGATACACTAAAATACTTGATTTACTTACAGATATATTACACAGTCCTTGTGTTCTTCACTTCATTATTTTCCTTACACACGACTCCGTTCTCTTGATTGTTTATTTACCCAGTTCACTTCTTCTGGTTATTTATTTACACTGCTCACTTCTTCTTCACTCTGGCACGTCCGATGCAACGGTCTACGCTCCACTGCGCTGAGCAGAATTCACTGTGCAGGCTACAATTCACTGCGCAGTCTAGGATCCACTACACTGCTGTTTACCGCGATGCACACTTCTCAGCTCTGCTTCCACTGCAGACTTCAAACTGCTGTCTGTTGTCCCCTACTGCACCATTGTTTACCGCAATGCCCACTTCACAGCTCAGCTCCAACTTCAGATAGACTACTCCATACTCACACAGCGGTCGCCGGCAGCGGCGAATTTATACCTGGCCGGCGCCCGTCTCAACACATCCGGCACTTGCTCCACATTTCTACGCGACTCGCGAATAACCCGGAACCGTCCAGTTCGGGGGGCACCGGCAGATGACGTAATCCGCGCAGTGAATCCCGGCAGATGATGCAATATTCGTTACAATACCGAAAACTCAATTGTCGGCAAAGCGTCTGTCCTTCTGTGAACATCGCTAGCGGCTAAACCGTTCAGTCACTTTTCTCCAAAATTGATATTCTGTGAGCAATCATGTGTATAAATTAATATTTTAGAAATTATTTGATACCTATTTGAAACAAATATGATATAAAGATTACTAACCTTGAGTCACCTGCTCCCAATTTATGCTGTTGAATGCTACGTAAGTCAGAATTTGTGAATTATTTCATTTTAATATTATTATTTATTATATTTATGTTGTATCATTTTAAATTCCGTCCTTTAATTGTGTTAAATGTGAAAACAATTAGCTGAGAGGTCTTTGCGAGTTGTAACGCTTACCCATTGTTGCAACGCTGCACAAATTAAAGATACATTTTGAAATAAAATCATGTAGAATTTTTCAAAAACTCGAGTACTTTTTTTGTTGTAATTTTTTGTGAAATATAGGCAATTTTAATTCTATTTAATTTTTTTAGAAAACGGCACAAAAAACTATTATTAAATTTTGTTTAAATGTTGATCTCACTGAAGAGAGAGTTACAGGTTCGTTGAAAATTATTATTTTTGAAAATTGCAAAATTCAAAATTTATCATATTTTCGGAACTCAACAAAAACTCATTTCTCCTTTTCAAACACGACTTCTTTGACTTCCAATTCCTCCCAGACCTAGTACCGGTATGTCTTGTTCCTTGGCAACAAAGCAGTCAACTCGGACACTTGGCTCACTTCTTCCTTTCGCGGCGAAGCGCACTGAGTGCAGAGGTGGCTGAAGCGAGCCCGATCGACGCACGCGTCATGAAAAATTCACCTGCATCGGTGTCGCTCGCCGGACACTCGCTCGCTCCCACGCCTCCCTTCGCGCGCGGGGCCGCGTCGCGCCGGCTCCGTCTCACACGACACCCGCCCTTTGGGGAGTATACAATCTAGGACCCCGTAACGGCTCATCGGCCCTGAGAGAGACGCAGGTTGTAGATGGGTAAAATGAAGTCATCTTCCACAATAAAAATGTATTTACATGTTCGCTTGATATGTATTTAGTGTGAATACATTTTTATTGTGCAACATTACGTCTTTTACTTATTCGTATGGATTTACACAAGATTTCTGAAGTAATAACCGAAATTTAAAGAGGTATTAGAATACATGTTTGGGTTTTTGTTCGTTCTGAAATTATTGTGTTTAATAAGCGTGTTTACGGGTGTGCGTTGCTTATTTTCTGGCATATTTTTATACATGTCTTCTTGCTTTTCGAGAAAAAACTTAAGTAAAGAAAAAATTAGAGAGCAGTTTTTAGAAAATACCTAACATGTTGGTGATTTATGTAAAATAACACAAAAATTAAAATAAAATTTCCATATTCCAGGGCCGCAGCACCAGTCATATCTACAGAGGAATGTCAATGTTCGTAAATCACCCACAAAATGGGGTTTTTGACTGCAGTTCGTATTCAAAACAAGTGATTTACGATTATGTATATTGGTGTGTGTAGTGAAACGGGGCAAAAGACAAAGCAATCTCCCATTGACAAACGCGCAGTTCTTCATTATGTTTCTCTACCCAAAGTATTTCACCTCCCCCGTAGTCTTGATTTCTCTGAATCAAATACTAACGGACCGTAACAGATGATGTGACCCAGTTCACGTGTGAGGCATGCGTGAGACTCCGTTTTGTGACTATTGGTAATGTTAAACATGAAACAAAATATATCATTTTTGAATGTGCTTTTAGAAAGTGTTAAGGAAATGTAATAGACCTAGTAAACGCAATTACAGAAGTAAAGTGACTAGCGAATTTGAATATTAAATTCGGGCGCTGTACAAAACAAGGGAATTTTATGCCCTTTTATTGTCTCTCAAATTATTTCTTATATTCTGGCCTGACATAGACCCTGTTCATACTTTCATTTTAGTCTCGTTAATGAAACGTAGTAAAGATAATGTATTGTAATGCTGCAGCGAAAAGTGGCGATTTTTCTTTAAAAAAACTCTTGTTGTGGCCCTGATTTTCGAAACGAACTTAAATCTTGATACTGGGTGAAGTGAATCACACATTATGTAATCAGAATCTACGTTTTATGGTTCACTGGTACAGAAAAGTTTCTTTTAGAGGTAAACTTGTCAGTCCATCCATCTGTCTGTCCGTCCATTCCGTCTGTCCGTCGTTCCGTTTGCCCGTCCATCTGTGGTGAATGTCAACCAGATATTTTAATTTTGGGAGGAGGTATTTTAGATAGATATTTATTATTCCTGGAACCATTTTTAGAGACAATTGTGAAAATGTTGTCGAAGCTTCGTGTAAAATCTGTTTGTCTGTCCGTACTGGATCAGCAGCTCCTGACGGGACCAGCGGCGTCCCGGCCTCGCGACCCTCGGTTAAGAGGTTTGTGTGGTTAGCACACAGACATCCCTACGCCGTATTCTGGTCTTCTCAACCTGAGAAGTGAGCTTTCTTATCGTCATACTAAGACATTGCAAAGAAACCACACACTGTAGTCTGCCCCGACAGGAAATCGAACCGGGATCGCGTCATGGAAAGCGAGCACACGGACTAGTGATATACCCTTGGGGGGTCTCATGTAAATTTCCCCCCAAAATCAGAATATCCGTTTCAAACTCACGGGACCTGGAGTTCGTTTATATCGATTCCAGAATATCAATTCCGGAAACTCGCCTGAACGCTTTAAAACCACAGGCTGACGGAGGGTCGAGCAGACTGACACACACACACACACAGAAAGATAAGAAGACAGAACGATAGGCAGACGGACAGGCGGATTGACAAGCAAACTGACAGGCGGACTGACATACTGACAGGCAGACGTCAGCCAGGCAGAGGACAGAGAGGGAAACAGTCAGGCATGCTGTCAGATAGGCAGGCAACCGTTTTGGCGTCAATCGATTTTTCGATATCAAGGGCCTATAAATTACAGACTCGGCCTACACAACGTGTTAGAGGAAATAATTTACTATATATTGCAAAATGATTTACCCACTTTTTCGTTACTAGGATCCGGCTATAAACGTTTTTCTGTGAAAAATTGGCACATTTGAGTAACGAGAAGGAAAATTAATGAAAATACTCTGTCTTGATTTTGTATCAATGCACCAGATATATGAAACTCAAAATAGTTTATTTCTTTAATAATACTGTGCAATGTATTTATACGAGTATATTACGTAACTTAATATTAGTTGTTGAGTATAGCGTTTGTGTAGTTTAGAAAAATCTACAATTTATTCTATTTAAACATGAAAATTTCAAAGCTAATAATTAGAATTAGATGTTCGATTTACGTTAGTTCACTATATTCTTAAAATAAACTTGCAGAAACTCTAGGAAATTTCAAAATCGTTTCTCTTTACTGTTCAGGAGTTCAGAAACAAAATATAATACAAAAGTCACTGAAACTACGCCAACGTCTTGAAGTTTAAGTGTTGAATTAGGATGAGGATTGTGTTCGATTGGAAAATTGGCTTCATTCGCTTAATTCGTTGTGGAAGCTAGCCTGAAATCGATCCTATTCTGTGGATAGGATATTACTCCGAGTTTTCTCTGTTATGTTTGTGATGCCTTCGAGGTGCGACTGAAGATGTCTTACTGTCTCTAGCATTGGAGGATAGAAATTCGACCAAAAATTGTAAGTTTTTGATAGTGCACAGTTTCCTTCTAAATTTTTAGATGTTTTTCCCTTTCTTGAACGATTGGCATCGTAAAAACAATACCAATGAAAATATGTCCGCCACGCTGCTCAAGCATGTCAGAATATTCTACTTATATAATTATAAAATGTAACTTTTTCAAACTGAATAGATTTTTTAAGTAATAGCATCAGCAAATAAACTTTAAAGAACAATCCTCATGCGCCCTTAGCAATAATCAGAGGTGCCAAATTTCCAAAAAAGTTCAATTTTTAAGTTCAAAATGATTGGCGTGATGTAATTTTCAAATACAATTTTCTGTAAACAAAAATAAACTTTTTAAAAGTATGAAATGGATTTAAATTAGTATAAATAAATAGAACAAATTTAAGGTTCATAAACCTTTCGTCAGTTAGTCTTTCTGAATACTATGTTTTCTAGAAAGTTTTCTTTAAACGCAGTGCAGATCGTTGTGAACTCTATACCTTACGACAAAGTAAAAAAATACAACCGTCAATTAGATGTTTCAACCAAATGTACTACGTTGTCTAATCGTAACTGAACATAGACATATGCGTGTTTCAATTGCCTAAAGTACTTTTTATCTGCCATAATAATAGTTATTTAGAATAATACAACAAATACCTTAAATACATAATACAATAAACCTTAAATTAGTATAAATACAACACATTTAATTATCTTGAGTTGCCAAGCTCGTTAGAAGAAATACATAAGAAGACTTCCAAGAAATGTAAAAATTGAAATATGGGGTACCAGATTATCCCTAGATCACAATTATTACACAATGAATAATAACATACTTTTTGGCAAATTATCATCGGGGAGAAGAAATGTACGAATGGTAATTCATCTTCTGTTTAAATTCTGCTCTCAGAAGTGCTTTATTTATGAATTATCTCAAAACAAATAAACTAATCTGAACAAAGTATTCTTTAAAAACCTTGCAAAAAGGAACTCTTTTATGTCGTTTTTCATGCTCAATTACTTCCTTCATTCCCTATCTTGACACTGTCTTACAGACTTACTCTTTTAAAAATGTGGGATTCGTGGATATGAAGAAAAGATTCTGTAAGATCCTAAGGAAAACGCAAATAGTTGCAAGCTTTGAAAAGAAAATGGACCTCATTATGACATTAAAACAGGAGTGAAGACCGATGAAACACTGTTCGACAATTCTTCAAGATTTATACCAGCTTATACTATTCACTGAGATAGACGGACGCTATCATTCGCCACTAGTTGTGTTACAAGCACTTTAGGAGCGATATGTTGTAACTACGGAAGCTTTCAGTAAAACTCGCCATTTTGAAACAACAAAAGTTTATGTCAGTATTATACGAAACGGTACCTTTACGCCTCTAACATGGCACAAATGTTAAGTCATGGCGCTAATGTTTATTAATGGACTGATTGTCCAAATAGGGCAAGTGCCCGAAGGCACGCTGAAGTCCCGACACAAGTACCTTGCAAGTATGTCGAGAAAGACATACTCGAAAATCATCCTAGAGTAAGTCCAATGAAGATCTGCTTCATTTCCCATTGTTTCTCTGAGAGTAATAACAAGCATCCCGCCAATACAATAAGGAAACTGAAAGCAGCTACCGGCGGAAGTTTTGAAGTTGTGTATGTTCCTGGAGGATGATGGCCACGTGAATGTCGAAATAGATTTAGAGAGCATTAGTGTTCCACTATTGTATTTTCTTGTTTTCATTTTATATTTTTTTTATTTGAATGTAGGCATGAAGTAGCAACGTCAAAATATATCATTTGAGTTTAGAGTTCCATGAAACTTTGTTAGGAGATAGGCAATTGCCATGGCAGTATCTCTTAAGTAGTTCCAACATTGATTGGCCTTGGCAACCTTATCCAGACTCGGTGGGAAAATGAATTTATTATATTCCGCTTCTACATTACAATATAAATGGAAATGACACACAGAATATAATCTCATGATAATTTTCAAACACCGTCGGCTTTACCGTTCCAATTGATAATAATTCTAAACCGCTAGACGACCGTACTGCCAGCCACGGCCGAGGCACAGGCATGTGTGGTCCCCAACGTGTCTTCACGCCGTTGGGAACCGGTGGTTACTTTCAGCAGGAATTACAGGCGCGTATACGCTAGCTCGCGACTGCCACTCACGCCGGAACCGTCATCTGCATCGTTCTGGAGTGGTGCAATGTTCGGCGTAAGCTGAAAGATGGACATGCATGCAATTCTGTTTCATATGTGAGAAGCGCTGCTACCTGTCATGCCAGTAATGGCTGCGTGTGCGGCGTACGTGAGGTGAGCGCATTGCGTCTAGTGATTCAGCTGTGAATCGAGAAGGCATCATTCACAGGCGCTGATCATTCCAGCACGTGTGCGGCCTTTCTTTCTGATGCCTTTTCTTGGAACGGGAAGTGCTGTGCTGTTCCAGCACGAAAATACTCCGCCCTCACCACTAACCCTCATCGCTCTCCACGATGGTTCGGCCAACTTCCCTGCGCCAACACTCGCGTATCTTGTCCAAGAGTGAGCATGACTGCGACATGATGGGCCAACGTTGTCTGATCGTTGTTACGCCTCCCCCAAACATCTGCCGATCTGCGTGAGGCGGTGCAGACGCAAAACAGTGTGCCCGCAGGGACTACTACTCGCAACTGTACGATGCGATGCCAGCCCACACAAGGGCTGTCGTACTGCACGCGGCGGGGTACACGCATATGTTGATGTGGCATTTCCAGTTCATTTCTCTCTTTTGCTGGACGTGCGAGTCTCACATCCGCTCTTGCCAAGTAATGATGTGTAGTTTTCTGTCTGTATGTGCTGTTATCTGTACGAGGAATAAATTACAGTCGGGGTGTCACAATACTTTTCCGTCAGTGTTATAATCTGGAACAATAAATGCACGGATATTTTAATCGCTATGATCAGAAGAATACGCATTGAGAAACCTCTACTTGGATTACAACGTCCGTTAAAAATTTAAAAGTGGCTGCTTTGTTTGTGTGTGGACATACTCTCCAGTGAAGTATCGCCTTTGCCTTCAGCTGCGCACAGCACCTGCCGACGCCTTGACGGCGCGCCGGCAATATTAGACGAAGGCCAGGGCGGATACCGACTCTATCGACTACAGAACACAAGTCTCCCTCTGTCAAGAAGACAAGACATGCAAGAGATGGCGAGCGGGTTGTGGGGGTGCGCCCAATAAATCCGCCGCGCGCGCCGAACAAGTGACGGGCGCCCTTTGCGCGCCTTCTGACAGGTTGTGAAAGATTAAGAGCTTGTCAGCCCTACTGGAACTGCTCTCCCCACCATCCCTTACAACCACCCTCGCCCACCCACACTTCCTTCTCAGAGCTCTCCTGCCGAGTCTTCAGTGACGAGCTGGCCTCTCGTGGTCTCTACCAACTTCCGGCAGTCGTGACACTGGTGGTAAAACCTGATCTGTAAAATTTGTGGCCAGAACGGCTCAAACGGCTTGAGGGCTGCAGATAACCAGGTAAGTTCAGGATGACACGAGAACACAGAAAATTTTCATTAAGTGAAGCAACAACAATTGGAACAAAGATATTGAAGTGATGAAAATAATTTTTACATCTAATTGCCTTGTAACTATATCATTGCATTGCTCAACTGCATTGCAATGAAGGCAATGTTGCACTAATTGCAATGAAACGTAGTTTAATTGTCTTTTGCATAATACACTTTTTTACATTTTTCATAGGTAAGATAATGTTGTGTAATATACTTTATTATCAGATGCATAAGCAATTAGGTCAGCACTTTTCATTTTTTTATATTCCTCTTTTATATTATACAGTTTCTTCATGCTATTTATTAGCATATTGCACAAATTTTAATCACACTATAATAATTACACTACTAACACTTGCACAATTTATACACCAACTAAGAGGAGCGCGTCAACTAGTAATTTTTTTAGTCCTCTGAGAGGCCGTAGGATAAAGGGCGTAAAAGTTTCGAGAGAGTCATTCTCGAGGCGAAATGAATATTCTGATGATTGAATGAAATTTATCTCTCATGTTTTGTCTCGTGTGGCTCCACTAGAATTACTGAAGTGAACAAATAGTTCGTCCACCACTGTTATACAACGACATAATTTCTGTTTTCTAAAATTATGACCTATTCCAAGCATCACAGATATGCTTAAGAGCAAATAAAACTCGAAAAGAAAATTTCCTTTCAGAGTTGCCATCTGTCAAAAGTTCCTCAGCCGAAGAAACTTTAATTCAGACAATTCCGAAGGGTGGAGTAGGTAGAGAAATATCTTGATCAGTATTCTGCCTTCACAAGGAAAAACGCTGTATCTATACAAAACCAAGTTTTGAGAAAAACGAGGTTTACTTTGACGAGCTCTCCTGATGCAATAACAATAAGTATGTTACTGTATGTTTAGTTGAATTGGATTTTTAAATAATATTTTATAAAAATTATAACAAATATTTTTTCATTCTAGCAATAAAATAAAACAGTTACTGCGTTTTGGCTAAGCATTATTAGCCCCCATTTGCCTTTTATTCTTATTAAAAGTGCAGTAATCTTAAGATAGGAATGAATACTGCATTTTTACTAAGCAATGCAGTTGTATTTATCAGTTTGAGAGGAAAAATCAGTAGCGATTGAATGATACATACTAATGTTTACAGGCAGATACAGTGTATTCGGTGGGTCTTCGTGGCGGTAGTAGGCACTTTGTTGGTTGAAACTTTCGATCTATTCATATATATCAGAGACGAAATTGACTGTCTGAGATTTGCTTCTCTTATCAGGCTCATCTTCTTTTGTGTCTTTTATAACATTTGAATAACAAAACGGTCGTTGCTTTTATTATAAGCAAGGTGGATAAAAATTATTTGCAAACAACATGATTGTTCATCATCACCTGTTAAAGCACAAAGATATGTGTGTTTTTTCTTGGAAATAGCAAATCCCATTTTTAGCAGAAATAGCAGCAGCAGTACTTTTAACTGCAAAGCACTCACATGAAGCACAATAATGCTCTTCTTTCAATATATGTAATGTCACAAAATTTGCTAAAAACTAAATATTTTGCCTTTAAGACTGCTTTCTTTTTCATATTTCGACTTTCTTAGCAGAGGATTTATATCTAAGTCTGTATTTTCTTCTGTCCTTTCTAGAGGTCAATTTTGAGCAGAAGAAGACCCAACTTGTAGCTCAATGATTACATTGTTATTCTCAGTCCATATTGCTAATTACTCAAAATCTAGGACTAGGTCTACACTAACACTGATTATGCGTTGATGGAGTTAATAACATTTGCATCGGATTCTGCAATGTTAGGGGGTTTACATCAATGAAACAACAATCCTCTTTTTTGAAAGGCTGTTGTGTTTTAGTTACAGTAGAGAGGCAACCATATTGTTTTGGTTAAGTATCTGAAATACTTTTCATTGTCTGATTGTTTTTACTCATCACTAATATCAGATTCACTTGACTTAAGTAAGCTTACAATGTGCTTACCACGAATGTATTTGAATTTGAATCGATGCCTTATTTTACGTGGCGAGACTCGGGCCATCAGGCCCTCTCTTTCGTCTGACCACGCAAATTTCGCTACGCTCCTTTCACCAACTAGCGGAGAAAGGATGTATTTCTTGGGCGACGAACAGGCGATTTGAATTTATCTCAAGAGGCGTCATTTAGGCTTGAGGATCTTTTACACGCAAGTAAATAAACTAACAAAGAAGACGTATGAAGGATTTTCTCGCCCTTAACACCCACACTTCGATCGGGATGGATCCGCCAACTTGGGTATACCAGTCCGATACGCTAACCGTTGCAGCATCGCCGCCGCTCGTAGTAAATCATCGCTGCCGGTCACTATAGAACATTGTCGAAAAAGCAAACTCAAACTATTGACAAACTGAATGCTCACACTGATTATACTTTCAACAGCGTTCTCAACGATGGTGATTTTCCGCCAAAATGGCGCTTGTGGAATAATCATGGAGCAAAACGTTATTGTTGACACTAGGCGCATTTTTGTTACGATTGCATATATTTATGTCTTCAAAATTATAAGATTTGTGCATTATTTCATTTGAAAATGACAGCATAATTTCGTTTAATGCATCTACACCTTATGGAACGAAAAATAAAGTGACGTTCTTTTAATTTGTTCTCACAACACAGACTTTCATTACGGTACTTTAAATTAAAGAAACTAGATAATTCTAGCACATTTCTTAGAGAGAATGCAGAGTCTGCATGAAGCTTAAGAGAAATGCAGTAAATGACAATCATATGCTGCTCTTTTAGAAAGTATGCTCTGTGCACTGAAGCTTCCTAAGCACACAACCTAACTAGATGTAGATACTGTGTTTTTAATTTTCAATAACTTCTATACCGTTTGAAATACGACATTCTAACTAAGTTAAGTAAAAAGAGCTGATTTTATGCATACCTCAATATGAAATGTATTGGCAGATACTGCGTTTTTCGTTGTGAGGGCATTATTGTCTTGAAATTATTACAAAGTTATGTAGACCCATTTGACTCTATTATGCCAATTTTAAAATCGGCCGTTATTGAACAAAGAAGAACCTTATGCGCCTATTTTATTAAGATTTTATCACTAAATAGTCAAATGTAAGTTAAAGTATTTTCGAAACATCAGTTTATGATTTCTCGTATTAAGCTACGAACAGGTTCTAAAACATAAATGTTTTGAGTGTCATTATTTATAACATTTCCAATTATGCCTCCTATCTAATTAATACCTATCATTCCCTGTTTTGATTTACAAGTAAGTCTTTGGGGTTTGAAGGACGTGGTGTTTTGGCTAAGGAACTGGCTTTCCACTCGAGTTCAATCACCGTCCGTTCAATCAAATCCATTAGGAATTTGTAGAGAAGCCTGCGTAAGAGTTCTCTGCAGGTTTTCTCGGGTTCTTCCCGTTTCCCTTGCCTGGATTTATACATTTCTACATCCTAATTCGCCACATCAACATTTTCACTATCATCTACTCATTAGATGCTAACAAAAATGATCACTTTTGGAACTCAAGAACTCTAGTGGGTGAAGGACCCCTAAACGGTAATAAATAGACAGAGGCTGAATTCGATCCAGCTATATATCTAGTGCCTAAAATCTTGCCATCTTCGAGAATTCACGGTCAGAGCACTCCAGTGATATCAATTGATGCTAACAAAAGCCACCTAAGTCGGTCCGAATACATCATGCGTTGCACGGTCAGCGTCATTTACACACGTGGCATCCGCCTGATCGAGAGACCGTTTATTTATCCATGGGATGCCTAAGGCTCGCGGATACTACGCTTGGAAATATTTCAGCGATATTAGCATCATGTTTTCTTTTGATGTTATATTCTCCGATTACGTCACGCGTGGCGTGACAACAGCGCCATCAGCACAAGGGGCATGCGTGATTGATAAACGGTTTCTTTGTCCCTCACAGTGCTAGAAAAGTAAAAATGCTAGAAAAGTAAGAAGTCGTTCCAAAGATGTGGCCGATTTTAGTCGTACAGCAAATTTCGTACTTAAATTTATCTCCGATTGCGTTGTGTGTGATGCGATGACGCTGGCATCAGCTCACGAGACACACACGTGATCGCGTGATAGGGTAAAATCCTTTTCACTTCACAATGATACGAAAGTAAGGCGAGCAGATAGTAAGGCTTCAAATACATAAACAACACACTAATAATGATCTTTGCTTTACTTATAAAAAGTTACCAAGCAATATCTCTATCTATAGACCGATATTGAAGATGGTTTTTATCAAATCTATTTTTGCAATAGTTTGTGGCCGAATGTTGACATTTGGGTTGAATTCGTTTTTTATAAAGCAACCACCAATTACAAGGATAACTCTTGTATTTGAGAACAGTTTTTACTCTCATCGCAACGAAAATTGTAAACAGAACGTATTAACTTATGGTAAAAGTATAAAGACACACGCGGCTAAAGACGCAAAGATTCTTAAAAACAGTTCCAAATTACCTCGTGACCTGTAGAAAGCCCACATATTTTGCTTACCAAGAATATTGGAGATATTTGAAATGCAAGATGGGTCAGCAACGTTCCCAAACGACACTAATAGCAGGAACACATTCGCTCTTGGATCTCCCAACAGCATAGTTCGTGATGCGTACATCGTCACTAGCACCATGGAGTGTGATGGATGTGATCAGCGTTTGGTGTGGCATTGCAAACAATATTTATTTACTTATTTAACTGGTTATGTACATATTTCTGTTGCTGTAACTTCATCACTACACAAGGTAAATATTTCAGCGCAAAACTCCTCATAAACGGTCTTACAAAGGTCCATTATCCTTTCATCTCTCCGAAAACTCGGGCAGCTAAAACGATTGCTATGTCAGCAATTAGCGAGTATTATCCAGTTCAAGCAAATTTTACCTATAGCAACAGTGGTCAGAACTGCCTACTCAACCAAATTTTTCAACCCTCGCATACTTGGCAATAATAATAATTATTCATTACTGTACAAACTTGGAAAGTACTGCCAAGTACTATCGAAAGCAATATAAACTAATTTTTCGGAAATCCCTACCCATTAGAAACATCCGCACCAACATTTTAATCCACATTTTTTGCAGTGGTTTCCTTTTCATGACAAAAGGATTTCATATTCCACTGATGACTCTGTTGAATGCCGCTGGTCTCCTTCACCATGTTAACAAAATCATACATGATGTAATATACTCACATAAATATTAATGTTATCTAATGTACATTTAACATAGTCACCTAATATGAATCTGATGTAATTAGCATAGTGACACATTTGAACGATGTAACTGCAGATTATTTTTTATGATTCATATCTCCATGTCATTGTGAGGGAAATCATAAGTGATATTATTCGGTCATAATTTGAGATATAATAAAATTCAATAATTTTTATTGACTTTTTCAATTACTGAAACAGTAACTACTTTAATACTTACGTTTTGCAAGTCCTTGTACATCCTTCATTTGCTTCTTTTTTTGTTGCTTACTTCCATTGTAAGTTGAACTTTAAGTTTTTGGTCTGTTCTCGTTTCGTTATTCATCTGATCTTGTCAGACTGTATTTTACATTGTAAGTTGTTCATAGGTTTTGGCTATTTTTATTTTTCATTAAGTGTTTATACTATATTTTTTGTTACATCCTATATTAAGAAAGTAAATATTACTTAAGAGATTTCAGGTTCGCAAACAAGTTTTAACCTCTGCAAAGTACAATGTCCTTAACTAACATATATATCTAACATTATACATTGTGCAACATTGCATCTGTATTGTCCCGCCTTGAAGTGGAAATTATGAGGTGATAGAATGATGATGCAGGGAGAAGGGACAATCACAAATACGATCATGTCTACGCAGGACTCGAACCTGCATCCTCCTTGGCGCAGCCGGCGCAACCGTCAGGGGGACGGCAGCACGACACAAGGACAAAAGCGATTAATAATTTCTTCTAAAATATACATTTTTTAAGATATCCTTTTACTTTGTGTTATGCAAGGACCAGGGCAAGTGAAGGAATTATTATTATTATTATTATTATTATTATTATTATTATTATTATTATTATTAGCTACGTTTGTTATTGAAATAAACATGAAAGCAAACTATTATATCAAGTAAATGTGACTTTCTTTTTTTAATAGGTGAAGGTCTCGAAATAAAATCATGCCGGTGCTCTTGATATGGA
The DNA here is from genome assembly GCA_017312745.1 of Gryllus bimaculatus. Classification (NCBI taxonomy): domain Eukaryota; kingdom Metazoa; phylum Arthropoda; class Insecta; order Orthoptera; family Gryllidae; genus Gryllus; species Gryllus bimaculatus. The sequence continues at coordinate 3,822,464 of BOPP01000008.1, read as the reverse complement.
TCCAATTCCTTCGCCAATGCAGGAGCTACACCGTCTCCTAGGATTGCAGCCAAGGCCCTCTGACGCAGGTGATGGCTGCGGAGAGCAGCGCGGCGCGGGCGGCCACCCTGCTGGCGCTGTGCCTGGCCTGGAGCTGGGGCGCGAGCGCTGCGGCAGAGGCGGGGGCCGGGGCCGGAGCGGGCACCTCCAAGGGCCCCACGGAGCCCGGGCACGTGCTGGCCCCGAGAGGGGGCGCGTGCCCGTCGCCCGCGGCCGCGCCCGGCGCGCACGCCGTCACCCAGCTGCTGGTGGACTACGCCCGCTGGCGCGCCTGGAAGGAGGCCGTGCTCTTCGTCACCAAGGCCAGATGTGAGTGATGCTGCCTGCACTCCTTGATTCCGACTGCGAGAAACGTTGCAGCAGCGGAAACTTTCCAAATGAAGGGCGCGAATTTACGTGTTGAGCTGTACCATTGTTTAAAATATATTATATTCTTCTTATTGCATTGAGTGCGTATCTATATACATTGAGTATGATTTCTCAACACTATTTTTATACGATGCATCGATGTGAGAATTTACCTATGGTGTACCTATGGTGTATGGTGTACATTACAAAAAATCCAGGATTTTGTAATTAATTGTGGATCTTTCACTGTTGCATTATGTAAGTTCGGCTCAATAAGTAACAGAGATTTCCCAGAGAAATCAGTGCCAAGAGTCGTACACGAAAATATCTCCTCTACTGTTCCTTCGCGTGAGATCATGTTGGAATGGCGAGAATCGCGGCGTAGATCAAAACCAGCGACGTGACGCGACGAGACGTAAACGTTCCTATGAAAGCCCCAATGCAGTGCATGCTGCCGCAACCTCCCTCCGCGCTCAGTGGCGGCGATTGTTCAGCTCGGTCTGCTTGCGCATCGCTTCGAGAGAAATGCAGACTTTGCCCTCTCGGAAAGTTCCGACGTCTGTTCGAATTTTCGCCTCTTGGGCACAATCCATTTTCGGCGTCTTTTCTTTGCAATGTAGAAACATTGGCAAAAATTCTATATAGTACAATAAGTGGTGGCCAGCAACTGTACAATTGCAACGATATGGTTGCACAAAATAATCTGCAATAAATTAAATATTTTAACAAAATTAGTCTTCACGGTTACTGTAATAACATAGTGGAGTATGTATGCAGTTTAACAGTTCTTTACAACCCACGAATATAAAAATATGCTCTTCCATAGCTTGACAAGTAAGTAGCAAGTATGAAAGGGCAGGCGCCCTTCTTCTTGAAGCCTTGCTGTCGCATGCCGTCAGCATGCAATTTTGACGCACTGAGACTGAGAATTTCGATGATGATGATGATAACAATAATAATAATAATAATAATAATAGTAATAATAATAATATCTACATTTATAGGGAGGATCAGACCATAAGGCCTTCCCTTCTGCCTAAACACACGGTACGCGAATTATGGGAATTCATTTAAATATTTGAATTATTCAGTCAAAATCAAAACTTTAATTGCTTTTGTATTTTTCAAGTTTCTTGTATGTAATGAAATCTTACGCACGTGGCTGACGGCTGCATGTATAGTTTTCTGAGAATTTCTGTCCACATTGGAAATTAATAATACAGATTTCAAACTATTTTAACGAAAATATATATTTTTACTAATATTTTTTTAGGCGAAATCATTGAATTTTTTGAAAGATTAACATTATTTGTTGTTTGCCCGGAAGAGAAGGATAACCAGTTGTCCCAGATTTGTGGAAAAGAAATTCAAGAGTAAATGTCGTCTCAATGCAAAATTCTCAAGTCAACAACAGACTTTCTCCTTGGTTTTTCCAAATGATTTAATTCAGGCATCAAGGATAAAAGCCGACCGGCGCCCTAAACCTGGTAGTTATTTTCCCAGAGAAGAATACTTACGCAGCGTTCCAAGAGTTGCGTCAAATATTGACTACCGGAATGGATATAATATGAACTCTTAAGTGACTCAGTTAGGTCCTTCTAATTTCGATGTGACAACTCGTGTGATGAAAAGCAAACAGCCTGAAAGGTTCGTTCATGATGAGGTACTTCAGCATTGCAATTTATATTGCCAAACTCATATGTTCAAAAACACATCAAGGTCTCTCACCGGTAAAAAGAGTGCAAAGTATGCTTTCTAAAACAGCCCGTTTGGCTTACATGGCATTCATTTTCATGAATCATATTTTTGTGATAATACCCTTACACTGCAGATTTTCTTAATTTGACCTCCAGGTCTTGGAGTTCCCCTATAAGAAAATTCTAATGTGCAATGACGTCATCCGTTTGACAAGTATGGGATATCGCAAGCGTATTTGAGAATATCTCTGTAAGAGACGTTTAAATCATGGAATTGCTCATAATACCCTATAAGTTCTAATGGGTTATGATTTCATCCGTATGACTAGTAAGGGGTATCACGTGCGTATTTCAGGATAGCTCTGTAAGAAATGTATAAAAGCTGACCCTACTCAAGTATCCGTTCAATGAATTACGCAACACATGTCTGCTCTAATATGTTTTTTTCTTTCTCAAATATTGTAGCCTTCCCGACAAGCGTGATTGGGAGAAGGATATCTAGTACTCCTGCGAGTCACGGACTTACTGGACTAAGAAGGAGCTTTTAATATGCTTAAAAATGTTGCTTAACCTTAACATTTTCAATTTCGTGATTAACAGGCAGAGGAGAATATTGTTCATATTATTGCATTTACAGAAGTATTTTAATGTCTCTGGACGACATTCGCTTACATACATGATTTCCCTGCGTATAAACGCACCTCAACGTAAAATAGTTCGAAGATTATTTTTTCTACGGATATTATATTTACATTCATGCCTTTTTACTTGGTAGTCAGTGGCTGCTACAGTATTTTCTCGTAGAAGCATGATATTTTCGACAGCCAGTTAAAGAAACAACGAAATTGTGAAATACACATTTCCGGTGAAGCAGTACTTATGATTGTGGTTTTCATTGGCGTATCGAAAAGTCTATTCCGTCTAAAACAGTTCAAATCATCCTCATCCATCCCGAAATTAATACATGGCTCCAGCCTTAACCATTGCTGCTACTGATATTGGAAATTTATTATTGTGTTATATGCAGTTTTGTCTTCACATTTTGTTATATCTTGCAAGTGGGCCCCATGAGAATTATTCTCATGTAGTTCTACATCTTTCTAATCTCACGAAGCAACAATCACATATTTATTCATTCTCCATGAATTGTTCCTTACCTTTTAAGAATGGAAAGACAATATAGTAATTCGCGAAAAATTAATAGAGAGGATACCCAAGTGTTCGGTAAAAACGTTTAGGTGTTCTAAGTGATTTCCAACTAGTTCCTATTTTAAAGTATGTTTTTGAATCTACAAAACGCAAAAATTCATTATTTTAAAAGACACGTTATTTTCTGTTGACGTCAATGATTTCTTCTAAACTTTGAATTTTCCGTCTTGCAAAAACTCTCCCTCTCCTATTAAGTTATTTTGGCCACTGAGTCCTATTATCCAATTTAAATGGAGAGTCTCTCTAAAGTTACAATCTGAAAGGTGAAGGGGACAATGTCATCCAATTGGGAGCTTCGCTACGACTTAAATTTTTGTTACTGCAGCTCCCAATTTTCTTCAAAATGTATTGGTTTTCAACAAATTAGCTCTTCTTGGGCATTGTGCATACCTTGAGTAATCTTCCTTGAAAGTTTTGTACTTTTGCCTCGATTTGTCGCCGGCCGTCAGTATCTTTTATCGCTACAGACAGAGGCTTGGCACCGTTGAAACCGGATTGCCCTGACGGACATCACTTTAGGAACCCGTGATGTCTCGAGTTGCTTGACATCTGTGACTCCACGGAGCGTACATAAGCAATTCGGCTAACGACACCAGCATGGAATAATAATTTAATAATAAAATTGTATTTTATTAATGACGAGGCTAAGGCCATTAGGTCTGCTCTTCTGTCTAACCACTAGGGATTGAGAGGGAGGATAGATGGAGGGAGGAAGGGATGGATGGAAGAAGGGTGAGATGGAGGAATGTATGGATAGAAGGAGGGAGGGTTGGATGTATGGATGGATGGAAGGAGGGAAGGATGGATGCATGGAGGGAGGGAGAAAGGGATGGGTGGAGTGAGAGAGTGTTGAGTGAGGGAAGGAGAGAGGGAGGGAGGGACGGACTGGCGGCAGTCAGTGGTGACAGTGTCCCCGGACCTTCCAGCCCGTGCCTTTGAAGCGACCCCGCATGCGAATGGGGCCGTAACGGCAATTGGGTCCACAGGGTGCGAGGCGCGCGCGGCGGCGCTGGCGCTGTCCGCGGAGGGCGTGGCGGTGGGGCTGCAGCCGGTGGCCGGGGCGCTGCTGCCCGCTGCCTTCCACGTGCCGCGCCACCGCCTGGGCGCCGTGCTGCTGCCGGGCGCCCGTGACGACGACGTGGCCGCGCTGCTCGCGGAGGTCAGCCACGGGCCCTGCACGCAGACGCGGCGCAATCTAAACGGCCGCCACGTAATAGCCTCTCGCCCGATAGCCTCGCCACGCAGCAAACGGAGTGGGGGTGAATGATAACAATTTTGAAAGCACGATGGAGATTTTAAGACTATGTTGATATTGGGCTTGGGAGCTGAATTCTTGAATTTACGATTGTAGAAACGTAGTTAATCTACAGAAAATATTCATTCTTATGCTAATGTTCTAATGGTTCTATATTGTTTTCAACGTGCTAGAAATACCTGTCCCGCGCAATTGTGGCATTTGGATGGAGTTATTAGTTAAATATCTTATTTATGGGAAAACGTGAACACGTTAAAGTCGTGCCAATAGCAAATTTCGTGTATTTTGCGCCTGATTAATAGGCAATTGGTGGTTGGTTGGTATACGAAATATCTTTAAGTGCGTCAAAACTGGCATTGACGACCACTGGAAAAAAACAATCAAAACATGTACACATATGTCTCTATACATAGCCCCATACGTCAGGTGAACCCTGTGACAGCGACGTTGTAACTCTTTCAACAACCGACAGTGTCCTCTTTCTAGAAAAATAAAATGGAAGTAAACAATTATTTGTTTCAAATATATTATGGGTATGTTACGTAACTGTACAGAAATAACTCACGTTGTGAAAAATTATGTTAATAATTGAAACAGAGTTAGATATCTTAAAACTAGGATTAACGTAAAATCCTGCTAAGACCTAGCAGTCCATAAGCTACCCGACTACCATTAATTGATTCATTATTAAATAACGTCAAACCTCGAAATCCCGAAGCGGCGCCGGGGGGAAATATTTCTTCGACTGATCAAAATTCGAGGTATCAAAACAATATTTTCTTTAAAATTAAGAACGCTTTTAAATAGGCAGCGTTATATATAAATATTATCGTTAAATCATGAAATTGATGTTCATAATAGGCATTTACTCTCACATATCAAACATTGTGAAACAAATTATAAAGATAATTGTTTTTAAAAGTTACATTGTTTAAATCAGCCCTATCTGGTACTGCTCAGGTTTTGAATTCAACAATTTAGAGACTAAAAATGTCAGTGATTTTTTTCTGTTTCTTGTTTTCCATTAGTCTTTGGTCCACAAAAGTTACTAGTAAATTTAGCACTAAGAATGTCCTGTGAAATCTGACTCTGAACACATCGCCGACTAGGTTCTATTCCCTTCAGTGCCTGTGGGGCAGAAGATGGTTTAGAATCGCGCGCCTCTTCTACTTCTTCTTCGTCTGTCGAGCCCTCTTGTTCTGCTATCATCATGGAATCAAAAATGTCTTCGCAGGATGGTCTGATACGGTGAATTCTACATCAACATTAATGAAAATGTAGTTGTCTGTGCATGATAACACATTTTTAAATACTTGCCACTCATCAGAGGTAGAAATGCTCACGTCCTGCTCTTCCTCATGTTGCAAGTTCTCACGCTCATGTCGTGCTTCCTCACGTCAGAATCTGGCTTTTCAGATAGGTTGCAATTGTGTTTGATTTCACATATGACCACGAAGTTTGCAGCAACACAATAACGTGAAGTAAAATTAAATGGGTTGCACGATGCAAAACTTCTCAGTACTCTTTGAAGACATATTTTCCTGTAGAAATGCTTCACGTTTTTAATGACACCCTGATCCAAAGACTGCAGTTTTGACGTCATATTTGGTAGGGAGTGAATAAGTCGAACTGCTTTTACGTTTCCAGTGTACTTGAGATCGTCGGGACAATTGTGAACAAAAATAATTATTTTGCTATTCTTCTACTGGAATTTTTTGTTCATATCCCTTAGCCAAGATTCAAAAATTGTACATGTCATCCACGACTTTTTATTATGTTTGTTTTCTACAGAAATAGATTTCACTTCTGAAAAGCATGTAGGCTTTGCTGATTTACCCATCACCAAGAGATTCAACTTTTCAGTTCCTTTTCATACACTAAAGCAATTTAAAGCAACCTATCTTTACTTCTCTTACCACCTTTACGTTTAAACCCTAAAGTTTTCTCAGGCAAGCATTTGAAAAATTGTCCGATTGCATCAACATTGTACATATCTTCTAGTTTGTAGTTCTCTAGCAGTCCAAGTAGGATACGTTGATAATTTTCACTGTCTTCCATACATACACTTTTACTCTCGACAGTTATATCATTCTGCACAATTCCATTACGGTGTTTGAAGTTTTCTAGCCTACCTGTACTAGCTTGAAAATACTTAATTCCTACTTCTTGAGCATATGTTTCTGCCTTTTACTTAATTAATGGACCCTGAATTGGAATGTTCGTGTACCAACACACTTCATCCACTGCAACAATGATTCTTCCAGATGCGGGTAACTTGAATATTTCATTCTTTTTCTTTGAGGTTCAAAACATGATTCTTACACTGCGTGGCGATTTTTTTGTCTTTTAAAATCGTTGAAAACGTGCCGTCAGCAATACTGAATTCATCTGTAATACATTTTTCTTCCTCACACCTTTTTACATTTCACAAATTATTTTAAGTTTTTCATTTAATATCAATAATTTGAGTTTGTCCTCACACGTTCGTCCGTCTCCGTGATACGTTTCACTAGTTTTCGACTAAATATATCACTTACTAAAGAGCGACTGTAGTGGCTTCTGAGCAATACAAAATTCGCTTGTCTAGGGATTCAGAGCGGATAGCAACTTCTCAGAGAGGATCTTTCAGTGTTCAAGGAAAATGTTCCGTGGGAATTAGCTCCGAGGGTGTGGATTTTTAGCCGTGTAAACAAACTCCATCAGTTTATTCGAGTTAAAAGTAGAATTTTCCCTCAGGGGAAAATATTCTTTCGTGTTATCGAGAAAATTATGATGTCGAATTTCGAGTTAACGACATCTTACAGACAAAATACCTATAACGCAGCCGGGAATGTAAAATTTGTTCAACAAATAAAAATTCGAGTTTTCGACGTTCTAGTTATCTATTGTTTGACTGAATGTTATCTGAAACGGAACTCAAACTCCCTGCTACCTAAGCAATACATATGTTTCCGTTCGAAGTAAATTTAACAATGCATCTCATCAAAGAAACGAACTGAGTGAACTGTATTTGTAATTTTTTGCGACTTATTTAATTACCTATTACAATCGGTAGATGGAAAATCACTTAATACTCTAGAGAATACGCCAAACCGCTGCTCGCGAGGTACGATGGTCGCTTTAAAGAGGAAATACCTACGGGCACCATTTGGGAAAGTATGGTTTTATTATTTCGCAAACAATACCCGTTATTGGAAGTGGCCACTTATAGTTGGCCATTTTCGCAGATTTTACTTTATTTATATAGAAAAATTGAAAAAATGCAGTATTTATAATGTAAGTTCTGCACTTCTTTAAAATTATGTTTCATGGATTTAAACTAGATGGCTACTTAACATTTTAATGGAGTTAACTGTTCAACCTGTTTGTCGTATCTCAGTGAACATGAGGGTGTCCTGACCTGGGTCGTGCCTGAGTCTTGTTAGCCATCTGCAACCACAAGCATGTTGAGCGAGTGCGTGAGAACATCGGATTCCCTCTCCCTTAGCAGTCAGTTTCTTATGACTGAATCCTCGTTATATATAAACCTCGGACACATTATGTCTAGAGAGAACTGGTGGTTGAGAGGTCGCGGGTTCCATTCACGCGAATTGTCGGCAATTTGCCTGGTGCGTTTAGTATAGGCGATTTTGTGTCACCTTGCGGGAACTGAATTTGCAGACCGCCTACTCTTATGAGTAGTTTATCAGATCAGGTGAATGGCGGAGCAACAATCTAGAATAAGGACCTTGGACCGTCCGCGATCTTTTCTTCCCTCTTGTCTCCCCATCCGCCATCTTTAGATCCCAACGATCAGCCGATCGCCCAACCTCGAATGGCCTACCCCCTAATAATCTACAGAAAATCTATGTCGATTATCGGAGTTAGGCCAAGGCAAGTGCGTAGGGTAAGAAAATTTCAAAAAAGAAAGGAAGGGTAAGTAATAAAACTGCCATTACAAGAAAGGAAGAAGAAAGAATGAACCTCGCACAGACCGTTCGCTACTGCAGAGTTGCCAAAGCGCGTGTTTGCGTTCGTAGGTGTCGGAGAAGCTGCTGTTCAACACGTACCTGTCGTGGTTGGTGGTGGAGGACCCGCCCGCTGCGCTGCCTGCGCCGCCGGCAGGGCCCCGGGGCCCGGGGGGCCGCGGGGGGCGAGGGGGCGAGGCGACGCAGCCCACTCCCCCGCCCGGCGGCTGCCCGCCGGAGGTGGACTTCGAAGGCCGCTTTCGCTTCCTCAACGTGGGCCTCGACAGCGACCTGGTGGGCAGCACTCCGCCTCACTATTTGCTCTGCTCAGCAACCGCGTTTTTCGACACTAGCTACATAGATAGGTCGAGTTCGGCCGCTGTCTGGAGTATAATTCTAGCGGCCGGCTGGTTTCATCGGTAGTTTTCCGAGGTTTCTCCGATCAACACCAGGTGAATGCCGGAGTAGTCCCCTAACAAACGGCCCCCGGACCGAGAGCGATCTCTCTTCACGTTCCATGTCTTATACTCACCAATTATGACACATACTTATACTTACATGCACTATACTGCCACAGTTCTTGGGGGAACACACTGAAGCTTAGAGTTTGTCCCTGCTGGAGAGATGCCCCGTGGGTGGGAGATACCTTGTTGGGAAAACCCCGCAAGCCGACGGGGATCTCCGTATTCTCAGGAGGAAGATCACCACCACCCTCCGCGATAGAAACATTCACTACACTTGTAGAATTAATTACCTTAGCGCCCGGAAACATTAATCAATTAATAAAGAAAGTAAAACCCTATATTTGTATTATTTCAAGCCTAAAATGAATTATTTTCGACGAATTTTGTGTTTCCGGTTTTAAAAATTACTTAATTTGTTTCATTTTGAAAATATACGCGTAGAATCTTTCTGCCTCTTCAAAAGGAAAGTTCTCTTCAAGCATTCGCACCACATCACTCATACATGGCAACTCAAAGTTATCTAAACTGTGTTGTGAGTGAGAAGTTTCGGAGACTAAATCAGAACTTCTAAGTTGGTCTTCTGGGAATACCTCGAGAAAAATGCAAAAGGTCTCCTGTATGGAGATTGTAAATGAACTTCAGGATAACAGTTTGATTTGAAGTGTGCTATTGTCTTCTAAAATCAACACTGGCTCAAAAGACGCGTTTCAAACCACTATGATATGTAGAAGAATAAAAAATGATCACTTTTTGCCAATGAATATATAATGGAAAATTTCATGAGCTACACATGTGGCATTCCCCCTGATTGTTCGGTCACTCCACATGCACAGAGGTTCGGTAGGTCACTTTATGACGCTGTCAAGAATATTTCATGTATTGTCGAACATCTATGCGTACGGGATATGTTCATATGTGTCGCAAATAACAATGAATATGTACGTATTACTCCTTTATGAGCAACTTCCAATGATATGTTTTTGGCAAAAGAGATAACTTTCGACCCGTCTTCAGGCCCTGCAAATTTTCTAACATTCATTCTCAGCCACATAGTAGAAGGACTACTGGAATCCACTAATACATGTGTACTGAAGAAAGAAATCTATTTTTAGAATCTGAGCCTGAAAGTCATATTCGTCCCCAACGGGACTGATTATCCACGTAGTTCTATGAGCTACGCAGAAAATCTTTCAGCCCCATACTAAGTATCTTCTAAATTTTATCAATCACAAATAATTTTAATACAAGAGGAGACAAATGTTCTACAATCGTCATTGGTTGAAGTTAATAAGATTTTGCGTCTTTCTTTACATCAAAATAGAATTTTTTTGACAAAATTGCTCATATACATTGGATAACGATGAACCTTCTTACATATTACACCTTAGTCGCAAAATTCCCACAACTCATTAACGAAAGAAATTATTATCTTTAAATAACTCTTTCACAATACACCCATGCCTTTGTAGAGGAAAGTTTCCGGAGAAGCACCTTTGTAAGCTACATCTGCTGCGTCCTCCCGTACATCCCTCCGAGAGAAGTGAGTAGATACAAGTAGGGTTATTTATGTAGACGAACGAAGCTAACAGAGACCCTCAACCCTTTGTATTATCACATCCATTTCACTGCTATAGAGCAATCTGGCTCGTAATCTAATTTTGCTTCTTCATTTGTAGCAGCTGGGCTTCATTTGTAGTACAGATGATAATAGAAAATGTGCTGGTTATGATAATGAGCCCTTAAAGCCCGTCTTACAAACACACAACAAATGAACTTGATCATACGTAACTCGAGGTAGAAGAGTCTTCTGAGTGTAACTATTTTTCAATGTCCTCTAAAGCGACTTATTTAGGAAAAATAATTGTTTTTAGAATGGGTCGTGGACTATCGCGAGTTCATCCGTAGCCGGTGGGTAGCATGTGAGGCAATGGAAGCTTCAGGAGTGTCAATACTGGGGTGGAGGCAACGTGTGTTATTAGGTGTTTGTTCTTCAGAGTTTGCACCCATTAACCAAAAAAGAATACTGATAATTGCATCTAAATTCATAAATTATTATTTGTTGGTAGAAATATTTTGTTATGACTCATTTTTGCTTGAGGGCAATTGTGTCTTCTTTATCAACGTAAAACTTGTTTTAGACAAGGATTAAAATTCCGATGAGTGCAAATCGGTTACATGCTAAAGTCTTTCTCTCCTCTGTACACTACACGCTATAGTCTCTCCTCGTTTACAAAATATATTGAAGAGGTAAAATGTATATGATAGTTCGGACATAGTATTATTTTAGCATGGCTGCTGAAGATCGGGGCTCAGAGCTGCCTGAAGAGCCCATTCCTCAAACTTATCGGTTTAGGAGGTAGCGCGTTCCTTCCTAGCGCGCGTGTGACAGCCCTACTCCAGTTGTGTAAACAGTGAACTGACGTATCGTATCGCGAAGTGCAAGCTTGCAATTAGTAACGTTTCCTTTAGAGCGAAGCATTTTAACATGATTCGTAAAGCTCTGTTTAAGTGATTATTGTTCTGTTTGTGATTATTGTAGTGGCGTCCGGTTCAGAGAAAGTCCGTCATTGGAATGTATTCGTTGGAAAAGTATTTCAATTTATTAAGAGAGAAGCAAAAGAGAGTATTAAAATGTTCAAAAAAAATCTTGGCTGCTGCTATGGGTGTTTCGAAAAATATCTATTTGCATCATTTGAAAAGGAAAAAATTCTATTGAATCGGGAGAATCATGTTCATTTTCAAACTCCGAATAAAGAGAGGAAGAGAAAGATCCATATCAAGAAATTGATATTTTTATTTCCATCGGTGCAAAACGATAGTAATAAGAGTGGCTGTAATGCAAGTTATGATAGTGAGGAAACTGGTATCAGTGTCAGTGGAAAAGATGTGAATAATGAGTACAGAGCCAGGCCACCAGATGAATTTGGTGCATCTCCAACACCGAAACATGACATTTAAAGCAAATTAATGTCCAAGTAAGTGCGCTAAACCGTGCGGTGCGGTAGGCTAATGCTTTTGGGTTGGGCAGACGCAGCCAGATGCGAGTGAGCGCCGCCTCCTGGCTCACTCACCACTATTTTCAGCTTCCCCCTGTACTCGGGAATCCCAGCGGCCCTCCTAAAAAAAAAAACTGTACATGCCATACTCGCCCCTAATTTGCAACCACCGGCGGCGACTGCAAACGAGACTAATTACTACAGCAATGGACGGGCCCGAAAAACACAAAATAATGTATTATTTCATTGACGTTTTGCCAGTGCTCAATCCGAAATCAAGTTCACAATCTCTCAATGATCCGATTGCCCTTCCCGCTCCCATTGTCAATCCTGCAACGCGCGCGCGGTTGAGCGCGGTGCTGTGTGCAGGTGCTGCGGCGGTGCAGGGCCCGCTCACCCGGCGCGTGCACGACCCCTGCCGCTGCCCCGCGGCGCTGGGCAAGCTGTCCCGGGCGGCGCGCCCAACGCCTCGGCCCTGCTTCCCGGCGCCACCGCCGCCCGCGCCCCAAGCGCGCCGCCCGCACGCCGCCCCGCCGCGCGCCCCGCCGCACCGACAGGTCAGTCGCACACGCACTTGACGAGCTTCCAGGCTCCCCCCACGCGGGTTTCACGCGCTCCTCCGCGGGTTGGGGACGGCAGGCACAGTCGTTCCCAAATGAATACGGCCGTGTTCTGAGCATGTGCAATTTTGTTTAGTTTTGTCGCGTAGCTGTGTGCATGGCAATTCTCAAGCACTTCGTGAATTCACAAGGGTGATATATTTTTAATAAAAAATAGTACAACTAAAAGTTCTCAAGCCAGTAAAGTCTTGGTATTGATAGAACCGAAAAAATAATGACATCGATGAATGAATTTCTTTCTCATATATTGGGTTTGGCGTATTATTAAAATTGTTTTATCAGTATTAGTTTATTGGGAATTTTTTCGTATAATATAATAATAATAATAATATAAAAATATTAATATTGTTGACATCATCCCTGTCATAATTACCATCTTCGCCTCGGGCATTACTCTGGGTAATGCGTGGCTTTACAAAAAAAAGATAAAAACCTTATATAAATACTTCTTTTTTACTGTTTACAACAGGGTGTCCAACCGGCCGGTCCGCGAAAGGCTATTGTCAAAAGCGAATATCTTTTGCATCCATGTCGGGTGATGCCTATACCTGCGCGCTACGTTGCGCTACCTAGTACCTGCGCGCTTTCTGTGGTCAACACCCCTTAATATAGAAATTTGATAACTTTAGATTATTTTTTTTTCCACTGAATTCAGAAATACAAAATATTTCCATTGCCATTTCACTGCGTTCTTCACGGCCCAATTACGCACGCTTCCATTCACCCAAACCCGCTTTTGAGCAGCCGGGAAAAATTCCAAGATCAACAATACGGGAAATTCAGGCGTTAATAGCCCAAATAATGTAGATATGGCCGCCAACCATATGAATGTTTAGTTGTTCGAGGTCTTGCAAGTTGGGATACCCTGATTCACAGGAATGCTCTTTCTGTATTTTTTTGACATACAACATTCCGACCAGTCCTGTATTTTTCTGTGCTTCCTTTTCATTATTATTATTATCATTATTATTATTATTATTATTATTATTATTATTATTATTATTATTATTATTATATATTATTATTATGCATTAATTTTCATGCGTTGTGTCGTGTTGTTTCGTGGTGCTAGGCCCGGACACACCCAAGCCCCGCAAGAAACTCTCTCGTCGAGGGCGGCAGGGCTGGGAGCGGGCAACTCCTTCGCCTTCCAGCAACGCACGAGTCCCGCGGCCGGCAGGCACGCCGGGCGGCGGCAGCGTTCGGGGGCGCGGCGGGGCGGGCGGTGGGATTTGGCGGCGAGTGGCGCCCAACGCGACGCGCTCGCACAAGCGCGCTGGCACCGCCAGGACGTCGGCCTCTCCTTCGCCCTCTCGCAGCTCTACAAGGTATAAAGGCGCGGGCGCACGCTGGCCCCCGATCACAGGCACTAAGCAAACAATATTCAACGAAACTTCTTATTGAATACACCAGGAAACTGGAGGAAAATAGTGAAAACAATCTAAAATATTGGAGGAATAAAATAAAGGGACTGAACAACAAATAAATAGAATTATATTGTGACAACCATTTTAAAACTTAATCTTAATAAAGTATTGGAGGTTACGATAAGTCCTCTTGAAACGCAGTAAACAAGAAATACGTATTTATGAACATTAATAATTAGCGTGTTACACTGATGAATTGAAGTGTTCTGCTGTAGTGCCACCAGCCTCATGAGAGTGGGAAGAGAGTAGTAATTCAGCTTAAAGGGCGCTTTGCCAATGAAGTTAATGGTGTGAGTGTCTCTTCGTAACCTCTAAAAGCCTTCTTAAAAAACTATGTCGTTTTTCATCTCGACACAGGCAGAGACTTGAGGAATGTTTTCTCATGTGCAGACTTGCTGTGATAGAAACAGAGATAGAAGTACTCCATCTCTGTTCTATTTTTTAAAGAAACTAGTTAGAACCGTGCGAATCTTTTGCATATATCATTGTTTAAAAATTAAAAATAGCTTCATATTCAATAATTTATCAACTATCATTTATATGGCTATGAAATGTATAAAGCACTAGTTTTCACTAAATATATGCAAAAATAATATTTCATTTATTCCAGAAGATTTTAATTTAATTATTAATACAGATATTAATTTCAAGATGATTCGTTTATTCGTGTTCAGCGTTCATTATTGCGCGTCTCCTTGTCGAGTTTATCATTTCGAAACAAGTTTTATTTTAAGTAGATTTAATGGATTGAATACTGGAATCCGTGAAACGATTGATACGATTAAAGAACTCCAGTGTGCGGCACGCTCCTCGCAATTACTCGTCAGTTTGAACGAAAACACGCAGGCAAATTGTTGTTTCCTTGTCGACACCTTAGTATCTGTGGTGGCCGGGCAAATAGTTGCATTCTGCGCGCGGAAGTAACATTTAAACTTAATTTTCTCGAAAACAAATATATTTTGGAAAAACTGACTCTGGCATTTTCCATGAAAGTTGCCATAGAATCTGAGATATTTTGGCCTCTGTAATTTCCGGACATCCTATATTTATGGCGTTTATAGAATTGAAGAATGGTAAATCATTGATGTATATTAGAAAAAAAGGACCCAGGATTGAGCTCTGAGGTTCTCCTTTCATTACGTCTTTCATTAGTGAATATCTTTCTTTGACAGGGAAAAGTTGCAACTTGTTTTCCATATAACATTTTGTCCGTAGTATTGAAGACGATAAAAATTAATATTTCTGTACTTTGCATTAAACAGATTATGCTTCACATTGTCAAAACTCCCTCTAAAGTTATTTAAAGGTAATAACATATACGAGCTACCTAAAGTGCTTCACAAAATTTCAGCAAGAATCTTTCGGTGTTCTAAATTCTTGCTTCTTGTCTTGTCTAAATTCTGATTGGTGTTAATAGGTGGTTCTGCGCCTAGAAAATGCGTCTTTAACTCAGTTTCTATCAAGTTTTGTGGCTGATTGTCGATCTTTATATATCCCTAGTTTTTTCAGACTGTTCAACATGACGTTTGAACCATGTGTTAAAAAGCGTATTATAACTGTTTAGTATGTTCCGTATTTTCTGATTAACTAGCAGAATGT
Source organism: Gryllus bimaculatus (assembly GCA_017312745.1). Taxonomy (NCBI): domain Eukaryota; kingdom Metazoa; phylum Arthropoda; class Insecta; order Orthoptera; family Gryllidae; genus Gryllus; species Gryllus bimaculatus. The sequence continues at coordinate 3,806,863 of BOPP01000008.1, read as the reverse complement.
AGTTAATCAAAAAAATATGTTTTATTGTCCAGTAGAGTGTGAGGGTAGCCATTATCTTATTGTTAAAACAGAAAGTTCTCTGAAAACTTATTTACATAAAATTTATCAACATTTTCAACAAACATTTATTAACAAATAGATACAAGATATAAATTTAGGCACTCAATTGATACAATCTTCAGCATTTTCTCTTGCGGTTTACCAACGTCAGCAATATTGCGTTAAAATCACTGGCGCATCAATCTAACTGGAGGCGCTACTGTAAGCAATGTCTTTTGCTGTTGTCGCAATTGAATAAATGCGAAAGTGAAGCACAAGAGTTGTGCGGCATCGACGCCAACCTAAAATAATTGATGACTAATAGGTCGAAATTGCGGAAAAGACTGCCTAATGCTGCTATACGAGTTACTGGCTCTCCTCACACATGGACTGATCCACAGCCCGGGGGAGGGGAGGCTCTTGAGCTTGCATTTGTTCCCTCCCCCTGAACTCCCTGCGCGCCCCTCCACTCCGTTGTGATTGGGTAGGCTGTAAGACGTCACTGCCTCGTGACGTCTAGTGAAGAAGGTGCGTTACTATATAAAACGTCTGAACTACTATAAAAAGGCTGAACAAACCCGTACGACGCGAAGAATACCAAATATATTAGATATTTAATTTTACATATTTTGATATTTTTCACGTTTTCGACAACTCGTGCTAAAAAAAGTGCGTCCAGAAGAGCTAAACCTCGAAAAATGCAGTATAAACCTTAAAAAAGATCTAATTTTGTAGTTTACGGGCTAACAAAAACATTACTCGTGTACTATTAGTACATAAAACAGACTTTAGTGAAAAATGTTCTTGCCACCATTGTATATAACACTAAAATGATACACGTGTGTTGCGTACACACATGATTTTTTAAACGCGTAAAATCGACATATTTTTAAATTTTTTGTCGTAACCCCGATGCACCAGTTGAGATCATTTCCTATCCAGCAGTGATTGTTATATGGTGTTTGGTATCAATGGTTACTAAAAAATTTTACGAAACCATTATCTGTCGTTCTTGTCTTTTATTTAGAGGATATTATTTGCGAAATAGTCAACGATGCTTTTGGTCATAAAAATATACCGAAAAATTATATATTTTCGGCGAAATCATGACTGTGGATGAACCGCGAAGAAAAAACTTCCACTGCCTATACTCTGAAATATTAATTGACGGCATCGCCACGCGTTTGGTCCAGTGACAGATGATGATCGAACATGATTGCATCGATCGTTGCAGAGTATTAATAATGATTAACAGCGCATTATTTAACATTTGTACTTTACTAATTTCTAAATGTTGCTATCCACGCTTGATTCCATTCAACTAAGTGTAGTAACAGGATGGGGAAAGGAATAAAACCTGCACAGTACTTTTTCTACATAAATCTCAAAATTGTTTGCCCTTTTTTAACATGAACAAATAGAATTAAATTAAATCTAGTAAAATTTGAAGAATCCTGAAGTGATAAAGAAAATTGTATGTAATCTTTGAAACGTAAGTTAAAGTTACGTTACGCATGGAAGAACGCTGGCTGTACTTGGATAATCTGTGGATGACTTCAAAGGGCATATCAACATGACTCTCAACACTGACATCGCAAAATGTACTATAATGCGAAATTTATTTTCTTTACACTGCCTTATGTCATCATTTATATTGGTTAGACATTGTTTTGAAAGTTCTTTTTCATTTGTATTAAAATATGTACATTGCAGTAAGCATATGCAATGGTTTCTGTGGTAACAGCTAATAAACGTTTGTGATGTTTTCAGTTCGAACCAAACTATCTTGACGATCTTCAAGTTAACTGTCCCTTGAAATTTCATGCTTTGAATAACGTGCATATACAATCAACGCCTATTTTCTTGGGATGTGGAATGGTCCCTCTCTTTCTTCAATCACAGTTGAATTAAGAATAAAATATAGAAACGAGAGTTATTGGCCATATTTAATAAGAAGAAATGTTTCATCCTCCACAACAGACTGCAAATTTCAAGATTTCAAAACTGCTTTCTGATTATCACAAAACTAAAATTTTGGGCTATGATTTATCGTTTTTGACACAATACGGGCTGGAAGGAAATGCTTTTTAGGAATCGCATTTTAAAACCGTACAGCTGCAGATCGCGGAGGCGAGAATTATATGCCTCACATACTAACTCCCAAGTCGAAGCAACAGTCAATGGAACGGCAGCACGCATTGTCGCCAATCAAAGTAAAAGTCAAGCACTTTTATCACCGAAGATCATGGCAACTGTCTTTGGGAACAAGAAAGGGATGTTGTTAGAGTATTTTATGTCGACAAGCACAACATTAATATGTGTATTGTGTGACCTTGAAAAAACTGCGACGTGCCATAAAAAACATTCGGCGTGGCCTATTGTCTTTCGGTGCAACGTTGCAGCATGACAATGCAAGGTCACATGTTTCTGCCAAACAATAGGTCTAATGTCTTTTGGGTGCAAACAACTGGATCATTCACCTTACAGACCAGACCCAGTCCCTTACACCCAGCGAACTATCGCATGTTTCGGCACGGAATTTTCTGGGCGGTCAACGGTTCAACGTCGACAACGTGAAAACTGCAGACATCGATTGGGCTTCTTCACAGGTGGTATTTTTATCACACTAGGTAACGTTCAAAAATGTTTTGAACGATATGACAAATACTTCAACAAAGTGTAAGTTGTATAGGAACGTACGTAGATGTATAATATTTAAAAAATATTTTAACGATATATACAGTATTTTTCTTTCTATTAACATATGGATCTTATTTTAAAAAACAATATACCTAAAATGTTCATTGTCTTTGCGTCAGCCAAAATGACAGCTTAAAACATTGAACGCAGATAATAATATGGGAGTTCTACACAGTTTGCCTAAACCATTGCCATGCAGTGTGAGGTGATGGTGTGTAGGTAAGTAGAGGCCGTTGGAAGTCATGTCACCAGGATGATTGCTATGCTCATTACAAGCAATAATCATGAATGGGATTTCAATGATTATTTAATGGTTATCATAGGTACTATTACGCGAGCATTGAAAAGGGTACCCCCAGATAAAATGTTAAAAAGTTCCAATAAACCAAATGATATATGAATAGTTACACTGTACCTCTAACATAAAAATAATATTTTTGACTGGTTTCTTAGCCTCCGCCCCACCATCTACACCCCTTCGTAGCCCCAAAAAGTGTTTTAATCGTATTCTTTATTAATTTAGTGCTATAATATAAACAATGTCTTAAAATAAATATAATTTCACGAAGACATGACGAATTGACATTTGACTTTAATAATATGAAGGATTAAAAAAAAAGAATGTAAATGGTCACGTCAAATGCAACCCGCAACACCCAGTTAGCAATTTTGAATCTATATCTTTAAATAGCTCTTATACAAAGCCTTCTAGGGTCTTAAAACTAAATTTTGGCTTCCAAGACCCGAAATAAATGTTCCTCAGAGGGTAATCTAAAGGATGAGATATTCTTGGACATTTCATTATATTTTTGCCGGTTCGGCGCCTATCGATATTGACATATCGCTAAGATATTCAATACGTACACATGATTTGAGCAACATTCACGTGTACGCAAGTGAAGTCTAAGCCTACTGAACAGTTTCTAATGCTATTTATCATTCACATGTGAAAATGTTAATTCAAAATAATAAACAAGTTTCATTGACAGCTTTTTATTTATTTATTTACGTCAAAAACAGTTAAAAACTGTGTATGACATGCTACGGGGAAAAGTTAATTTGAAGTTATGTCCAGAAGCAAAACAAGGGACCATCTCAGCATTTGCTCGAGGATCAGGGAAATTGGATGAAAACCTAATCCTGAAGCTGAAGTACAATACCTCTTACAGTTTCTTTACAATTATACAATCCAAATGATATATAATACATTAAATGTCATTTTAAACATTAATATTACTTTTCTTTTGAATGCAAAGTCTATAATTGTATAGAAAAGTTGTGCAGCATAAAAGATTTTACTTGAATTTTTGTATCAAATTTAATCGTTTAATGTCATCTGGTAAGGTGTTGTAAAATAATATACAGGATCATCATTATATGTGATTTTTTTGTAGTGAGCTGTTGATACTGTTACCTGATGAATGTGATTATTACGTCCAGTGTTGTAGTTATAGACAACGGCGTTTGCTGAAAATATATTCCCGCCCTTAAGTACGTCATTTTTGGCAAAAGCCACTGACTCCTATATTAAGACACAAGGTAATGAAAAAATACCAACATTAATAAAGTTAGGCTTATTACAATCACGTGGGTGGGATTTTCTTACTATTCGTACAACTCGTTTTTGTAATCTAAACGTCTGGGAGCTATAAGATGTATTTCCCCAGAATATTATGCCATATCTCAGGCGGGAATGAATTCATTTAAATGGACGTTCCATTTAAGGTTTGACTGAAATTGAATGACCTAAAAATGTTGTTACCTTAACATCAGTCAATGGGACACCGTTTATTTTCAGTGAAGTTTCGACTGCTTATTTAAAATGGATAACTGCATTGAAACAGTTTTCTTTTCATTTGCTATTAATTTGTTATTACGGAACCAATTTGAAATATCTAATATTGTACTATTTACAGAATATGGAATACTTAATACGGAATACTTAATATAAAAATGGAAGAATAGGAAAAGGGTGGGGTTTAACATGCGAGAGTTTTGGCAGTGGTACGCTGGTTTTAATTGTTTTCGTCAGTTTAATACTACTTTATTTGATTGAAAAAAAATCAGAAAAGAAATTCACATACAAAAATATCTTTTTGAAAAATATAACAAAAATATTTGTACTGTATCTTAAAACCCTGGAACATGCTCAAAAAATCTCTAATTTCCCCTCAAAACACGAGTTTTGTGACTTTATTTCAGATCTTTTGACAGCTGGGCTGCAGTTTAAAATATAAAAAATATAAATATAAGATTAAAATATATAAAAATGTACCATTTTCCCGCTTTTATATAACTTTGACTTTAAATATACTTCGTAAATGTTTGCAATAGTTCTGTGCATTTATTTGAGTAATCATTATACTTTTGTATACATTTTTCTAGCACTCAGTGTAATTTGCACTTGAGAATGTAATTACAAATTATCATTTTTTAAAGCTTTCTAATTCTTTGTATAAGTAAGCTAATGAAAGACGGTAAATTAGCCACTTTACAAGAAACTATGGACACAAAACATTGTAAGTATGATACGGTGGATGGAGAATTACACTCCAGTCCTACATCGAATAGATTTCAGAAGAAAAATGGTAGTTTGCAAATTATGACGTACAGCAGCACCAGATTATTGCAACACATATTATAACTCGGAACACACACGAATAACTCGGAAGCAATGTGTCCTAGGCGCTTGAAACCGTGTTTGCGTGTTCCGTGAGGACACGACTTTTTTTTGAACAGCGTTGAGAACAGTTCTGATGTGTTGTGGGGGACGTATGTGGTTCATGAAGGACAGTTTGGATGCAGGTGCATGATAGATGGCGAACAGTGGTAAAATAAGAGTCCTTTTTGATTGTTCCGTTATAATGTTGCAGATTTAGTTCTCTTGTGTACCACCATTTCATAGCATAGGTGGACAGAAAACAACAGAAGCCAAAATCAATGTAAAATTAAGTTGAAGAAAAATACCGAAATTATCCTTTATGATAAAATTAAAGGGACTACATTATTTTCTGTGCATTTTTATCTCAACGCTCAGCAATGTTGGAATATTTTCTCTCACACAGTACTGGGCCTATAATGCTCTAAAAACAGCAATTTAGGGGCATGGTCGTTCGCAGTTGGGTGCTACTTTAAATCATTTTTCAGTTTTCATACAATTATTACTTACGAAGCGCAGAGTTTTTGCAGGTGTCAGGATTTTGTATACATATTTATATGTATACAAGAATCAATTCTTAGGTAAGGTGAAACACAAATTTTTATATCTAGTCTGAATAAACAACAGATATTTGAGCGTAGGCTTCCGATGTCGGAGCCAGTAACTACTTGATCGCGTACTAGGCACAGGTGCCAACGTTTCAGCCGCCGATCTGTGACCTTCCTGGACCTGGTGGAAGCGGTGTCTGCCGAACAGCCAAGTACATCACTACAAATACATTAGTTATTTTCTATGGCCCAAGAATTGAAAAAAAAACTGAAAACTTTGCAAGTATTGTAGGAGGAAGCTTTGAGATTTTCGCGCCTGGCTTGGTATTCTAAGACACAATAAAACAGTTCTTGTAAATTCAGGTCCTGTTCCCCTTCATTTCCCCACATGTCTCTTATCCTTTATCTGTGACCGAATTGTTTTCTCATAAACTGATCATAATCTTCTTTCTTTAGTGTATGACGTATTTATTTGAAGGATTAGAAATATTTAACATCATGATAATTTGTAACTCCTTCCGAAGTCAAAATATTATTGGTTGATAATGCGCAGAACTGTTTCAGACATTTTCAAAGTATATTTAAAGGCAGGAATATGGTAAATATGTTTTTTTTTATTTTTTAATTGCAACCCAGCTGTAGAAAAAATGTAAAATAAATTCACAACTTCTGTTTTGAGAGGAACTTTTGAGACTTTTTCGAGCCAATTCCAGGGTTCTAAGACAGTAAAAATTAAGTATTTTTTGTTATTTATTTCAAAAATATGTTTTTGAATTTGAATTTGGCATTCAGAAAATATAAAAAGTTTTTTGATAGTCTAAACTATTTTCTTATTTTTCATGTTTTTTTCAGTCACCTACAAGTGTTAATGTGAGGAAATAAATTAAAATTAAGAAAGCACATTTTTGGTTGTAGAGGGGTACGGGTGGTGCGACGAGGGCTAAGAAATCCTTCAAAAATATTTTTTTTATGTTAGTTATAGTGTAACTTTTCATATGTCATTTGGTTTAGGGGAATTGTCCGTACTCTTATCCGATGGTACCCTTTCTGATAAACTCCCGAGCCGCGTAGAGAATTTATCTGGAAATTTCCAATGAACGAGTGGGTATTTAATAAGACTATTCCACGAATGAAATTATTCCCAAAAATGTTTCAGAATACGCAACATATTAGTTATACTATTTTTGTCGTCGAAATGCACTCTCTATCTTTGATTTAAGTAGTGCACCTTGTAATTGGCTAGAAGGAAGGAGTTGGTAGGAAAAGCGATAATGATTTTTGGATACACACCATCTGATTGATAGAAATTGATATTTACTCTACAACAAATTGTATATGTATGAAGCTATTGTTAACTAAACAAATGCAATAACAAAAATCGCCCAGACGGTTTTCAGCACCTGCAGACATAATCCAATTACAAAAAAACTAGCTCTCTATCAAAATTGCAACCAGAGATATTATAAGTTGTATGGGAGAGAGTGCAGTTGCAGAGGCAATTGTAACTGGAATCTTTAAAAATAAATTTCATACATTTATACATGGAATATGCCAATGAATCAGACGCAGATATGTTTATAAGAGAACGTATTATTTAATTATGTAAAAAAGAAATTTCATTTTTTTTAAATTGGCCTACCGTCTCATCTTAAATCGGTAAGAGTTTTGACTTTCTGGAAACTTAAAGACGTTGTTAACATAAGTAAATCCACCTAGCAAACAAGTCGCGAGCGGACGCAGGGATTTATCTGTGAATTTTCAAAGCTCGAGTGGAATTAAAGAGGACTATTTCACGAAAGGTGTGTCATAGGTTCAAGATCAGGATTTCATTAACGATCCTTATGATTGAATATGGATTGTATTTTATGGCACTGTCCATCCTCACTAGCCGTCCTCCCTCCCAGTCCTCCCTGACCATCCTTTCTAGGTCCGGTAAAATAAAGTATTGTGGAAAGTAACTTTAATGCCGTAAAGTTCCTTTTCATACGTTTTTGAAGTGAGAAATGACAAAACGCGACTTGCCTGGAATAAAAATTATTAACTTCTAGGTGATCAAAATCAAATAATTTCGCACAGGCAATTCATGTCTGATTGGTCTTCAATTCTTGGATGTTGTTGACTGCTAATTCTTGGATGCTGTTGGCTGAAATTTCATTAGTATAATAACATTATAAAATCTTGATTTTGGCGTGTTTTCATTTCTCACAAATATCTCAATTATTTTTGTTACTTAAGGTCGCATCAACTCCTAGGTCATTAGCGACCACTATTGCTTGGTAACGGTATGGTAACTGTGAGGGTGATACGATATGACGATGATAGGGGGTGAAAGGACGAACACAATACGATCATGTCCAATGCGGGACTCGAGCACGCGACCCTTCGGTCCGAGATCGCAACGGCACTACTGTCTTAGCGATCTCGGCCACCGGATCGGCCAATCTCAAATTTGTATCTCGCAAAGGTGGAAAACTTTACAGGAACCCGCGTCGGACGGTATTAGCGCCCCTATCCTTGCACCTCTGAGCTTTGTGCCCAGTCCCGACGGGAGGCTGCAACTGCAGCGCTGAAGCGGAGCGCGTGCGCAGGTGCGCATGAGCGACAACTCGTCGCTGGTGGCCGTGCGGCTGGGCGCGTGGGAACCCCTGCGCGGCACCGCCGCCCTCGCGCCGCTCGTCGCCCTCGAGAACCGCACCGACATGCAGGTACGCGGGCCTCGCGGCCGGAGTCAGCAACTAAGTAGGCAGGTCCTGAGAGAGAGAATTTCCCGCGCTGGCGGGCCGTGGTGTAGATGTTATTGAAGGGGCAACGCTTCGTCCACAATGGCGGTCGACATCTTCAGTGACGGTAAGGTCGCGGGCGTAGCGTTCGGGGCGGCGGCTGGCTGGCGACTGAACGGCCAGCCAGCCGTCGTCACCATGAACACTGCGCCCGCGATCTTGCCGCTGCTGAATATATCCACTGCAGTCGTGGACGAAGCGTTGGCCCTTCAATGCTAACTAGACCACGGCCCACCAGCTTGGAAAATTACTCTTATATTGACGCCGGCCATGATGGTATGTTAACTTCTTGGCTCTCCGGAAGACGCCGCGTCCGAGGCACAGGTGCGTTTCGAAATCGGATTTTAACCCTGAGGGAGGTCGCAGGATGGCAACTAAAACGTTGGCAGGCGTCTCCCGAACAGCCAAGGAGTTAATGCTGGGAGGTTGTCGCACGGGGTTGGCTATCAATCAGCACTTTTTTCTTTCGACATGTCGGGGTTCTATTTGGGGGAATGTCTCAGAGACAGCGGCATTGCTTCTGCAGCATCGTTGACCGGGAAGTTGTGAGATTAGAGTGCAGACTTAGGCGGATTTTCGACACTAGTGGAACTGGGTCGAATTCACCCGCGGTCTTCAGGAGAATTTTAGCGGCCTGCTGTTTTGATGCGCAGATTCCATGGTTTCTATGGTCAATACCAGGTGAATGTCAGAGCGATGCCCTAACAAATGTTCAAAGGACCGCGCGCGGTCTTCAGGAGGGAGGTCTTTCCTCGCTGGGGGAGGTGCCTGGAGGTTGGAAACCAATGAATGAAAGCGGACATGCAAGTCGAAGCCGCACCTGACGTACTGGCAAGATAGTAATACGACCAACTCCCACAACACAACACGTAGGGGACTAATTGTTTTGGCGCGAGTGGAAACAATACTCACTCGATCTCTTTCCATGTATCCATATAATTTATTGTAACTCATTGCATATATTTTAAGTAATTTGAATGTATTTATTAAGATTCATTACCACGAGAATGTTTCACAATTTGCATGTCCAAGGCCTGATCTGTGCATTACGTTGTGTAAGCCTTGTGTGGAGGGTGAGTAAAAATTGACATACAGTATTGCAGAGACTCCGTTCAACTCTTCATGGAATATGAGATTCTGTTTCCTTCTGGCCACATACTCTTTAGAGTGGGATTACCCTGAAGAGCCAAAACCCCAAAATGTACTAGAACAATAAATGATCAAGATAGCTCTTAGTTTGTAGATTAGTTTCCGAGTTATGTGAGGTCAAAAGTGCGTGAACGTTGTCGAACTTGTGGGAGAAATTTATAAATATTTTTGCATAGAAACAAAACACTTCGGTAGCCTATTCAAAAGTCCTAAAAAACATCTTACTCTTGAAACCTTATTTGTAAAGATTCGTTGTGGCCCAGTTAAATGAGACAAATCGAGTGTAAAAGTCACGAGTTTTAAAACCTTGCGTTTAATGCTCCATCTAACGAAAAAAATCAAAAGCCGAAAATAATTCTTTAAAACTTTCCTAATTTGATACAAAACTGCAAAAAAAGCTATCCACATTTTCAAAAAATTGCACAAGAACTTATTTTAAAATCTTTGAAGAACAATGAACTTATATAAAAGTCTTTGAAGAACAGATTTTGTAAGGGAAAAATCCTTATCTTCAATAATTTAGCTGTAGAAAGGCGACGAAAATTTTGAGCTTTTGCGCGTCTCAAAAATTCATAGATACCAACGAAAATGAGACATGCGCAACTTACTGCGCTATCAAAGGAGAACGTTTAAACAAAAAAGTTGGACCATTTTTGAGAAAATTTTGAAAATGCCCCAGAGGCTTCATTTAAAGCAACCCTCCCAAACAACAAGAAAATATCAATTTCAAACTTGCACGACTTTCGTTCAAACTTCGTTCAAGTCAATCAGGGAATATTCTGAAAACCGTCATCTGAACAATTTAGGTTCTAGCATTGACCGCAGATTGACAGAAAGCGAAACCGACGTTTTTACCGTAAATCAATTTTTATGTATTAAGGGCCCACAAATCTGGATTCCGACTACGCAAAGTGTTAGAGAGAGCAATTTCCTGCATACAGGAACAATATTTATTTACCATCCTGCATACTTCCTGTACGCGGATCACAGGTTGTGAACTAGTGAAATCGAATCTAGTAATGACGCCTTGAATGAGGTGAAAGGGACTACAGAAAGAAAGGAAAGAAGTGCGATGACAAATAACATGCAAAAATGTATAAATTGTTCCAATTCAAATTGCATTAAAGGTTTTTAAAATTGAACTAACATATTAAAGTGGTGTGAACAATGCAGAATAACTGATAAGATGTCACGAAATTGTGAATTCGCGACATTTGTATATTTCATTGAAAATCTGAATGATATTTTGAGGTTTTCGGATAGAATGAAACAATTTCTTTAGTAACCAGTAGCTCACTATAACCGGCATCGACTGTATTCACTTTGTGGTCAAGATTTATACGTTTTTTATTTTTCTGTACATTCATACGGTGTGTAGTATTGAGAAAGTTCTGCAACGGTGCAAAAAATCGATTTTGAACGCAAATACATGTTTTGGGAGCTCTGATATCGCTAAGTGATTTTTCAAAACACCCACCGTCCCACCGCTCATTAACCTGCCTGCCATTCTTCGGGTCGTCTGTGGACATTACTAATACTTACATTACTAATTTGTTCAAAGAATTGTCTCCCCGAAAATTACTAATACCTATTCTATTCTATTCGTTTTCTATTCTTTGTAACCTTTCCAAAATGAATATTTCCCAACATGATCTGACCAGAATAAATGCCCTGCCATTTTTAAAAGAATAACTTAAATTTTGGGTGTACTTCACGTGCATACAGTGAAACATTTTCAGACTTTTCTCAAAAATGGTTCCAAATTTTTACTTCAAATTTCATTAAAAAAGTGTGAAATGCATTTAAAAGAGCTTAAGTCCTATATTTCTTTAAAATCTGAATTTTCGAATATTGGAAAAGTTCTAAAATTGTTGGATTTCATCATAATTATAATGATCAAAGACTAAAGATACAGATTATTTCTTCAAATAACATTTGTTCTAAAAATTAATCTTTTAATAAAATACATGTATTTTTTTGGAAATATTTGTAGTTTTTCCTCAAGTTTGAGAAGGCAATATTGAACAAAATATTTTCTTAAGAGTACTTTAATTTTTCTTTCTATATTTCCTACGGATAGTGCTAAAAACACTGAAAGACATTTTGATTTTTTTTTTCGATTTTTCAACAATTAACCATAATGTTTTCGAAACATTTTTCACTTTGTTAAAATTTACATTATCAGATTTTTTATGCATTATTTCATTTGTGAGTGTGACTTCAATGATTTCTCATAATGTTGCTCGAAAAATCAATTTTTTTCGGTTAAAGTGAGATCCAATTTGTGCATTTTTAAAAACGCATAAGATACGATTGTACAGCCTATATTTGTAATGTCCTTTGTGTTGTGTTTATGTACCATCATCTCTAAAATTATTTTACGAAACTCTGAAATTTTACACACAATTTTATAGAAATGTTCTCTTCACACAGTGTTTTTTAATGATTCAACATCATTTATATTCTTTAATAATTTCTCCTAACAGACTATTTTTAAAACATTCTTTTGTAAATACATCTAATATCTACGTACTGAATAATTGAATTCTTATAGAAAACATCAAGAAATCACGGCAAATTCCTGATACATTAGTTGAGAAAATTTCGCAGATGTGCTATAGTTTCTGAGAAAAAGGCACATGAAGACAAAAATTAATAATTAAAAATAATTGATAATTAAAACTATCGCAAGGCAATTTTGTCTCATGACTCTAAAAACAACCATGACAGAACTTTCTCTTAAAGAAAGACTTGAAAGAAAATTGTGAAGTGAGAGGTGACCTGAAAAAAGAGCTTGAGAGGTGACCTAAAAAAAGAGTCGAGACATTTGGCTCGTCTAGACATGTAAACGTCATTTAAACTCCCGTAGGAACATTATATATGCAAAAGGTATTTTTCATTATGTTAAGTGAATATTGAAGATGCAAAATAACACGAAAAACGAAAATAGAAAATGTTCACCCTCGGTTGTGTTTATAACGACATTTAATTAATTAAACGACCCTTAAACGACATTTTCTAAAAAGTAGACTAGAAAGTAGTAGCATATGTGCTTCTGCAATGCAAAGTTTTGCCTTGAAACCAATTTTTCAAACTACCTTTGAGTACTTATTGTGGCTCAACCATTCGGAATACCCACGTAGTTTATTAGACAAAATATGCTTATAAGTGTTTTAAGAGCTTATTTTTTGAAGTTTCCTTACTGGACACCTGTATATATAACAGTAGGGAAGAGAGTAGAGCAAAAAATGCTGGCCGAGACTTTAGAGATTAGGAAACTTACTAGTACAAGAAAGGGTGTGTCCTTTTATAGTAGTACTAGTTTTTTGACATTACTTCTTATACTAAACATTTCTGCAGTGAAATAAAGCGGGTACCAAAACTATTTTCTTTTGGTAGCGAACAAACCTTTTAACATTTTCTTTGCTCACTGGGGATTGTTTGTTGTATAAGCTATGCATTTATGGGGAACACTTAAAGAATAAGGGAATCCTGAAACAAATCCTGCTTACAATAAGAGGCACGTATTTGAAATATGTTCCTCATCAACGTAACATTTGCACCATATATTTCTTGGTAAGTGGTCACGGAGTGTACTTGTTCGCTTCCAATTTCCTTTCTAATTAAAGACGTTACATAAGTCGTAATTGTACGCATTCGTACATAGAATTATCCATGTTTCTGATGCAAACATTTTCCAAAGTAAGCATTAGTACGTATCGGTGGTACGTTTGAAATATAATATCATATATATATATATATATATATATATATATATTTATATATATTCAAAATAATTCTGCGAAATCATTGCAATCTTTTCGTTGGAGATGTGAGTGTATGTAAGAACAACATAACCGATCGAGAGAAGAGGTGAATGGGGAACACTAAAAGAGAACGGTTGACACTCGTTACGCGAATGGGGACTCTCAAAGCCCAAAGAGTCTAGGTTGCGGCCAGTTTGTGAATAATAATAGGTCTCTTATAGTCCTGCCGCTAGGTAACTGACCCAGAAAAAATATTCCGAATGTTTTTTTCACAATCGTGTAATTTTTCTTAAGGAGGGGGAGAAGAACTAAACTCGAATTTAATATTTGCCATCTCGAAAAAGTCGACCTTACAGAGAAAATTGAATGAAACACTAATCACTTATATCTCCAAATCCATTGGTTTTATCGCAACAGTCATTATTCACAAAATTAATTGACAAAATTTCCTGTCATTAGTGTTAGTTATACCCTAAGCGTTGTGGGCAGGGGCGGTGCTGGTCAGGGCTAGTGAAACCATCCGGCTCGTACCCTACGGAATGTGAAGGTCGCCTGCAAAGGACATCATTACCCACATGAATCATTTTTGGGTGCGTTTCTTCACACGTTTGACGTAAGTTGTTTGTTGGCGTCATAAGTCCAACTAAACCCGTTCTTTATAGCTTTTGCAACGAATTAGTAAAAGTTGTAGCTCTAGCATTATCTACATACTCAAGATAATGATTTAACATCTAAAGTAAAGGTCATAAGATTGCAATATTCCTTACACAATTTAACACCAAATTACCCAAAATATAGTAATAATTGTAAGAATGTTTAAATGAAATAATTTATATTCTAAAATAGACTGCATTTTATAAAAAAAATTTTTCATTCGCTATTGAAAGCGTAAAATAATTTCGAAAAAAATTTACAGCATTCCAGATGTTTTAATGAAACTATGACATACTTAATTTTTTTAAATTTAATACTTTATATCCCTTGGTAGGCAGCTAATGCCTTATTTTTAACATTTGAACATTCTTACAAACTTAATACATACATTTAACATATGGAGCGTTATCGGGAAAGGAATATCTAAATAACATTTTACGTTTTTTAATCCATATTGGGGTTTCAAAAAGTTCAGAAAAACTAAAGGCCAACAAACTCTATTGAGCAAATATTGGTTTATTTCAGAAAATAATTTAAATAAAAATGACAGAGGGTTTGAAAAACACTTGTCATGATTATACTCAATATTATAGTTTATTGTTTAATAGTTTTTTGCTCAAATGAAGTAATGTAAGAAAATAAAATAGTGCAGATCCGAATTGCAGTATTTTTTTAAAGTTCAAGTTGAAAATGTTTTGGACGACCGTTCGTCCACCCGTTCGTCCGTCCGTTCGCCCGTCTGTCACTCTTCGTCCGTCCTTCGCAAACCGAAGCAATCCTTTAATATTTCTGCGGCAAAACAGCAATTTTTTACAGAAAACTTGTATTGTGGAAACCAAAAAATTGGATAAATCGTGGTTGAACATGTAGTAAATTTCTTCCTCTGACACTTTGTGTAGTCAAAATCCACGTTTTACCACGTTTTACCTTGATATCAAAAAATTGGTGTACTGCCAAACGTTTGCCCGTCAGTTCGTCGCTCTCTTGGGGTCAGTTTGTTCCTCAGTCCTTCGGTGCATGACTAACCGTAGCGGCTCAGACATTGGCAGGATTTGCATCAAAACTGGCATTCCCGATCGACCTTACTGATGTATGTACAATTTATTTTAAAAAACGAATTTTTTGATGAAATAATTGTATTTGAATTCAATTTCAAATACAATTTTTTTGTTCATAAGTCCAAATTTAATAATGCCAGGTCGTCAACAAAAACAGAATACGACTTGTCGTCCGCTGTACAGGTGAAAGCGCGTCGACCGTAAGGGAGAGGGCCAGCGCCCTCCCACCGCTGCGCTTCTATTTCGTCTTCGCCAGTGAAGGGAGCCCCTTCCCCTCCTCGCCCCACGTCATCCCCCGCGCCGTCGTCGCTCTTCGCAGGGGAGCGGAGCTTCCCCCCCCCCTGGCTGGCGTGCGAATCTGATACAACCGTTTTCGCATAATGTATGCTTGAAATTAACCCAATTTCTAAAAAAACATTTTCTCAAAAAACTCCCAAATCATTTCTTTAATTTGTTTTCACGAATATAACAAGGCACGTTTAAAAGATTGGCGCAAGTCTTATTTTCGTTAAACGCTTGAATTTTCGAAAATTGCAAATTTTTGAAGTAATACGAAAAATGTGTTGTACCCCTACTAACATGAATTTCATATCAGGTCAACATTCCCAAAAAATGAATATATCTTAACTTATAATTGATCTAGTTCGATAATATCTGTTTTTCATGGTTTTCGCTTACACAAATTTCGCAGTACTCTCGCACCTAAACACTTGTTTGGATAACAAAGTTAAAGGACATTACGTAATTTCAATGTTATCTCACAATGTTTAGTAAAACAGCGTACACGTTCTCCTTGCCCAAAGTTTTGTAGTGGACTGTTGATAGTGGCTTCTGATAAAGAATATTACTAAGTATGTGTCTCCAGGGACCTTCACGGATATGTTTATCAGTGAGCCTTTTCAAACACGGACTGATGTCAAAATCAAAAGTAGTGTTGTACGCTCCGCTCTTTGTAAACGTTCATAATGAATGTATTCATTATGATGGATTACGTATTAATTTCTTGTTCTCTGTAATTTAAAATATCTGAATTATTTATTCAAAAATAAAAACATTTTTATTGCTACTTCTGTAACTTCGTTATATCTATCCTTTTACTTTCTTTGTATACTCACACGTAAGTACATGCGTAGTATAGAGAAAGTTATGTAATACTGCGACAAAAATGGCAATTTTTCGATAGAAAACTCGAAATGTCCCAATACGTAGTAAATTACTTCCTCTAACAAGTTGTGTAGAGAATTATAAACTATACTATTTGTGTATTCTTGAAAAATTGGTTTACAACAAATGTCTGTCCGCCTGTACTTCTGCCTATCTTTTTTTTCCTCATTTTTTTAGGAAGGGAACTGTGGGAAGGAACTGGATTTCTTCAACAAGGCGAAGAGGAGCCCGCACTCCTCAACAGTGTGATACTTTTACCCACTAAAACCACAAACCCTTTATGTTCCTGACGTTATCCACCCTGGAACCGCAATTATGCATTACTTCAGGATGATGCCAACTGTATTACTTCGAGGTGATATTCAGGTTCAGCTATGACTGGTGTCTTTCGTCTTCTTCCTTCTTCTTGAGAATGGCGGATATATATATTGATGTCCACTTCTCCTTGTTACAGATCATTAGTGTAACTATGTTTTCTGGTGAGATATTACACCCGACCTTCCATATCATGCAATGCCTAAGCGTGTCCCATCTGGGGCAATGGAACAGCGTATGTTCGGCATGTCCACTTCATGGCTGCATTAGAAGCATACCGCGTCTTCTGTCTTGCTGAATCTTTTAAAGTATGCCTTAAAACATACATGCTCTGTGAATACCTGAGTTAAGTGGTATATAACGGACCGGTGTTTGCGGCTTATCCATTTGGAAACATTCGGGATGAGCCCGATCAAACTGGCCCAATTTAAACTCTGTGATTTTGAAATACATTCTTTAAATTTTGGGAGCACTCTATCTGAAGCACCCGGGACATGTTTCAAAATTTTGTCAAAATAGGCACCAATTTTGTTCATAAATTTCCAATAACAATGAAATTAAATACACTATAAAGTGTGGTTTTCTCCAATAACTCTAAATTTTCAAAATTGCAGAAGTATTTTTTTTTGCTTCTTCTTAGAACAACAATATAGAAGAAGCGATTTCTTCAAATGAAATTTGTTCTTCATCTTTACTTAATAATAATATGTTGTTGTTGTTTTGAAAATATAAGTAGTTTTCTCGTAATTTTGAGTAAAATATGGGCAATATTCATAACTATTAGAACAAAATCACAAACAAGAAAGAAATTACAGAAATCCTGAAAGTCATTTTCTCATAAACGGCTCCAAATTTTTCAAGGAATATTTGCATATTGGATGTTTTATTCTTCAATAATCATCATAAAGACGTATTTCCATTCTACCATTATGGAATGGAACAATTGAGAAAATATCCTAAAATGTCCTCTTCGTGGCAATTGCAGCTAGGAAGACGGTGGGAGAAAAACCGACAGACTAAAGTCAATAGAAAATATTAGTACGAGAAAGTCTGTGCCAATCAGTATTACTGTTTTGTTGTTTTGAGGATTCTATTGATATCGTGCGGTTTCGGCACAGAGCGGAGGAGCAAACATTCAAAACGAGAAAGTCCTCTGAACTTCTTTTCGAGAAAAATGAAAATTGTGAAAGTATCAAAATTTTGCAAATATTTTATTTCGATTCAATTTTTATATTCTTGCACTTACTAACGTATGAAGGCAAATTATAGTAATCGTGCGCCGGATAACAGCGAGTTTTCGACACAAAAACTCTTATTGCCGGAACCCTGGTAACGCCGTCACTTACGTAATAAGAGACGATAAAAATATTATGCTAGTCCCATTTTCGGGTATTTGCTTCTTTTTATTTAAAAAAATACATTTTTAAATTACCAAATTTACTTAATTTTACAATTTGTATTCCCAATGAATGGATTGATGTACGATCTGTAAAAATCTGTTATAAAGTCGGCCTGCAGACGGTATTATGGCTTTCAACGTTCCTTCATGCCGGAGGCAAATAATTCTTAAAGAGCTGTGTCACGGAGGTCATTATTCATAAAATTATGATATTGTCCAGTTTAAGATATACAACTTTAGAGTGCAAGCAACACCACCTAGAAACTGTATAGGTGGGTGTGTTTCTGCAAAGCAATGACAGGAGAAGATGGGTTTATCAAAAATAGATCTTCAAATAAGGTCATGTTCAATTTTGTGAAAATATGAGTATTTTTGGGCTAATTTGGAGACAAAAAGGATGTCCGGTACGAATTTACTGCGCTTCTTTGTAGTTATTCTCGAAATTTGAATGCTTCGTATGTTAGAATTTATATATTTCATATATCTTTCTTCGTTTCTTACATTCGACTTTTGTTATAAATTTTCACATTAATATTTTAGAAATTATTTAAGACCCTTTTAAAATACTGCTAGCTTTCGGGGAATATCAGATTGGAATGCTAAAATGACTCGACAAGACTGATTCGGAATCTTATCTTTATGAATTGCGTCTTATGGTTTTGACATGATTTATCTGCATGAAAATCACTTATAATTGTCAATTGTGTTGATATTTGATAGAAAAAATTTAGTTTTTGCACCCAATGTACGTTTTGTAATGAGTAGGGTTAGGCAATATTTTAATACTTGTATATGATGCGTATCTTAATAATTCACATGTTCATCCACGCCAGTTGAATGATTGTTTTCCTTGTAGGTGTTCTACATCGTCAACTAGGGGTTTATTCTGATGATTTTTTTAATTAAATTTATTTATCGTCGCATCGACATCTAGGTCATTTGTGGCTAAACATATAAGCACATTTTGCAATTACAATATGAAATTTATAATCATATAATATCACGAAAATACAAACAATTCAATAATTGCATTAAATGCGATACATAGAATACATTCCATACAATACTTACGAAACTGTACATACGACACAAGTATAATAAGGAGTTCCTCTAAATGCTATTGTAAATATTGATTTACTTAACGAAATCAATAATTTTCTTTTGATAATCTTTCGAGTTAAGAATGTTGTCATGTCTGCCTTCTAATAGGTGTTTTTGTCTACTGCTTTTTTATAGAGAGCAGTAAATATGTGTTTTACATTTAGAATAACTTTTTAATGGTCACATTTTGGTGTTTTTTCTCATTATTATGTGAGTATGCGTTAATTTAGAATTTATTCTAAATTAATCAATCCGTTCTCAATCTTGAAATGACTATCTGATCTTTCCGAGGGAATTATTTGGATATTTTGGACAGTTTTAAAGACATACTTGTAGTGTTGCAGACTTTCTTATGTTTCACTTGCCATCATCGATTTCCATCTTTCGAAGCAGATATTTCGCTTTCGGTTAAATAAATGGTTCCAACAGTCCTCGAATGTGTTTAAAAACCGTGGAGCCTCTGTAACAGTTACAGGGGTGATCATTTCTTTATAGAGAGAAGTTAGGCCGTTAATGACTAACCAGGGGCGTGATGCACGACGTGACGTTTTTTCCTGACTGTGTTAGATCAAAACACAATTCATGTACTAAAACTACCATTTCTGAATTTGTACTATCATTTAGAATGGTTACTGTTTGTAGTACATATTGCTTCGAGAGACCAAGAGAAGACAACGAACTTTATGAAGTTAAGAGATTTGATTAGCTTGAAGGCTGCAAGCAAAGAGCATAATTCTGCTGTGAAGGTTTTAGCATATAAATTTAGTTGTTGACTTATTTCTATTTTTTGAGTAGTTACAATATCACAAGTTTCATTATTGTTCTTGGTGCCCTTAGTATATATTTTATAGTAGTCGGTGTATTTATTGATGAATTCTTTGACTTTTGGTTCCAATTTTCTTTTAATGATATATTTTTTTTACGTCCTGGTCAGTAGTGGTCTCTTGGGAGTTTCAATGGAGGTATCAAGTAATTTCGTTTTTTCTCCAAGTTAACTTCCTTAAAATCAAGGTCGGAGAGAATTTGTTTGGTTTTGGCATGTATAGGAATGCTCTGAATTCCATTGTGTTTTTGGTGATATTGTGAATAAATATCATGCAATATAATAGGCTTGTTGGACGTAGAAGCTTTGATGACATATTTTAAAGTTAATAAGTGTCTTCAATGAGACAATGTTGGTTCATTAGCTTCAATGAAGATACTAAGGCTTGTATGAAAACATCCCGTACAGATTCGAAGGGCATTATTATGAAATACCTCAAGCTTCTTGAGTTCTTTCTTTTTGGCATAATCATATACAACTGTTCCATAATCAATCTTCGAACGAAATAGCTTTGTAGGTTAATAGTAACATAGCTTTGTCTGCACCCAAATTTTGGTGTGAGATACATTTCAGTATGCTTAACCTTCTTTTGCAATCATCTGTCAAATGTTGAATATGAGTTTTCCATGACATTCTGGAATCAAAATACACTCCGAGTATTTTGATATTTTTAACAAAGTTGGGAGTTTGATTACAAAGTTTTAAAAAGGGTGGTGTTTTCTTCTTTTGCTTGGTAAATACGATACATTGGGTTTTCGTGACAAAAAATTTAAACCCGAATCTAAGAGACCATTCAGATAGTTGTTTAGAGGAGTTTGCATCGTTTCTTGTGTGGAATTAATATTGGTACCTTTACATAAGATAGTGATGTCATCTGCATATTTCCTCGTGTTCACCGGAAGTTTAATTACTACTTCAGCATCATTGATGGCCAGGAGAAATAAGGTTATACTAAGAACAGATCCTTGAGGAATCCCCTTATCTAATTTATTAATATCAGATAGAGTTCCATTTACTCTTACTTGAATTTGTCTATCTTTTGTAAAGTTGGATAAAAATTGAAATATATTGCCCTTAATTCCAATTTCTTCTAGTTTTTGCAAAATACGATTGGTCCATACCATGTCACACGCTTTTTCAATATCTAGACATATTGCTAAAACATGTTGTTTGTTAAGGAAGGCCTCTTGGATGATGGTGTCAGTACTTATTAAATGTGATGTGGTTGAGTGACCTAATCTAAATCCAAACTGGATTTTCGAAATTATCTTATTGTAACTATCTAATTCTTCGGTTAATAATCTTTTCCATTATTTTGCACATATTGCACGTTAAGGAAATCGGTCTGTATTAACAACTTTTTGTTTGGCCTTTTCCAGATTTAGGAACTGCGATAACTATAGATTTCTTGCATATTTCAGGGAATACATTTTTTGTCCATATTATGTTATAAATTTGGAGTAGTGTTTCCATTCCAGCAATAGGTAGGTATTTTATGAGGAGATTCGGGATGTTTTCAGGGCGAGGTGCAATATTTTTAGTTGCTGCTATGGTAGTTGCGAGTTCTTTATTTGAAAAGGGATCATTAATGTGTGAGTGTGCTATTGATTCTTCATTCTCTTCATTCTTCTCTATTTTAGTTGTTTCCTTTTGTTTTTTTATACTCTTGGAAAGTTGCAGAGTCGTTTTGATAACTTCAGTTTTTTGCAAAGACATTAGCTAGGTTGTTAGCCATATCTTTTGAATCTGTAATGACTTGGTGGTCGTCAGACATTAAAAAGTGGATTTGGTTAAGTCTTCGCTTTCCTTGGATAGCATTTATCTTGGACCATGATTATTTTAAATTGTTATGGACATTAATATTTGAAACGTAGTTATACCAGGATTGTGCTTTGCTTTCTTTAATAGTTCTTCTTGATATAGTTCTCATATTCTTCTTATATTCAATTTTATTATATTCAGTATTGTGGCGTGTTACGGGTGTAATCGGAACATAGACGAGAGTGGTTTGTAAAACAGTAGATTTATTCACAATCTAGACCGTATTCTCAATTAAACAACTACCCTGCTTACAATAAACTAAATAAATAGACCCACTACAAGGAGAGATGATTTACGAACGGCTACCCCACCGCAACATACTACCGATGTTCCCGGCGTGAAGCACCGCACTACCTCGAGACCATCTACCGTCTCGCAAGTCACGACAATGAATTGCCCGCCCCTCGCCCTAGTGCACCTACACGCACAAACACTCGCATCACCTGTCGCCGACGCCGCTAGAACAAGATGACTGGGGTATTGTTCTCCTGGCCTTATATAGGCCCTTTGACGCTAGCTGCCACCCCCATTGCCTCCCCTCAACCGCCACCGTGGCCACGCTACGTCCACGGAAAGTCCCTGTGCGTCATCATTCCGCCATTTGTTCAACATCCGGCGATGCCCGCCGAGTGCCACGTGTTTGTTGCGCGACACGACGCTACAGTATTATGTTTTTTGTAGCGATTAAAGCCGTGCTTAGCATTTTTATGGCATCTTTGCACATATCATTGCACCAGTGAACATTTCTTGTTTTGTTGACTGGTCTTGATATTCCTATCGATTTATATGCTGCCTTATTAATTATTTCTAGAAAAGTATTTATTATTGTGTCTATATCATTGTTTTCTTCAAGAATATTTACCTCTGATAAGTATTAACTAATTAATTATTGGTAGAGCATCCAGTCAGCTTTGTTGAAAGTCCATCTTGTGATTGGTTGTTGAGTGGTGATGGCACTGGGGAAAAGGTTAATGTCATTGAAAATAGGAAAGTGATCACTGTCATGTGGATTATCTAAGGTGTATCAGTTACAGTTTGGTGCTATTTTGCAGAACACATAGTAAGGTCAATTGTGTTAGAGCTACCAGAACGTATGTTGAAGTGTATTGCAGCACCACTGATAAGTAAGATCAAATCCATATCTTCTATTACTGATTCAATAATAAACCTCTGGAGTCTCTTTTGAAACCCCTAGGAGTGTTATGGCTATTAAAATCTCTAAGTAGTAAAAATGGGTGAGATAGAAGATTAATAATTGATTGTATCTCTATTTCATCAAAGAAGTAACTATTAGGTAGATATATATTACAAATACACTGTAAAATTGGGGCTTGTATTTCAATGGCTACTACTTCTATTTCACTTGGAATGTTGATTTTTGAACAGGGTATGTAATCTTTAACAAAAATAGCAACTCCACCGCTGGCTATATAGGAAGAGGTTGTGTTTCTGTAAAAACATTTAAAACCTTTTACTCTTCCGTAAATTTTTTCTTTAATGTTGTTTTCTTGTAAACAAATTATTTTTAATGAATGATTTTTATATAGCGTGTCCAATCTTTCCAATCTTGGGTAAAATCCATTTACATTCCATTGTAAAATTTTCATAAGTGTATATTATTATTTTTTAATTATTGGAGTTTCCTTGTATTTGATCACTGGCAAATTTTCATCAATTAGAGTCAATAATTGAGGTGTCTATACTTGTATCAGTATCAGTTTGTTCATACTGCTGCAGAGCTCTTTTCAACTTTTTGGTGATTCTAGTTAACTTACTTTTTATTGATCTTCCAGTAAGGAGTTTATGTTTGATTCATCATTAGGATTAATGCTTGAATGTCTTTGGTGTAATCTTTTTCTATAATCATTGCATCTTGGCTTTATATGTATTTTCTACAAATGATTTAAATTGCTGAAAATTTAAGGGAATTTTTTCTTAATTAGTCTCAATAAAACTTTTAGCTGGTGTAATAAGATCATTAACTGATTTTATTGGGGTGTCTTCTGTTATAACTTCCTTTTTTTCTGGAGCAAAGATTTTTTATGTACTGTAGGCTTAGTCTCACTGTTACAATTCAATACCTCACCATGAGAGGACTCAGATGGACGTTTTCTTTTGGTCAAAGGTGGACAGTTATCTTCATTAATCACCGCTGTTAAGTCTTATGATGGTGCAATTTCAGGTTCTGGTTTATTTTTTGTTTGAGAGCTTTCAGGAACATCAGAAGTGGTTTTCATTGCCTGATTTTCAGTAGATTTAGAGGGGCAGTGATTGACAATATGGTCCTCTTGCTTACATAGAAAACAAGAGATGGTTTCAGTAGAACAATAAATTCTGTATGTTGTGTCTTCATACAAAATTAAAGTAGAATCAGGTAATTTCATGATATCATCGGGATCTACAAACACTTGCCATCTGAAAGTGAAAATATGAGATAAGCCAGGCTCTGATATGCCTGCTCTGACGAAGGAAATCTTAGTATATGTTTTAATTTATTTTTGATTTAGAAATTTTAGGATTTCTTCGTGGGGTATTACAGGGCAAATATTGATGATGACTCTGACATGCTTATTAATTAAGGGTCTTACATTTAGTCTACGTTTATCTATTTCTATGAATTTGTGTTTATCTGTAATACTCTTAGCTATTTCAGGGCTTGAGAGAAAAATGCAGATCCTGTTATTGGAAATACGGGATATAAATCGTATGTAACTGGAATCAACTATTGATGCAATCTTGTTTATGTATTCTTTAATGCTTAATCTGTCTATTGCATCGATGATTATCTTTGCTAGGAAAAGTATCTTTCTGGGCAACATTGGCATAAGTTCTACTTACCTGATGTTGTTGTTCTGAGTTGTTGGAGGTTAGGGTTTCCCTGTAGTCAGAAAATCCCATGTTGGTAGCCGTATCAGCCACGGTTGTGGCTGTCTTCTCTCTTGGTATTTAGAATTTACTTATAGACACTAATAACAGTTATCAGCTGTCCTGATATTCACTCGCGACTCAATAATTTACTGTTTGTTGTACAGCTCCGAAAATACCGTCTGCTCCCCACTCAAGGAACGAACAAACTCGATTGAAAACACTATGACTGTGAATTACTAATTTACTATAATTGACATTATATTCTTGTAATAAAAAAGTGCATATTACAAAATTGTTATATATTTACAGTATTTTCAGTACAATGTACTTCCTGGAATTAATTGTTACACGTTGAAAAGTTGTATAAGTGACGTCTATGCAAAATAACAAGATATTATCCGGAAGTAAGACGTTCGCGCGCTTTTTGGAGGCAACACCATGCGCGTAGCGAGCGTCATTCAAATCGAGCGACAAGTTTCTTAACAAGAGTTCTTATACTTCCCTCGGTGAACTGTGAGCAATGGAAAGACCCTCACTCTTATAAAATCTTTCCTTTGATATTAACCATATTTTCGGCAAAGCTGAAATTTGATTGATATGCTACAAATATAAATTTTGCTTGATAGAAATTAAAATGTAGAAAAGTTTTGAATTTTTGAAACTTTCAATAAAAAACAATAAAATTTAATCCAATACGTTTGAGCTATTTTTGTTTGTTTTGAAAATGTCCCAGGTGCCACATGTAAAGGAAAAGAAATAGCAAAAAATTCAAATTATTAAACATTCATTTAATTCATAATTTATTTTTTTTGTAAAAATTGTATTACATAACTATTACTAAAGGCGAGAAAGTATGTGCATTTTTAGAACAACTAGTTAATTATGTAATAAGGGTAGCTAAATATATTATAAAAATAAAACTTAAATATTTTAGATTTGATTTCATTGATGGCATCATGACAATCAAAACATGCCATGTTTTGATTGAATGACAACTAGACATGTCTTGATTTGAATTGAAAATAAATCCTTTTTATTGAAATTCATAAAATTAGAGTGGGAAAAATGATCGTGTTTTTCGATTTACCAAATAGCCATTATTGCAAATTCTATTTGAAATAGCGACTGTTAGTCAAATGAGAACGAGACTCAATGTACAAGGAGCATTTTTTATTATTTTTTTTTATTAACTTCTGCTTTATTCACAATTAGTTATACATAACTTTCGGTGAATGTTAGGAC